>NNCF01128589.1:586412-752884 GCA_002313205.1 Laupala kohalensis
AAGCGTCTCTGCCCTGAGTCATTCGTCTTGTATTGTAGGAACACGGGTTACTCAGGATAATGAACAGGCTTCGTTCTACTGCGTCCTTTCTCACAATCAAAATGTCATGTCGTTTCACAGCTCTAATGGAAATTTCCTTTTTGGCAAAAGGTCCTACGACCAGCCCTCGATTTCTTTTCTTTTACAAAAGCACTCCTTCCTTTTAACTTGTCATCAGCTACCAATTACTTAATTTTGAATACTCTTTACTACCTTCTGTCCTCACTTTATTTTGATACTGTCCATATCCTAAGTGCTTCAGCCCTTCAACCCATATCGCTCAGCGGCTCGCTAATTGCACGTCCTTCTGGCCCAAGGATCCCCCCAGCAGATCTCCTTTCTTCCACTCCAGCACCCGCAAAAATTGCTACGCATCATGTCAGAACACCGGCTGGATATTTTACGACCGATTCAAGCATAGATTCATTCTACCTTCCCTTTGTCCCAAAAGCAGCCTCTTTTCTCAACCTTGCCCGCGACCCGCTCGATGGCACAATTACGAGCTTCTTCTCAATACCAAATCTTTTCTTTAATAATTTTTCATAATAAAATGTAATTATTNACTCCAGCCCCCGCAAAATAACTACGCATCATGTCAGGACCACGGCTAGATATTTTACGACTAATTTAAGCCGAACACACGCCCTGTCTCCTCACGCCACTGTCCCTTTGTCCCAAAAGCGGCCTCTTTCCTCAGCCTTGCCTGCGACCGCTCGAGGACACAATTACGAGCTTCTTCTCAATACCAAATCTTTTCTTTAATAATTTTTCATAATAAAATGTAATAAATTTATTACAATACTGAGGTCTATTTCAGGGTGAATTCGCCCTGAAGAAGACCTCAGTATGGAGGTCGGAACGTTCTACTCTTCGACAAATAATGCGGCAACATTTCAGAAGCCATGATACCTTTCTTAGCGGATGTCTGCACCTTCAAAGAATTATATCTGCCAAATTTCAAGTTTGTAGGCTTTGTAGTTTCTGAGATTTCGTGATTAGTCAGTCAGTGGTATTCCGCTTCTGAATCCTATAGGTCTACATATAGACATCTGCTAAGAAAAAGATTTTACGAAAATCCACCCCGAAGGGGGTGAAATAAGGGTTTGAATGATTTATGAATGTATTCCACCATACACAAATCCACCAAACTCTGAAGTGGGGGTAAGAAGGGGATGACGTGTATAAATAGTGGAAAAATTTGATAATAGATCCAAAACCATACTTTTCAGTGTTGTTCAGATGGATAAGGGCATCCTCGGTGCTTTGGAAATTAAAAATCCGTCAACATTGCAGATAATATACCTCTAGCATCCCTGGGATAAGGGGTGGAAATGAAGGACAGGTAAAAATAATATTAAAAAAGATATTTGTGTTGAATAAATCATTTGTGGAATTGCTGAAGTGACACCCGCATTGCCACATAAGTACAGGGTCACCACTATGAGGAATAAACACCCTTTGTGTTGGGGTGAGAAGTGATATATAAAATCAATCGAAAGTACAGACATTAGTGTCGAGATCGTTGTTTTCGGGGCCGCTGAAATTAGTAGTGATTCTCGAAAATGTCAAAGTTCACAATTAGGCTGTACAAACTCCAGCACCACAAGGGAAGGGGATGATATGAAAAAATGCAACATCAACAAAAAAGTTGTGAGTTAAAAAATGAAAAAAAAAATCGAACATGACAGATACCACTGACGAGTCCCTAATTTTCAGCATCGCTGAGTTGATAGTGAAATCCTGATATTGTGAAAGTCTGAATTCAGTCCTCATGAAACAAACACACCACTACCACCCCTTGGTGGTGGTGGTGGTGGTGGTGGGGGAAATGGGTTTATGAATAAAAATAATTCAAAACTACTATTGAAATAAAAAACAATTAAAAATGCATTGGATACATAGTTTTAAGGTTGACGAGAAGTTTCAACTACCAATGCCATTGTATTCAAGATAACATCACATAGGAGCACAGTGTTCTTAGAGCTGGGGACAGAATGGGAGAAACGTAAAAATAATATAAAAACATCCATATCAGGGTCGAGTCCATGGTTATTGTGTATTCCAAGAAAAATCATATTTCCAATGACATTATGTACCCTTCAGACCACATAAGGTGCATGACACCCCTAGAGGTTGGGGTTAGGAAGAGTGTGACACAAAAAATTATCAAAAATGTCTGCTAAGAAAGGATTGAACAAAAATTCACCCCTAAGGGTCTGAAATGGAAAATTGGTGAATTCTAAAGTTTTACAGAATTACGTCAGTGGAAATAAAGGATTGAGAGTACACACCAATATTATCAAACCTCCAATGTTAATGGATAAAATTCT
Organism: Laupala kohalensis; assembly: GCA_002313205.1. Taxonomy (NCBI): domain Eukaryota; kingdom Metazoa; phylum Arthropoda; class Insecta; order Orthoptera; family Trigonidiidae; genus Laupala; species Laupala kohalensis. The sequence goes on from NNCF01128589.1 coordinate 588,782, forward strand.
CTATGGAGATCAATAAGAATGTGAGAAAGAATAATGTTACAGACATAATACAAAATTCACTGAGTACAGCCGCGGGGACTCATCTAGTATAAAAAATGTGACACATTAGTGCTGCAAATATAAAACAAGAAATAAATGTTATAACAAATTAAAGAACTGTTCAAATAAGAATACTATTTCATGACTTGTCATTTACCAACATAGGTGTCAGATTCCACCACAGGAGCACACTAGTAAAGGGAATAAAGGTCAAATAAAAAAAATCACTAAAAAGAATATACAATTATGTATGCAAAATGTTTTGGAAATACATGTGTAGGCTCACTTCACACACACATATATATATATTTGTAATTTCAGTGTATAAACATTTATTTATAAATAACTGGACATAAATCTGATACCTGACAGACATATAGTTAACATGAGACTTTTGGATATAAATTTTTATGAAAAGTATCAATAGATCATTTTAGTTTGTTTTCCTTCTCTTCCTATGAAAGTCATCTTTCCATTGCCAATCGAAAGAAGAATTTCTGGTCTTTTTCCTCTTCTTACCCCGGGGGCTTCGAGAATACGAAGGATTAATGAAGATATCTGATTCACACCCATAAGGTTTAGACAAATAAGGACAATGAGATGAATTATGGCCTCGCCCTGCACAAAAACAGCAAGATTGGTCCTCATATGGTTTATACACAGTAGCCTGTGAATTAACCATATTCATTTCATCAGCAGTAGTCTGAAAAACAAGAAAAATCTTAAAATAAGTCAAAACATTAAATTAAATGTATAAACATTGTATACTCTCAATCTACTCCCACAATTGGGAGGGGACATGCCGTGAGCTTGTTCCAGCTCATTATGAATCCTGTTCATGTGTGTTCAGTGTGAAACCAGTGAAAAATCAGAAATGTGAAATTGTGTTATGGCTATCACAGTGTTTAATTCATTAAAAGATCAATCAAAAATGGTGTTCGAGAGCGAATGCTTGCTACAGCCAGGCTTTGATTTTAATACATTTAAATGCCATAAAACTAAAAAATGCTATCGCATATGTGTGTGTATTCTGTGCGAGACATTCTTTTGCCATTCGTGTTTTAAAAGAGACTTCTTGAAAGGCTCTTTATATGCCCAGACCACCCAGATGACATATCCTATATGGAAGATTCATCCCCTGATAACAACTTGGCAAAAACTATAGCTCAAATACAGTTGTTTGAAAGGGAAAAGGCCAAAACTGAAAATTAAACCAAATGAAATAGAAAACCAAAATAACAATAACACTAAAACTCAGGAAAGTAGGTCAGAGTAGGACTCAAACAAAGCCAGTTCCTGAAATCATCTCCACTCTGCTTGACATAGTAACTAAGATTACAGATAAACAGATTCTTATTCCCATTCCCAAAGTGGTACTGTTATTGTCAAGTGTTCAAGAGAAACGGACATTGAGAATTGCACTCTAGAACTACAGAAACATATAAGGCACACATGTGAAATAGCAGAAAAACAAGAGTCATCCTCAAGTAAAAATAATCAACATGAATAATGACTGCAGTATCTCAGAAATAGAAAAAGACTTAAACGATAGAAATTTAGAATCCAACTCACCCTGCAAGGTTATACATATCAATCCACCTGGCAGGAAACGTAAGAGGAGTACGATAATCGAGTTACGTGCTCAGGGGTATGCAGTACTAAGAGGAATGATATGATTTGTACAGAGACTTGGAATATTCAGTTAGTTTCATTGCACTCCCTACAGAATTATGTCGCAGTATATAATGATAGCCAACTAAATAAAGCTGATGGAGTAGTATTCTATGTAAAACATAGTCTGAATTTTCAGACTAAGACGAGTATATTTGGTCTTACTAATTTTACTACCATCTCTGTTAGCAATAATACCAATAGGAAGTTGCACATAACAGGTGTGTATTGATGCAGTCCTATAAATAAAAAGTTCTTAAATGATATTAGTTTCTGGATGCCAGTAAACATCAAATTGACTACATCATTGCCTGAGATTTTAATATTAACCTATTCCACGCCACAGATGACAACAAAACTTTTCTCACAACACTTCTGAATGCAGGATATTTTCCAGCGGTTAATGGAATCACAAGACCCAAAACTAGTGGAGGATGTTGCATTGACAATTTATACTGTAGGACACACATTAAATTTAAAGTACTAGCATATGAAGTTGTCCAACTGGACCATTATCCACTTTATCATTAACTTCAATGTCCCGACACCTGCCAAAAGAAAAGAGAGCCACTTTTTGGAGTAAGTTACAAAAAATCGGCAAAAGCTGCAGCTGGGATAGTCTGGAGTGATGTGATCTCCATTCCTGATCCTGATGTGGCAACTGAGAACCCTATAAATAAAATATAGCATTGCTGCAAACTAGCTAGTCAGGATTAATACGAACAAAAAAATAAGAAGAAAAGTTAACAACACTTTGGGCATTCTTGTAGGCCATAAAGAAAATCTATATCAATTATGGAATATACATAGATCAAATTAAATTTTTAAATATAAATACTTCAAATATAATCTTATTCTTCAAAAGGTTATATTAGCTGCTAAAAATCTGTTTGAAAGTGACAAATTCCAATTGGATAATAAATTCTGGGATCAAATTAGTTTAAAAATAAGAAAACAGACTTCGAAGAAATTGAAATGGGTGAGAATACTATCACAAATTCTAAAGAAATTGCTGATAAATTTAAAACATTCTTTGCAGAAATTGGCATAAAACTAGCCAACAAAATCCCAGATTCCTCTTCTACTGAATTTGTCACTAAACAGACATGTCTAATCAGCTTTGTATTACATTCATGTAATAGTGACAATATCAAGAGTATCACGTGTAAAATGAAAAATAAAGTTGGAGGTCCAGATGGAATTAACGTCATGGTGCTTAAAGTGTTATGAGATTATATATCCGTGCTTGGATTATATTTTTAACCTCTGTATTCAACATAAAACATGGCCTCAGCCACTCAAGAGGGTGTTGGTTGTGTCCATTTTTAAAAGTGGAGATCATAAAGATTGCAAAACTATAGACCCATTTCCATGATATCCAATATCGCCAAAATTTTTGAGAAAATTGTCCTTTCTTGTATATGCAGAAAGAAGAAATTTGGCTTTATTAAGAATTTGGGTACGACTGATGCTCTTGCTTCAGTGACAAACCAGATATATTCAGGTTTCAACAAGGGCCAAATTATTATTGGGACCTTCATCAACTTACAAAAGGCTTTTGATACTGTTGGCCACCAGATATTATTCAAAAAAGTTTTGGGATCAGAGGTTCCCTTTGAATTTATTGAAAACTACATTTTCAAGTGTCAGGAATGTGTAAAAATAGGTTCAACAGTTGGTGAACTTACTGAGATATCTACTGGTTTGCCCCAGGGATTCTTGGTCGCTTATTTTTTGTCATTTATTTCAATGACCTTTTGGACCTAATAGAAGATATAACTGATCACGCAGATGATATGCTAATTTTTAGTTTCCAAGATAAATTTAATTACCAGGAGGCAACATTGGATATGAATCAAAATTGGAGGTTGTCAGTGAGTGGTTTATAAACAATAAATAAACTTTAAATATGAATAAAGTGGTATACATGACATTTGGTAGCTATTCTGATAGCTACCCTAAGCAGGTACCCGTTACCATCAATTACATTTTAATCAAGAGGGTTGACAACTACAGATACTTGGGAGTGACTATTGATTCAAATTTGAAGAGGGATAAATGTACCAGAGTGACACCATACCGACAGCGATGGTCTAGTGGTAGCGTCTTCGCTTCCACGATCTGCACTGAGCGGTAGAGCGTGGGTTCAAAACCCTGCTTGGCAGAACTAGGTGAGGTTATCAGTCGGGGTTTCCCCTCACCTACTCCAGGCAAATGTCAGTTCAGTACCATAAATTCCCAGGCAACCCATCATCTCTACTTTCCAATTCCCTTACCCCAGTCCGACGGTTAGGTGGAAGAGCAGGCCTCATGGCCTGAACCTCGCCAAAAGGTATAAAATAAATAAATAAATAAACAAACTTCATTAACAAAAAAAACTCAGATATTTTACAAATTAAACATCTTCATTTAGAAACCCTCAGATGCCTGTACTTTTGTGCACAGCATTGCAACTTATGGTAACATTGCAGGGGGCGGTGCCTGTCAGAATAGTATTAACCCACTCATAAGTTCGATAACGATTTCCCATAAAAAAGTTGGGGAGTGAGAATTTCTGTCCTCTGGATACTAGGAGGAACTTCTGCATGGCATCTATACTTCAACACTACAAGAGGTTATGGAATCAGTTCTCAATTTAGAACTCCATGACTAGAAATAAATGATTACCATTACCTCTGGCCTTAAGAGAAAGCTTGAAGAGATGTAATCTGAATATAGCCAATAAAACATACTATCTTCTACTGAGTAGTGAGCTTAAAACTGTGACTAATAAATCTAAGATCAAATCTAAACTTCATGAATGGATCCAAGCACTAGATATCGCAAAAGTTGGTAAATTCTGAAAAGATTTCTGAAAATACGGAAACCACTACTCAGATTTTTAGTTTCTGAAAATACATATTTGTATCTGTATTATATAATATCGTATGTAATGTCATGTTTTGTGTGGCATTAAATTACTATATACATATTATACACACATACACACACACACACACACACACACATATGGTCTTTGAATTTTGTTAATGTTGTATATTTCATTTTATTTGTTTGTCTTATTACCTACCCACACATAGATAACTTTGACTATCTCTGTGAGAGGCAGTTTGTAGATGGTGTTAGCCATTGTTAAATAAAGAATAAAGTATTAAATCCAACATAATAAACAGTACAGTAGTCAAAATGACAGAATTTTTGTGTGAACACTATTGTACTACAAAGCAACTACTACGCCATCTCGCTTTTTGGCTTGAAAAAAACTCATATGCTTGATGTGTTTTGCTCCAAGGAGACACTCCTGTCCATTAGTTCCATTCAGATTAAGGGTTGAACGGAGAACATCCAAAATAGAAGACAACTGCAAATACCAATGGATTATGTGGACAGACAAGCTTCACGATTGCTTAATGAAATGCCGTGAAAGAATTCTCAGAAGCAATGAGGTCACATGGAAAGTTTGCTAATTCTCTGGATGTGCAAACATCTGGAACTACTGTTCTCTATCCAAAAGTTCCAGCATTCGGTATCATACTTGCGGAATGGATACACAATAATAAGCCACTTGCCCCCACACACATCAGTTAACACAACAAATTATCAACCAGTTTAACATTTTGGACCTGATAGTTATTACTAATGAATGTAATTTGGAACCTTCAGCAAGAATACAGATAAAGATAACTATATACAACTATATTATGGTTAATAAATCTTTGCTAATTAACTTTTTGGACCTGGGATGTATTATTGTGTGTGTATATGTGTGTGTAATATAATATTTGTCTTATTCAATTTAATTCATCTTTTGATAGAACTCGTTGGAAGGCAAATAACAAGAAGAGAACCCTTCAACAAAACATCAGATATTTGTAGGGATTGCAAGACATTTGACTACAATTAACGTCGATTATATAATTTATTAAATACATAATGAAAGACTTACGACCTTTTATGGATGAGTAATATATATTTTGTGATAAGAACTCACAATGTTCAACTTCCTTTTAAGTCATTGTTAGGCGATTCAAATAACAAATTATAACAAGAAACATAATAGAACAATTGAACTTGATACTAACATAAATATAAACACAAAATATGTTTACAATAAAGCAGAAACTACACAAACATGTTATAATATTGTATTGTATATACCAGATAGTTTTTCAGTGTCTGTGCACAAATTCAAATTCCCAAGTGCATGTTTTATTAATATCATTTCTGATATGCAATGGATATAATAATTAATGCAAGCCAGGTATTGTTCAATAGAAATTTCGTGAAAACATATTTAGAGGAGAATAATATCTTTTCACCTTTGGCAGATAAGGGAAATATGACAGTTTTAGTTTCTATAGATGAGTACATTGCAAAGATTGAATTATGTTACAAGATAGCTCTACATATAAATCTATTAATACAATATTAGGAAATTTACAATCCTTACTTAGGCGATGGAAATTAAATAATTACACAGATACAGAAACATAATAGTTTATACACCACCTCAGGTAATATTTCTTTGGCTTATGGTTTACTCAAGATACACAAACCTAATGTCCTATATAAAATTATAATATCTTCCCAGATGGCTCATTAATTTTTTTTCCCAATTTTATCTTGAATATACTTAGGAATGGATTAAATGAGCCCAATCATTCTGTAGATTTCATCAACAAATATAGAAACACTTCCATGAAACACTTGATACTTCTATGAAATTTATTTCATTAGACGTAATATCATTGTTTACTTGTCTTCCAAATGAGGTATGTATAAATGAAATAATGTCAAGTTGGACAACTATTCAAAATCACTGTGAAATCCAGAAACAGAAATGGAAATAGCTATTCGTTTATTATTGCAGTCTACATATTTTACATTTAATCAAAAAATTTATCATCGGGGTGCGGTTTTTACCACCCTCGGATAAAAAATTTATTATTAGAACATTAGAATCAAAAATAATACAAAAATAAATTTTCATGAAGTATTAATTAATAGTGAGAACAGTAAACTATCTTGTAATTGGTATAGTAAGACCACTTATTCAGGTCACATATTAAATTTTTACTCAGAGAATACTTTGACACAAAAGAGAGATTTATAACAGATAAAGCTATAGTATTTTCAGACAAACAACATCGGAGGGAAAATTTACAAACAGTGTGTAACATACTTTTAGCTAATTACTATCCCACAGAATTTGTAAAAAAATATTTAAGAAATTTTGTATTACCTCATAACAGGCAACAACAAACGCAACCTCAACAAGATGAAATGATTTATGCAGTGTTGCCTTACAATAAGTTCCTTACTTATCAAATTCTTCACTTCATAGATTATGAAGTCTGAAAATATGAGATTGACTTCAATATTTAAAAATAAGATAAATCATTCAATAATGAAAGGGAAAGATAAAGATTACATGAATACTAACAAAAGTAGTATACAAAATAAATGCAAAGATTGTAACGGTAGCTATGTAGGTCAAACAAAGAGAGGATTAAAAAATAGAATTCAGGAGCACGACCAAAATTAAAAATCAGTTGAACAATGTATAGTCTGTCTCNACATTGCATTAATAATGATCACTTGATGTATTGGGAAAATACATTTTTTAGACAAAGAAATTAATTATTACAAACATTGTATATCAGAAATGATATTTATAAAAAATACACGCGGGAGTTTGAATTTAGGCACAGACACTGAAAAACTATCTGCTATATGCAATACAATATTATAATATGTTAGTGTAGTTTCTGCTTTTTTGTAAACATATTTTGTGTGTATATTTATGTTTAATATCATGTTCAATTGTTGTTTCTAGTTATAATTTGTTGTTACTTGAATCACCTGACGATGACTTAAAATGAAGTCAAAACGTTGTGAGTTCTTATCACAAAATATATATTACTTGCCATAAAGAGTCATAAGTCTTTCCTTATTTATTGAATTGCAAGATATTATGTATTGGCAAACAATAAGAGAGAAAAAAATTTGGAAATATTAAATTAAGTCTGAAAAAAAAGAACTATAAGTGAGGTCCCTTTTCTAGGTTTCTGGACACTAATGTTAAAACATTAGATGCTCTGATGGTCACTAATCACAGAAGATCCATGTCATCTCTGATAGGGATGACTTGTTTAAACTTGATAGTCTTAGTATCAGTCATTACAATGGGAGTGTAACATGTAGAAATGCATTTTAGAGAGTTCTTCCCATTATCAAAACTGTAAATTTTGAATACATTTTCAAGGTTAAATAGTTTTTGACAACTTGTGTCTGTGCAATTAAATATACCTTATCTGGCAATCTCATCAAAACAAAACGGTTAAATATAACTGTTGAAAGTTAGTTCCTTTTGAATAAATGGCAACAACCAGAATACATAAAAATTACTTACAACAGAATGAAGTTTTCTCCACACACTTGGACACATCCATGAATAATGTTCCTTGTCACCACATGTGCTGCAGTTAGGTGGATGATCTTTGCTCCAACATAAAGGACAACCTGAATTGTATAAATGAGCAGGTCTTCCACACTACAAGTAAAGACATTTAGTTATAAATCAGTGGTACAATCAAAATTTCAAAAGGAAGAATTCTTAATTCAAATGTCACCAAAATTACAATAAAAAACCTAAGGTATTATATCCATTAGAGTGACTAGAATGAAGTACCCCCCAAAAATGTTTGAACCATTCTCTATCTAGTAGCAATGAATTTTCAAACTCTCATGGTACAAAATTTTGAATTATTAGACTATAAATAACTATGGGCTTATACAGAAAAACTTTCATGGGATTGTTTTTTTTATATTCTGGAAAAAGTATTGCCTTAACATAGCGAAATAAACCTACTAAAGTGTACCAAATGGAAATAGGAACACAATGTCATTAAAATTTTAATACCTTATGGAGTATTTACAAGAATAATTCACCAAAAAATTGTGGAAAATACTGTTCTTATGGAAATGGCAGCCACATCACTTGACTGTAGACAATGCAACCCTTATCAAAGGAAGAGTCAAATGACAATCTAAAATTATTATAGTTTTAAAATCACAAAATAATAGTCCTCATCATCCAATAGTAAAAATCAGTAGAATGAATTATTAATTCTATTTATATAAAATTAATAAAACTTAACTTAAATAAAAAAAGACAAAACTTCAGTAGTAAAAAAATTCAAATTAGGAAGGTAAAAGCAAATATTTCAAGACAACGTACATACTGTCATTTCTCAATTTGAGACATTGGATGTAAATTTATTTACATTTTTGTGTAGCATGAAATTTCAGAGATAAAGAAATAAGTTTGTGCCAGTAACAGGAAACTGTCATGACGTCTTTGTAAGGAGGTATCACCTATGCCTCTCTATAATGCCTTCAATGAACAAGAACTTTTCTTTGTTCAAAGAACTTTATTTGAGAAAATTATAGAAAGCAAGAAACAGTGGAATCATTTGAAATTTATATCTAAACAAAATCCTATGCTTGAAACTTCTATTTTGCAACACAAATTATAAAAATAAGGTAATGTACTAGTCAAAATGATTTAACAATTTGTTGATAAATAATTATAAACTAAACACAAAAATGATGAGTTAACAAACAACATCCAACAAAATTTATTTTAAAGCTTCCTTTGATCATGAGGATACTCTAATGATATTCTGAGAATTTAAAATTGACACAAAAAGTTGGTGTAAATTCTAGGAATGAGTTTTGACTGTACAATATTACAGATTTTTAAAAAGTCAAGTAGAGAAAAAATATATTATGTATTTTTTACCATTTCAAAAATTATTTTCTTATAACAATTTACCTTAAGACAAATTTTGTAAGGACATTTGTACTCATTATGGCCAGGCATCCCACACATGAAACACGATTTAATTTTTTGGGGATCAGGACAGTCTTTTGCAAAGTGGCCAAATTGATGGCAATTTGCACATCTCACTTTTGCAAGAGGACCTCTATTTTTCAGAGGTCCATACTTATCAACTTCCAGAATTTGCCATTTACTTGGATTATCTGAAATGAAAGTGGTAATAATATAAAAAACAGCAAAAACTTTTTTTCATGTTAATAACTCAAAATATGTATTAAAATTTTTACACTCCTAAAGAAAAAAAATCCACTTAAATATGTTATGTATACTGTCATCCAATAGTTTACATAAGATCCTTGAACATTTACTACTATTAACCTACATCAGTGTTAACAATATTGATGATTCATAGTACCGTGCAGAGGAACAAATAGTTCCTTCTCATTCCTTTATGCAGAGGAAGTGCTGTGACAACTACTATCAGGTTCAAATTGTGATAAGAACAAAATTAAATTTCAAAGTTTTAGTGCAATTTTGTCCCCTTGCCATTCTTATGGTAATTGCTAAAGGACAATCTATAAATTCTCTTCTTCCTTTCATTCATGTTTTGGGTCAAAAAGTAATGGACATCAACAGATCTTTTAAGAAGTTTTTACTTTGTATCCCACAAAAATTTCATACATCTTGAACTTACATTTTATTGGGTTTAACTAATGGGAACTTGCAAAAAGATGACATTTCAAACATGACATAGTTTCTTGGGGTCACTTTATCTTAATAGTCAGGATTGTAAAGTTCTGATCATATCTAAATTCAGAATTCTGTCAAACTAATAAATTAAGTTTTAAGGATGTTAAACCATTAATTTAAATAACATATTTTCTCAGTTAATATTAAAAGTTGAATATAAGGGAATGTTTATTTTCATATTCAAATTATATCATCATAGTTGTAGTTCAACAAGATTACATTTGTACCATGTGAGTATCTTGGAACAAGATTATATCTGTACCATGTATCTTGGAACAAAACATGCAATCAGCAGCAGCTTCCTTTTTTTATTTAGTACAGTGTATAAATGTATATCTTCACATAATTCTAAGAAAAGTATTCTGAACCCAATCTGTTCAATGAGAGTCATTATTACATCAGATACACCAAAAAAATAAAACAAATAATGTCCTCGATTATCAATGAAGTAATTTGTTCATTCAATTCTATATTTGGAGAATAATAAACAAAATATATTTTTATATAACTTAACAACTGGTTCACTAATTTCCTTTTAATTTAAGAACTGTGGTAAACCGACGAGAACCAGTTGGATATTATCACTGCATATACAAGCAACTTTCACAACATAATGAGCCCACAATCACCTTCTATATAATTACAAAAATACATAAATATCCTATCCCTAAAAATAATTATAAGTAAAACATAACTATGAAAATGTTTATTGCATTGGCAATAGCCATCAACTAGCAAGGAAATATTACGTCACCTCATGTAGGATATTATGAGCTAATAAATGTTCTCAGTGTTAACCAAAATAATCTAAATAGAGGTTTACAGGCAAGAAGAAGGAAAGTGAGAAGTATGAATTATGATAAATTCAACGTTTTCATATTTTAAATACATGAATCCTGATTGGATCCAGAACTACCAATAAATAGTGTGCCAATGATAGTAGTATAGAGGGAAATGGCAAGGATTTTTCCCTGCATGACACAACATATTAACTCTATAGTGGTCATGAGGATGACAATAGTCGTTCATGCAAAGTAATCCTGCTTATTCTGGATGTTTTCATGGCAACAAGCTTGCATTTGATTAGTAAACTTAAATGTTTATAGTATCACCTATATGGTTGACTAAACTCTATCCCGCATAGTTTTCTTGGAATTCTGCAACAGTGAGTGTGGAATAACATGTGCCATCCACTCAACCTATTTCGTTAGTACTTTAATATTGTTGCAGAGTGTATTTTATAAATAATTACAAATTGAATTTTTAATTAGAAAGCATTTGTGTAGGTGGTCATACATAAAAATTATTAAGAAACATTAATTAATATTAATGGAAGAGAGATGTCATCCATGCAACCTCCAAGGCTCCATTCTGAAGCAACCAATTCCGTAAGTACTTTTGATTATTGTAAATAATTTAACAAACAATGAAAAATTCGATTGGAGAAACTTTTAAGATTCATATCAATTCAACAATGATAATAAAATGTTTTTTTCTTCTTTCACTTAAATTTCTAATTTTAAAGTGGATGACGAGTGTGACATGCACAGTCTCTCACGATGGATTTGTAGGTGCAAGCACTGCAGGTTTAAGTAAAAAGAAATGATGTAGCATGTTATTACAGATTACATTTATTATTTCAAAATTAACATCAACAGAAGTTATTTGTCTTACCAGTCATGGCCCGTTGCATCTTCACATGATCGAAACTCTCACCTCCCCAGGACTGGTTATAAAACTGATGCATTGAAATAGCACATGAAGTACTATCTCCTAAACAGACAGATTGCTTCTTCATCTTCTTACTCTTCTTCTTTTTCTTAAGAATCTTGGGAGGAATATTGACAGTATCTTGAGAATTGCTATTTGAACTGTTATTTGTAATTTGAGCTTTGCCATCTTCACTTTGAGGCACACATACAATGTTTGCTAACAATACATCAGATTTGGTCTCAACTTTTTTGTCAATTTTCTTACACTGATTATCAATAACATTTAAAATCTGATTTTTTATAGAAATAGCAACCTTTTCTGTTTCATCAGAGCTATCTAAGGCAATTAAAGGTGGATCTGGTTTAGAAGGAACAGAAACTTCAATAATTGAATCATTGCTATCTTCTGAATCACTTAGAGTTAAAATTTCTGTAACAACCTTTTCTTCAATAAAATTTACACCAGGAGTATTTTGTTTAGTTTCATTGGAAACATTAATAATGATGACATCTTCACCAGTTGACTGTTGTACTGATTCTATATTTTCATTCTTAAATTTATGAATTACATCACCTTGAAATTTTTGTATTGATTCATTATTTTTTGTATCAGTAAAATCACTTTTTATAGCAACTGTACTGTTCAATGAATCAGATCCTTTTCTTTTGACATTTACTTGATCTTTGTTGGACTTGTGAACACATCGATCATTAGTTCCTTGACTGTAAGATTTCGACAGCAGGTTTTTGTTAACTTTTGGAGAATTGTTTTCAGTTGATGTGGAGGAAGTGCTTTTGGGTGATCCAAGAGTTTTCATACTCACATCCCTGGTATCAATGTTAACACTCACAAGATTTCTTATAAAAGGTACTTTAGCAGAATTTCGACCATTCCAATTTTTCTTATTCTTTCTATTATTCCATGGATCTCTCTTTCCAAAAGACATCTTATCAAGAGTAGAATTAGTCTTTGCAGAATTATCCAAAGGCACATAGTCTAAAATCTCATTACTTTCTACAGAATGAGAGAATCCTCCAACTAAATCTGATGAATCTGAAAATGCCTGAACTGAATTCCACCTCAGAGCCTTGTTTTTTCGATTGATAGAGTAGTCATTCCCAATGTTAAACTCTGTGATATCTTCAGGTTTACTATGACCATGGTGAACAAGGCTGTAGAGAACATTTTCAGCCTCTCTTTCAGTAAAAAAGCCATCACACTAAGGAAAAAATTATTACACAATATTAAATAATTGATAATTATATTACTTCCTAAGCAACTTTACACAAAATGCAATTAAGTTCCACAGACTTATGCCATAATTTAAATAAACATAATTTCATGAAAACATCATACCTCTACAAAATGATCCATCACACAATATCTGTGGGGTGATAAATCGAAATCTGAATCACAACCTGAAAACATGAAATCCAGACAAACAAAGATTTCATTAAAAGACATACGTACTTAAATACATATTAACGTCCAGTTTTACGTACTCTAAAACTGTTTACAAATCCTACTTGCTTAGAGGTCAAAATTGTTAATACACTGCAGACATCGGTAAATTCATGTCAGAAGCCAAAACACGCAAAATTACCTTGAGAAAAAATGGTAAGGTGTACAAAACTGAATAGATATTCATAGTTCGATTAGGATTTGATGACCTGGCCGACAGAATCAGCAATATCAGCACAACCGTTGCGGAAGTCTACTTCTTGATACTCATTCCTCGAAGTAACTTGACACTATGGTACACAAGCACTATGACACTAAGGCCAAAATATTTGCTCTGTCAATTCAATAAATTTAAGACGTAAGATATACTGTTATGAACTTCTTCGATTAGCGTGTCCTGTAGCACTTGTATCATATCTGCAACCCACGTAGCCCTGGAGATCAGAACCTGGATTTCTTCTGAAGCCCTTAGTACATGTGACCTATCATAACAAGCAAGTAGCTCACGGAGGTTGCAACTATTTCAACCACCTAGAAGGGAGAGCGATATACTGCGAGAGCCCTCTAGGAGAGTAAATGGAAAACTTGTATAAAGGAGCATGACAAAGACAGACTAGAGGCCTTCACTTAAGAGATAACCGTCAGAGACTGAAGTAATTCAGAATTCATTATTTCCGCAAAATTCTTCCTGCAGTTTCTCATAGTGGTACCAATCAGCTGTAGTTGGTCACATTATTGTACCGTGTGTTCTCCCTCCCTTTTCCCCTATTCCATCAAAAACATCGAGTAACAGCTGGCGCCAAATGGGCTATGAGAATTAGCAGAGGTGCCCACGGAGGAAGTGGGGGTCATCATTGAATTTTTTTGGAGGTGGGGGGCGAAAATGGATGATTTTTGGGAGTTTAGAATATTTAATAATTACATAATAAAAAACTTAAAAAATAGCACATATAAAGAAATCATTACAATGTTAAAACTTGACGGACTACATGATAAACAATTTAAATTCAATTTCGAAACTGATGAATAAATCGTAAAAATTAGATCTATCGAGCTCGCCGAACAAGCAGGCGCGAAGGGAGGGGTAAGGTCTGGGAGGTCACCTCGCGACCGGACCGGAAGACTCGCGTGAACACAGAAGTGACAACATATAACAGCCTCTATCGTGCAACGGAAAGATTACACAATAGACGGCTGATCTAGAAAACTAAATTTCATTGTTATTTGCTCTGTTTTTCTTCCAGTGTTTTAGTTTACTGTGCGTGATCAAGATCGGAGCTCAATTTTGTACCTTGTCATTTTCCCCATGTTTTGCCGTTCGGGAGTCTGTGTGTTTTTGTTACAGTACTTATTTGTGTTGAATTAATCAATTAATTATAATTTTTACTGGGTTGACAATATTTGTTCCTAGTTTTTTCAGCTGAAATATAATTTCAAACCTAACTTTGTTTTAATCTCATTAAAAACCTTTATCAGTAAAATGGACATAGGTGATGAACATTCTTTATAGTTTTTCATATACGTGATATAGAGACAGTATTATAACCTTGAGAAATTCGCGAGATTTTGACGGAAATATTCATTTTTAGTGTCTCTGATACCGAAAGTTTTTTAGACACATACGTCTGTCCATCTAGGTGCACCGATTCTGGCTAAACTGATTACGTAAGCACCTAATAGCACAAAAGTAAACAGATATTACACATAATTTACAAATTAAAACTAGACTAAACTTGAATAACATTATTATTGAGTTATGTATTCTTTCTTTATGCGACGTATGATGTTAAAATTTTTGTGTCCAATCGAATTTGTGTTTAATTACCCATGACTTCTTCCTTCAAAGGTCATAAATCGGAAGTCCATAAAGAAGACAGATTTTCTCGATTTAGTTTCCTCTTGGGAAGGTCTTCGAACTCATTTCTAATATTACAAAATTCGGAGCAATCACTTAATGCATGTGTAAATGTCGGTCTGTCCACATCGACAAAGAGGATTGTCAGTCAAATTAAAAGATACATTTCTGTGGTTGAATGGTCAATGATTGGTAATGATCCGTACTGACTCCTTTCTGGGAAGATGGTCCGCTTCATGTTGCTCCTTAGCAGAGACGTGAAACAGAAAAATTAAGACAGGACGTGCTATGGATGACACGCTCTTTCCTGCCCTAGTTTCGGAGCCAAGTCTGAGATTGTTTCATGTATTAATATGAATGACAGAGTTATCCTCTTCGGGTGTCTTCGACATTACGTGACATGTTGGACTGGTTTCCAAACAATAATATTGCTTGCGAATAAAGAAATCCATTGATCTTCTCACCTAGCTGCTAGCTCTGTGCCATGAGGTCAAGTGGTAAAATTCCTGTTAGAACTTGAAGACCTTCGGTCGCTGAGGTGGTGTATGCTCTCGTGATAGCTAATAGAGGCACTCTCTGATCTATGTTAAATATTGATCTTGATCGTGAAAGCTGTGCAACGGGTCCCACATAGAGCAGTAATATATAGTTATCGGCACAAAGTCTCCTTGGTAAATTACCTTTAGACTGAAAGGTGAAATGAGTTTCTGCTCACCATTTTCAAAATACTTTTTGAAGTTAATTTTTAGAACCTACGAACATTCCACGAATTTTAACGGATTTAGTTCTGTTATTGAGAATAATCGTGGCGCAATTTCCGGTGTTTCAGGAACTTCGGCAACCTTTGAAGACTATCAGATATGTTTTCACCAGTGACAACTCCATTTTTGCTTCCGCACACCACTTCAATATCTTTCTAAGAGCCTCTTGACCCTTCATCTCTAATGAGGCTCTTGTATCAGCTTCTATGAGGACAGTCATGTCGTCAGCATACGCAATGACGGTGTAAGCATCCTCTTCTAATTCACGGAAAATGGGATCTAAAATTACAGCACTGCACCGGAATTTGATCACTGTGGACATCCTTTACTCGATGTTTCGTTTTTCACGTAATTTCCTTTATTGTCGTATTGAGATTTCTGAAATAGTCATTATACAAGTTATACAGATTTCGTGGACATTCGATCTCCCTAAGTCTGTTTAAAATATAAGGTCACCATGCATTATCGAGGGATCCTTTGATATCAAAGAAATGACGTACGCAATGGTTATATTTGGTGTTTTTAATTCTGGTGACTCGTTTATTTACGGCATCTTGTGTAGAACGGTTTTGACTAAGCCGAATTGACTATTCCAGAATCCTCCGTTTCCTTCAATGCAAGGCGGTTGGTTGCGATCTGTATTAGCAGATTTCGCTTAAAATTGCGATCACATGCACGATGGGATAAAATTGGGATTCTTTACTTTTTGGGATCACATGCATGATGACTCACATGGTTGTGTCCTCAATGCCACGATGATATTATTTAATCCTTTTAATATGAATTCAGATGGGATCATATCATGACCAGGCGCTTTCCGTTTTAAGCTTTTTACTACTTCTGTCAGTGGTTGATGCGATATTGATACGTCATCTGGATTCGTATCATACGTTACATTAGTTTTCTTTCTGGGGTTGGTTTATTTGACAATTCTCGTGCTGTTTCCTCCCTTGTAGTGGAGTATACATTCTCGAGACGCATGTTCAAATTATTTGTTTTCATTCTATCGGTTGCAATTTTGAAGGGTACTACCCAGGCGTGCATTGAGGATCCTTTGATTATATATTGCTCCCAAGACTTCTTTTCCGTTTTTACATACTTCATGTTTGAACATTTTTCTTGGTTCTTTGAAGTTTAAAAGCGCTTTACCATCCAGATCACCCAAAACATTTTTATTTTTCGTTTTGTGAGAGTTATTCAGCAGTCTTTTCATTTGTTTATGTAAACAAGTTAATGTGGGGGTCCACCATCTCAGCTTCTTCGCGTTCTATTGGATCTTGGGATGCATGCGATAGCAGCTTCTTTAATTATTCTGGTCAGCGTCTGTGCTTTTCCCTCGACTGAAAGACTTGACCAGGAACTTCTAGTGATAGCTATATTTCGTTTCAGGATAATATTGTAATAGCTCCCATTTGCTTTTGAGATGTCGTAGCAAAATTCTTGTTCTTCATCGTCCTCTTGGAGCATATTTATCCTCCATGTAAATTTAATTATTTTATAGTCACTTGCCGTTAATTCAGGAATGATTTTCCAAGTGCCAATGTTATTTTAGCCTTTCATGTATTTTGAAGTAACATCAATATTTGACTTTATCTGCTTTGCAGAATGTTGAAAATTTACTTTCCAGATTACAACACACAGATTGTTTCTCTCTATTTCTCCTCAAAAGGCGTACCTCTCCCATCCACTTTGCTACTAAACCACGCAGTCGATTCTGTATCCATTCCAAGAACAATTGACTTATCTTTAAGCTGATTAATAGTATTTTCTCGCATATGTAGATATTCTTCAAAAGCAAACGTATCTGCTGGTGAAAGATGTGACGAGATGGCGTAGAAGGGCCTGAAACCTTGCATTTTCAGTTCATATACTACTTGACATAGATTAGTAAATTGTATAATTTAACAAGAGCAACAATCTCTACGTAAGATATAAGGATTCTAGTTGTGTTTTCAGCAATGTTGAAAGAATTGCCTTGGGAATATCACTTTCCTCTTCAGCGGTCCAAAACTAATGTATTAAATACCTGTCGTTCTTTATTAATTTTACTTGCCGCCATATTCCGACTCCCAGCCTATGGCTACTAAGGGCTACATTACATTACAATCGTGTCAGAAGCATCTAACACATTAAACAATAATAAGAAAGGAACAACACGCAGAGTTCATACATGTTTAGACAAGAATCTGGTCACGTCACGGGTATTTTCAGAAGTTCTGCACACTGCACACCGTTGAGGCAAGTCCACTCAAGAAGGTGGGCAGTGTTCCTCGTCACATTCACACGCTGAAGTTTTGCAAGGGAAGTCCCATTTCTTCCTAATTACTCTCGACCTGGCGACTCCCTTTCGAAATCTGTTTATGGATTTCCAGGTCTGCCAGTCATCTTCATGTGAGGGTGGTAGATCCTCAGATGGCAATATCCAGTCTCGAAGATGGTTATTACGAGATCGCAAAATTTTTAGCCTGGTCTGATGAACTGACTCGATTAGGTCATCTGTCATGTGGAGGAAACTCTTCCTAGATTCCAGGCGGTGTGGAGCTGACTGCTGTCCATACAGGTGGTGCTAAGCTGGCCAATCAGTACCGTTTTTCCAGTGGTGTTGGTTTCAAGCAACCTGTTATAAGGCAAAAAGTCTTGCTTAAAGCAATATCTACAAGCATGGCGAGGTTAGATTTGTGCCACACCGGGCAGGCATATTATGCGATTGAGTAGCCAAGACTAAACTACTTGTCTTAAATGACGCATGTGTGCCCACGTTGTGCCAGTCAGTTATTTTTGTTTCGGGCAGAAACTTTTTGTTTGGTGACCTGGCAAGTGAGGGCTCGATCCAGTCACCCCTAAATATTTTGGTGTTGAGCAGAGCTGCAACTGTGTGCCTTCCCATTCAACATGTAGTTTTCGGGAGGCATATATGTTCTTCAGAAGAAAAGCGCATACTTGGTTCTTTGAGGCATTTGGTTTAAGTTGATTCTCTTCGTAGTACTTAGAGTTCCTTTAGCGTGCTAGAGAGCTTCTCTTCGATTGTTTCAAAATGGTCGGTTGGACAGTGATAGCGCGGTCGTTTGCGTATATGAAAATTTCCTTCCCTTTTGGTAATGACTGGTCATTGATGTAGACGTTGAAAAGCAGCGGAGCCAGCACACTGGGGAAGGCAATTTTTCTTACTCTTCCTGTCTTTTATGTCCCTGGAACTCTACAAAAAATCTCCTATTTCAGAGTAAATTTTCAACTATTCGGGTAAAATTTGAATCTTGAGTTTGGTGGTATAACTTGTCTAGCAGTAAGCTATGGTTAATGGTGTCGTATACCGCGGCTTCATCAATAAAAACAGCTCCAGTAGTTTTCCTTTTTTCAAAGCCATCCTCTATGTGTTAAGTGAAGTTTGTAAGAACTAAAAACCCTTTTTTAAAGTTTGTAGTTATTAAAGCATTCCTTTAAAACGCACTATTAACAACAAGAAACTAAACAAAATTTCGTGTATTTTTATAGGTGAATAGTTTACCCTTTTGGACATGTTGAAATAATAAATTAAGCTGGAGTGTACCTCCGTCCCGCTGTAACGGGCAAACTATTTGTCTGGCAGAAAATGCAAAGAAATGGTGTGTGGAAAATATTAGCCGTTTACTTTTTGTATTGAAATATTTTATTGTAATAAAAAATCCGTTATCACGTTAAAAGTAAACAATCGGTTAATATAAAATCAACACGTTCTAATGAATGACATTGGAAAGTTCTTTTTGCGTTTTTTGATTTTGTTTTCAGTTTATTTGAGCTTATGGAAATCTCGTCTCCGTTGCTTACGTAATACGAGGTTCTCTTTTCTACTTTTCGTTCTCATTCTCTAACGCAGCGCAACTCAGCCGCAATACGGATTCCCGTCAACGTGGAAGCGTGCGCAAGATCTACTAATTGGGTGCCTTTCTGAGTTTACTAATTTTATTTACGTATTATTCAACTATTTCATACTTCTGGATATCTATCAATGTCCTTTATGCTTTAAGCTTCAGTAATATCTTAGTTGGTGCAAACCACTTCCTATTCTTCTTGGCCTACAGTACCTCATCTACATAACTATGAGTCGCACGTCACTTCTCCGAATTATACAATCTGGTCTGCCGTCTTTTTAATAATTCTTTAGTCCATTTTTGTCTGTAGTAGATCCTGTCCATTCACCATGATCTTCCCTTGTCTTGTCTTTAGAATACATGTCGGAACTTGACCTTCTCTAGGAGATTAATCGGGCGTACACCTGTTATCACATTTAACGCCTCTGCTGAGACCATTCTGTAGCATCACTCATTGAGACATTGCTTTTCTATCGATCGTAACTTTTGTCCAAATTTGACTGTCACTATCCGTTCTACCGTATTATACAGCCATATTTACCTTAGCGCTCCAGTTAACAATATTTTACTCTTACCGCGTGGTCATATTGAGTTATGCCAATCCTTATCATACTGTGTAGCACGTTCATAACCCTTTCATCACATACTGTAAGTGCTCCGCAAAAAGCCGTGCATCTGTCACAATTCCAAATATTTATACATCCGAACAATCTATACCTTCATTTAACAGTACTTCAAAATATCTCCTGTCTTTCACCGCATGCCCAAACCACATTAAAATAGTCTTTCTTTGCAATAGCTCTAACCTTCGGTCCACAAATCTGAACATTTATCAATCGCTTCCTGCGCACTCCGCTCTATCTTTGCGCGGGATTCAGCATATACCATCAAAAGCCAAATCATCCGCTTAAGCCAGGTATTCAATATTTTCCTCTTTCAGACCCCACAATATACCGTCCATCACTGTGTTCCAAAAGAAAGGTCTACTCGTCGACCTTTGTGGGTACCCTATGGTTGTCATCTTTTATTATTTGCGCATCTCCAAATTTCAATACTACATTTCTATTTTGAAATAACTCTCCAATATTCAGGAGATACTTATGACATTCCTCTCCTCGTGAGCCTATCTACAATTACCCCTCAGCGTGCATTGTTAAACGCTCCAGTTATGTTTAGAAAAAGATCTACTCATGTTGTCGCACTTTTGCCAGGATCTACTCATGTTGTCACACTTTTGTTAACATCTTGATATCGCCGCTCGTTAATTTTTCAAAGATATCGACGTAGGTTGCGCCTTAGTTGGGCGTGTTCAATCGCCTGCTTAAGTAGGTGGTTACTTGGGCCCTCCTTCTGTGGTTACTTTTTTCCTTCTTGTGTCCGTTCGGAACTCCTGTACTCCCTTCTGGTTCTATCTCTTCGACTTATTTCTTGTCCTGTCTATTGCTTCCCAAATGCGGACTGGGAGCTTCCCCTTTCTTTTCTTGTCGAGGCACCATACGACCTTTAGATCCGTGATGTTTTCTGAAGATCGGGTTTTCCTCTCTTGAACAGCAGCGCCTTTGGTGCGCATCTTTCTGCTCCTTAGTTATACACACAATGGCTGTTCTCGGACTCGTCAGAGGGGTTGTCCCAGCTATGATGCGACCAACAGAGACGGTGCCTTCAATGAGATGTCACGGACACCGAAGTGGGTGTTGTCGGTGAAGTCTTTTCACCCTCGACTTTCTGGCGAAACGGTACACCTCGCATGAAGCATTAGCTGTTATGGACGCCAAGGACAGCGTCCATGGCATTGCAGTCGTAGGTTGACTACGTCCGTGGGTCTGTTTGCGCAGCCTGAACCATCTGTTTCGGGGATATAAGCCCCTGCACCGAAAGTCTCTATCCTTAAGTTTACAAGACCCTCCATCAAATCATTTTTAATTCGTTGTTTCCCTTCCCCTAACATTTTTATCCTGCTGCCAGGGACTCTTCACCCATGTCAGGTGAGGGTAGGAAGAAAAGGTTTCGAGATAGGAAAGAATGTGGATGGTGTAGAGATAAGGGGTCAGTGCTGCACTTCAATGGTAATTAGCTGGACAATTGAGCAGTTTACTACCTAGTTAGTCAGGTCCACCCAAGATAATTTATTTCCCTGGTACACACCCAGTAGATGAGCTTTCCTCTAGCTGCCACCTGGGGAGACATACTCGTATGATTAATATTATTATGATTATTAATAATAATAATTGGTGCTCAAAGAGTCATAAGGTAAACATGATTCACAAAACTTACAAAAGACAATAAATACAAAAGACAGATTAAAGAGATTGTCACCCTCTGAAACCTGCTATGTAAAGTTTTTAAGTCATGATAAGAAGTGAATCTCTTTCTAGGTGAAAATTTTTGTTTTCTAAAATTTTTAGATGACTTAAATTTATTAAAAAACTTTTATTTCGTCAAAATGAGAGAGTTTATCAAGTTTAAAATATATGTTTTCCTTGAATAAGGAACTGCACAATATTTGTAGCATAACATGTACTATAAATAGGTGTACGATCAAATTCAATCCACAGTTATTTTATTAAACAATAATACAAAACCCACTTACAAAAATATCACAATCTTCATAAAATTGTATAGCAGTTATTTTGGGAAGTAGCAAAACTACAATAGTGTCTTTAAGTTTACAAGTGCTCTAAAGTATAAATTCATTATAATGAGATCACTAGAAGAATAAAACAATTTTGCCAATTTTCATATTTCCTAAACACTTTCATTTATTACAGCTGTTGTGATGTTCGATGCTCTAGAGTTGGTCTCAGAGCTAGACAGCCTTCTACCCAAAAATTTGGCCTTTCCAGCATTCTCTGCCATAAAGTCATTTCCTTCCCTGTAGCATCCATCCAGTCAACTGATTTACCATAGTGTTTACCTGTAAAGAAAAAAAAAGATAGTAAGCAAGATTACATAAAAACTATTACATATACAACATAATTAAATACAATAAATGGATAACAGTATTAAATTCGCCACAGCCCTTGGGCCCTTGATCGGAATTGATGGGATGGACCCTTGCTCATTTCTGGAGAATAACATAGTTTATTATCCCCCTACACACAGTTTGCATCTGCTTTCTTGACAATATTTATTTATAGATAAACTATATACAAGTCATTATGATTTTGTTCCTTCACTTCATGTGTATAAAGAAAAATACACAAGTGCTTACATAGAATTCATCATGGACAAATTACCTTCACAATTCTACTATTTCATTAAACTTCCATGCTAGAGGAGCAATTAAACTTTTCATCTATAGTTTAATTTTAAATATTAAAAAAATTAATGTCTAATTTATTAATATTGTAATTTATCAAAACAGGAACTTTGTTTTTTAATTCAAGGCTACTAAAAAAAATATTTATTTCAGTTAACAAAAAGTGTATTCTATGTCTGCTTGGTCCTTTTACACTGCTAAATATTATTGAAGCTTTTTGAAACTAAACTAATGTGTAAGTGTAGCAGACAGAAATTATTTTACTGCGTCTATACTAAACTTTCAAGTGAAATTCTGCTAATGCGGATGTAATTCATACTAATTGAACCTTACATACAAAAAGTTTAAGCAAAATTGATGGAGCCGTTTTTGAGAAATATTCAAAAGAGTACTTTGACCTTGAAGTAAAGTACCCTTTGTTTTAAAGTTTAAAAAAAAATTAGAGCATGTGCATCGACATCAAGTAAATTCTACTGTAAATATGAAATATGAATTAATTATATTTATCCATTTACTCAGAATAGCTGGACACAGACAGACTGACAGCAAGCCCTAAAGCCCCTAAAGGGGGGGAATGGATGGACAGATGTTATGCCAAAATCCACTTTTTCTGAATAAGGGGTACCCGAAACAGATATTTCCGTCAAAATCTCGCTTTACAAAACTTTCTAAATACTATGTATATGAGAAAGTAAAAATGATACTTTTTTTCAATTCAATTCTCAAACCACACAATCATTGATTTTAGAAATTTTGAGTTAAAGACTCTTAAAATCTGAAATTGTCAGATAAATAGAATTATAGATAAAATGAGCTCTATCTTAGTTTTTAATGGAAATGAACTGAAATTATTGAAAAGTTTTGAGTCAATTCTGAGGTGGTTGATGTATTTTTGGCCGATTAAGGAATGTATAACCCATATATCAAAACATTTGAAGGGAAATTACCGGTCATTTAACTTTTATTAAAATCAATGAATTCTTTTACACTGTAGAAGTAATGATGCAGTTGATACCTATTAACTATGGTTTTTAAGAGATTCAATTTAATAATATCGTTTATGTCTGAGGAAAGGAATTATACAGGCACTTCCCAGCTTTGGGAGATTTTGATGTTGTAATACGATTCTTTGTTATACTTTATTGTTGACAATAGTAGCACGTTTAGAAATAAAAAGTGATATGACACTTCGAGAAAACGAGATAAAGCACATTTCCCACTCAATTATCCCTTTAAAATCTGAATTTCAAAATGTACTTTCTTGATAAGCCCACATAATATACATAAATATTTCAAATCATACATAATATACATCAATATCCTTCATCAATATTTCAATTTCCTATCATTTATATTTTCCCCCTTGTTTTCATGAATAAGTCAACCATTCAGGTCAATGCACAAAATATTTTCATTCCCATTCTCCATTTAAAATTAAAATAACAAAAATTTCAGGAACAAATTTTCATATACTTCATTGAACTATCTTTTGGTACAAAACCATGAGAATATCTGAATAAGATCTTCATGCTAAGGGAGGCTTTGAAAATAAACATATCACTCTTACTCATCCCTTTGAAATAGGAATTTCGAACATGTTTTTCTTTAGTGACCCTAATTTTAATAGACAACATCCTATTAAAATTTCTAGTTCTTATCTTTAATATTTATCTCTCTGCTTTGATGAATGTGTCACTCATTATTCAGGATAACTAAACATTTTCACTCTTTTCAACCCATTACAATTCAAATATAAAATTATCTCAGAACCAAGTTTTAATACGGTTGAATTAACAATCTTAAAATAGAAAAAACAAGACATTATCTCATAAATCGTAGTAATAAATCATAAATATAGCGAAGATAATTTACCATGTCATTACCACTAATGACAAATTCCTGAAAGGTTCCCCCTGTTTGCGCCCATTAGAAAATAAAATATCGACAAGTCCAAAAATCTATTTCTAGATTTGTTAATTAACAATGTTTTTACACACACAAAAAGAGGATATCTGAATTAGTTCATGAGATTGTATAAAGAGCTATACTTAAGAAAATAACACTTCAACTTAAATAACCCTTTTGAAATCAGAATTTCAAAATATCCTTCTTAGTACACCTATAAATATAAAAGTATAATCCTGTTAACATTTATATTTCCTATTTTAAATAGTTTTATGTGTATATTGATTAATGTAGTATTTAGTCAGGACAAACATTTTCATCTTTCTTTCATTAAAAATTAAAATATCAAATATAGAGAAAAAGAAAAAATCTAGAATATAGTTTTTAAATGTTTGGTTTAGCAATATTTACATACAAAAGTCAAGATATCTCAATTAGTTGGCGAGTTGTGGGAAAAATAGGATACTATGCCATTAGTGTGAACGATAAAAGCAGGAAATCATTTCTTTCCTTCTTCACCCATTTAAAAACAAATTTCAGAAAACTCAAATATGTAAAAACGAGTCTTTGGATCAACAACGTTTGCATACAAGAAGTGAGATTTAATTAGAACGAATGTTACTGATGTATATGAACCCATTTTACTGTAGATTATTTAGTTTTAGTATGTCGCATGTTTGTTTAAGACAGAGGTTTACTTTCTAATTCCTTTAACTGATCTCCACATGCAATATTGTTTATCACCACTGGATTAACCTTTGTGAGTGGTCAAACCATTCAAAACTATTCACTCTGGGTCACTATCTTATGAGTCCTCACAACCCAACTCTTGATTGCTTTACACACAACCTCTCTTTCAAAAATCCAATCTTTCCTGTTATGCAACAGAGAGGTCATTTTTCAATCACCCCCAAACTCTTCCCTGAAGAGGTTCCATTGCCCAGCCTGCATCCCTTGGATCTGCATCATGGAAGAGTGCTCAGCAAAGGTCAGTTTCATTTTCTATTTCACAAACAAAACATCTCCACCACACTGAAAGCTGTTAGTGCATTTCTGCCACTTTCCTGTTGTTTGTTCAGCTTGTTTATGTGTTCAAATTAAAATTTTGTATTCCATTCCCACTACGTATGATAAGACGTCTAAATGTTTCATTTCAGTAACTAGCCACATATGACTGTGGGGAGGAACAATAAGTTAATATACCCTCCAGATGTAAGATAGGACCCATCAATTATGATCAAGGGCTTATTAATTGTGATCAAGGGCCCAAATGCAATAGTGCATTTAATATTCTAAAATAAATTATTTAACAAATTGTTCAATTTCAAAAGAAATAAAAAATAACATTTGATTAAATCTATTCAAATGCAACAATGATGTATAATTCAGAAATATATTGATTTTAGTAAATGTTTCCTAATATATTCATTTATATCATCCCATTACACATATAATTTATTTTCAATATAATACTATAAAGAATCCTCACTTCCTTACAAACATATAAATGTGGAAATGCTGTTACGCCAAATGTGTGGTTTTATAATTGGAAGCAATTCTACAAAAAGAAACATAAAGAGAGAACTAATATTAATACGACACTTAAGCTGCATATTCTTGGACTTGTCAAAGATATTTTGGCAGGAATTGGGAATGATGCAAATGATGCACACAGTTTTAGTCAAATGACATTCTCTAGAAAATGGCATTCCCTTAAAGCCTTGCTCCAATCTTGTGCACACAAGAGGTCAAGAGACACAGCTCCCACAGAACCAGAAGGCTCATTGTGATACAAGTAGTAATGACTTCATAATAATCAGTAGCTTACCAGATCCTAAATTGAATCTGACTCCACCAAGAAATTCATTACTAGCTAATCTATCATGGTCCCACACAGTAAGTTCCAAACTACGTTCTGAGAGTTCTTGAAGACTGACATCATCATAAACAAATGAATGATTCCATACAGGACTACATGTTCTTCTGAGAACTGGTGTTTTCTGTTTTGAGCTGCGACCTTTATCTGGCAAAAGGTAGCTGCAAAAAATAATTTGATCATTGATTTGGTTCTTAATAATAAAAAGTATTTCTTGAAGAAGTTAAAAGAAAATATGAACTAACCTTTTACAGAAAGGATCAGAGGACCCATTGGCTTTAACAGCCACTAAATTCTTTGCCTCTTTCACTAGAACATGCAGAGACCCTCTGGACCGTTTACCTTTCTTTGGAACTGTTACATCAGGTGGAACAAATTTAAGGCCAATAATGATGTCACCTTTGCAACTTTGTACATCATCAAAAGGTTCAGTCTGGAATTTGAATATATTTTTCTCAACACAATTTCAATATTGAAGAAAAATTATTTAAATTTTACAATTGAAATATTTGTTTCGATAAATTCTGTATGTGACGTAGAAGAAACTCACTCTTTCTTGTAAGGGATACCAGTTAGGAGAAGGATCATCAAAAACTTTGTTTTCAAGAGACATCATTACTTCTCCTAGAAAATCGTTGCGTCCAAACATATCGGAATGCCACACTGTTAACCACAAAGTTCTTGATTCTAATCCTTGGAGAGTCATATGAAACTGAAAATAAAATATAATTGCCAGTAAAATTGATTATTGTTGATATTTCTACTTCCAAATCTTAAAAATTTAATTCCATTAATACTTTTATTATATCAATCTATTGGGGGGAAAATTTCAGTTTTTCTTTTATTGATACATAGTATTAAGCTAGTTTAGTATATAGAACAAAAATAATTCATTTCTCAAAATTTGTAAATACTTTCATACATCATACTCACTTTAAGGGTTTCATCAAAAACAGGGTTGAGGGTATGCTTCTTCACTTTTGTTTTTCGTTTTCCACTTTTTGATTTATCTGGTAATAAGTACACTTTAACATACCTTAAGAAGAAAAGAAAAATACTAGTACAAAACACTTTATATTATATGTGGATGAAATAAATCAATGAGTAAGTGCAAACAAACTGTAAAGATAAAATGAAAAAATACATACGGGTCAGAACGATTTCTCTTTACATCAACAGGGGCTAAATCTCTACATTGTTTCACATGAATTTCTAATGCACCAGCCTTATAATTATATTGCAATGCAAATTCTACTTCCCCTTTAACAGTAACTGTTCCATATCTTCCTTCTCCAGCACCAGAATATACACTGGCTAAGGAATCACTTCGTGGCTAAAAATTAAAAGGTCCAAAAAATTAAATGAATAACTTTAATACATAAGAGAATCGTAATGATATTAAGAACTTTATTATTCTACTTGTCACTATTATTCTAGTGATGTATTTTATTTGAAACAAGTTACTAGAATTTATTATTATAATATAACACTGTATCTGGAACAAAATATTACAAAAATTTGGAAGCATTTAACTACAACGCCAAGTACTTACTCCTAAAGGAGATAAGTTGCTACGCTGATGGTGAATTGTGACAAATCGATCAATATCTTCCTCATGAGGCCAATCTGAAGATACAGAACTGATCCCCTTCCGTAAATGGGTATCTGATACTGCTGGTGATGGAGAAGAATTTTTGTCAGGAGATGGCAATGTAGATAGAGTAGAAATTTGTTCTTCAGGAACACTATCATCTGAAAAAGAAAAAAAAAGAAAAAAAGAAAACATTATAATAAATAAGAATACAATGTTATACTACAAACAGAGATGGTATAATACAATCTCAATGGGGTTAACAACATATAACAAATATAATATTCAGAAAAATTATATTCATGTATTTATATTTTCAATTTATTTTTTACACAAGAAATTGACTCTTGTTGATGTGGTACATCTGAATCTAATATTAGATCCACTTTTCTCTAAAATTCATTTCTTCATATTCATAACAAAAAAAAAAAAAAAAAAAAAAAAAAATTTTTTGTTTCAAGAACAATACTATCATTATACCAACTGTTACAATTTTATTTCCTTAAAAAAATTATACAGAATGGAGCTCTATTTGCAAGTAGTAAAATTTATAGAAAGTTCAGCAAATAAGACTATTTACTGTAACATAACCAAATTTAACCTTTCATTAAAAAATGTTTCATTTCTTAGGAAACAAAATGTACAATAGGTTACCAGCTGAAATATAATAAGTTACCACCCAAAATATTACAATGTATTGATTTATTAAAAATCAATTATTAAATGTATCTAGGTTTTTGAAATTATTGATAGCTCAGCAAATATTCAAATAGAGTAGAAGTTTAAAATTGGTTCATTTAGTGTAATTATACCTTTATACAAGGAGCAGAGCACACCGATAAAATACTTTTTTAAGAAATCACATTTTTAATAATATAATTTTTGGTTTCATGATTAATAGATTTTATAACAATAAAAGTTAAAATTAATTCTAGGATTTTTCTGCAGGCCACAAAAATTTTCTCACTGACTTCCAGTGGCCTGTGGATCACCAGTTGATGATTACTTATTACATCAAACCATAATTTATCTCTAGTAACAAACAGTGCTTCTTCATGCATTTCAGTCATTAGTATAAATATATTCAATAAGAGCCTATATGTTTGAAATACAAAATAATGTTTTGAGTTATAAAACTAAATTAAAATGCTGTTTTAAGACAATAATGCCCCTTTATTAGTTTTGTAATACAGTGTACTAAAAAAGATCTTAAAATACAGTTTACGGTAGAATTTAATTTCATGTTCTTAATAAGTGGAAAACAATTTATTTTCCTTGATGTATATGATGCCACATTTAAGTTACTGAAAAACACAATAATATTTCCATTTCTTTCAACTTCCTTCCCAAAGGAAATTTATCTGGCACATATCATTCTCCGATTTTCCTTCGGGTAGAGGTGGATTTTTTTATAAAGACTCGCTAGACTCTTGCCTAGGGGCAGCATCAATTGAAATAATTATTAGCAAATTTAGTGTTATTTAATAGTTATGAATTATCAACAATACATTCTGAATGATTTATAGTTTGATAATAATATGTACTTGTGAAATGATATTTGTTGGTATTTGTTAACACTATAACACATGTTGAACTACTTTTTATCGTTAGGAGTATGTTGAAATGTTAAATCCGCCTCTGCCTCAGGGCTCTTGATCAGAATTGATGGGATGGTCTCTTGCTTGCTTCCAGAGAGTAAATTAGTTTATTATCCTCCACGTGGTCATACGCAGTTTGTAACTGCTTTTTTTTTACAATAAAGTTTGTTTGTTTCTTTCTTTCTTTCTTTCTTTGTTTCTTGTTTGTGAAACTGAAGTCATAAAAAACCCATTTTATTCAGACATGGATACTTCTCCACCTCTTCTACTAGCTTTATTTGAGCTGAATTCTAACTGTATTTGAACTTGCTTTTTCTCACTGAACTTAATATAACTAGTCCTAATAGTGTGTTTCATGAATCACTGCATGAACGTCCCAATGTATTTTAATGAGATAGGTTCCAAGCAACATGAGTTGCATGTTTCATCAGTGTGCATTGCTCCTTACTCATTATGATTGCAATGACAAACATGAAAAATAAAACAGAGCTCAAAATCTATTTTTTATTTATAGTACCTTATAAAGCATTAAAAAATATTTATTGAAGTTTTATAATAGAAAAATATTTATAATACTTTTATATAAGTATGAATATTTAGAAACAATATTCATTTAATTCACATGTATAGTATATCATAGAAATAAATAGATCACAAAACTTTAGAAAAGCAATCACAAATGTTTTGATTGATGCTGCCATAAAGTGTGACTGGCTTAAGTGGGAATGGAGTGTGCGATTGAGTGTGACACAATGCCACTTCAAGTTCTTCATCTCATAAATAAATTCAGATCCACTTTGTATCTATACATTTAAAGCTACTTTAATGAAATTGTCAAAAAAGGGGGCGGGGGTCCAAGTTGATAAACAATTAATTTTAATTATTACTTTCTATTTTCATGAACGAACAAAACATTTAACTTCAAATTTGATACCATTTGAAAAGAGCAGTCAATTTCTAGAATCATTAATTTATTTTTGAAATAGTTTCTTTGTATCAATAATTGCCCTTGAAACAAACCCTAAAGCACATGGTGCCAAATCTTCAAAAAATTGGAAATTGGCAACTAAGCATCATAGAGAAAAATCTCTTAATATTCATGTTAAGTTTTATAAGGATTTGTTTAATTCACACAAAAATGAAAAAATTAGAAAGACTGAAGTTTTATTGGTTATCTGTTTCACGTGAAATGCCCCTTACATTTTCTTGAAAAGTTATTTCAGGTTTCCAATACACTGTATTGAACAGTTCTTTGTTTGATAATGAAAATTGTGGAGTTGTATAAAAATATACGAAAGAATTTTATAATAAATGACAATATGATACAAAATAATTGACTTACTTCATTTTTTTTTGTGTGTGTGGGGCTTTGCGGCTCATCAACGTCTAGGTCATTAGAGCCCTAAAAACTTGTACAGGTACGGAAAATGCAGTTATGCACTAGGGAGAGCCAAGACTCTCCCCGCGCGTGGGACTCGTCGAACAACTCAACTATACCCACTAAAAACCCTCCTGAATTACAACTCAAAACTCAAATATCAACATATCTCAAAACAGTACACAAATCATTACAAAAATAAAAATAAAATAAAAAAAGAAAGAGAAAAATGAAAGATACCCTAGCGTCGGGATTGAAAAGAACAAGAGGTGACCAAGGAAAATCAGGAAAGAGAAAGGAAGGAGCCTTTGCACGCATAAGTGGAAGTAATGCCAAACTCAGCTTGGGGCCCCGTGTTTGCCAAACACATACTTACTAGATGTAAGTCCCCTTTTAATATATTACTATTAAAAAAATATATTTTTTTTCACAAAATATTTATTGTCTTTGGAATACACTTGCAATTAGTTATTTTTCTGAAAAGGTTCATGACATGTTTCAATGGACATATTAGCAAGAGCTAGAGCACAAAGAAAGAACAAGTGTTTGCATACTAACATGCATTTTCAATGAGCACTAAGTTTTATGTTATTGAATACATAACTAATTTTTACAGTTTATTTATTCTCTGACTATATAACTCAATATAAATACTTTAAGAGTCATTTTGAAGATTTCACTATATTGAGAAAAGTAAACTATATTTGATCTTAAGATCACACCTTTAAGATTTTAGGATGATATTCATGACTTAGTAACCTTATTTGATTTTATGAAGTTTAGGAGCTATCAGAGCAAAATTTCAGGGTATATTGAGGAAGTTGAAACCTAGTAGTCTGAACTGTATGATATTAAAAAGAAAAGTTACAACTTTTAAAAACATGAATAATCTTTGAGTATTCTCTAAACATGCAGGAGCTCTGAATTCATTAGTTTTTTTTGGGAAAACTCTGTGCTATCCTTAGTTTAAAACATCAACCAAAAAAATTATGTCAAATCTGTCAGAGCATATGAAGCAACATGTATATAGATTATTGAATGTAGCAGGGTATTTGACAGTACAACATTAAGATTCAAAATTGTTTTCATTTAAATTCATTTAAACAGGATAATAAAAATTTTTGTGAGAAAAAGGAACCTGATTGGATGAAGTGGATGCAGGATAGAGTTATTATTTTGGTCCAGGGACAAAGAAAATAGGAAAATCTGTTGTAATACAATGATTTTGCATAAGAAAATACCAACTAGAAACACACAAATGCAAAATAAATGTGTGTTAGGACCCCAATAGAACTGAATGTGAGTTCACCATCCTCAGAAAGTTTCATGAAAGGACATAAATTTTCTTCCTCTTATTGCTCTGTTTACTGGAATCTGGAATCATTAATATATTTGTATGCAAAAGTATCTCTCTCATTTGGATTTTAAACAAATTTGCGAACTGCTCGCTGGTTTTATCCATATACATAAATATAAATAGGCTCAGCGGTCTTATGTAGCTGTTGTCCAAAGGGGAAATTAAGTTTGTGTCTCTGTCTCTCTGGCACATCGTAATGGGTTGGGGAACTCGACTGCTGACTGCTGCGCACAAGCCGTTGCTGTATGAAAACTTTCAACAGTAACTTCCCTCTTTCCTTCCTCAAAACGAGTGCGCGAGAGAGAAGGGGGGGGGGCGACACCTCACAGTGTCTCATGTTATCACGAACAACCTACAGCAGACACCGCGGAGTCTATTTATATTTACGTGTATTGTTTTATCTTTACATGAAAATTATTTTGTTCTTCCTTAAAATTGAGATTTAGTGAAATACATTTAAGGAAAATAAGTATGTTTTAATTCAATACAACGATTATCAAATGTATGTTTATTACAGTTAACTACCCTAGCCAAAACAAATTTATAACACGTTTGTAAATTATTTTGGATCGATATTAACCCTAAAATAAGCGTTTAATGTTGCAATTAGAACATTTTTATATTTTTAAAACCAAACAGGCTCTAAAATAAAATTCTTAAATATAAAGAATGTAAGTAACGATATTGGTATTGTATTTAAAAACAATTATCTAGTGACACTGGCGAAAATATTAACTGTATGAAGCTATTTAAGCTTCAGAGCATTGA
This sequence comes from Laupala kohalensis, assembly GCA_002313205.1. Classification (NCBI taxonomy): domain Eukaryota; kingdom Metazoa; phylum Arthropoda; class Insecta; order Orthoptera; family Trigonidiidae; genus Laupala; species Laupala kohalensis. The sequence goes on from NNCF01128589.1 coordinate 622,455, forward strand.
TACAGAGATATCGTCGTTAACTATATTTTTAATGCTGCAAAATATTGTTACAACGGTTAGTGTACTCCCAATTTCTCAGTATAGTAAAGGGTACAATTATAGTGCATGTCAAAACTCACAACCCATTGCTAATCTTCCCAACTTTTATATTCTTAGACTTCCGAATGAAGCCCAGAGTATCGAGCGACACAGAGAAGAGGAGTTCGACAAGTGATCGTGCGTCAGCGAGCCTTACTCGTTAACTGCGACAGCTGGCTGCAAGTATTTTAATGTAATTCTCATCATAATATTTATCTGCATTTGGGTACAGGTTTAATTGTAAGGTCCTTTAATCTAAAACTGAACAAAACTGATAGGACAATTATACAATAATGAAAGTTTAATATTATTACCGCGTACTGAGTGGAAATAACGCAGAATACTGGACAAAAGTAATCCACACAGGTAGCTAAATATCACGAACATGCGAGAAGTTTTTCGTTTCCAAACAACAGTCTTTGAGTTAGGTATTCCAGTATCATCTGTCCTTTTCTCTGCTCGACAATAAGCGTATCCACAGAAACAACATTGAAAACCACAGTGGGAGGGCGATGCATTTAATATAACGCATCCACCCAGTCATGGGTGGATAACGAAGAAAAAGGTAATAAATGCTCAGATGGAGAATTGCTAATGGGCAGATCACTCGCCGATATCGCCACCTCCGCAAGCGACACCGACTCCAAAAATGACAAAGTTATTGACAAAGATGACGATACTAGTGGAGCAGAGTGTCAAATTAAGCTTGGAGATGCATTATGCACGGTTCGCCATATGATAGCGAGAGATCCTCTAGCAGCCGACATGCAAGTTTCACTTTTCGCTAGCTCCGTGTTTAGTTACAGGTATGATAAAAATCATGTTATCGTACAATATTACGAGAACGAAGTTAATTACATATAACTCACTAGAACATGAGCGAAATTAAAGTATGTACAAAAGCAGTGTATAATCTAGAGGAGGAATACTCCCGTTGATCACAGAACTAACTGAATGTTGAGTTCGGCGTATTGTTATTATTAAAGGACACTAACATCCATACGCTTTAGGTTGCAAATCATACATTCATATCACTCATTATTGTTATTAATATTATTATTAACAATATTCATGACATATGTTTTTGTTTGTTATCATGTTACAATCTCAAAATGGTGGTTCTTGTGAAAACCCTAAAGTAATACAAATTTAATTCAGATATGTTCGACACAACAACAACAATGCTTCTAAATCAAGAAAATAAAGTACTTTCAAATGTAATATCATAAAAAAATTACAAGAAATTCACAAAAATGAAACAATCGTTACTTGCTATAAGCTACTTTTAAGAGAAAATTTATTTTGTTATATTAATAATCCGCAAACTAAACTCATAAGGAATCATTAAAAAGAAATAGTTGTATTGTTTAACAACAATCTTTAAACGACACTGAAATGTTTATTAGACACTGGAAAATTGAGTGGTTTTCTGAATAAATATGAGCTTTTGATTTTGAAGGTGGCCGACAACAGCATATCCACTTCCTTCGGAGTTTGCTACGAATAGCGGAATCTCCTTGGCGATTGAAGCGCTCAACATGACTCCACCTTTGCGCGCCTTGCTGACTGGAGACGTAGATCACATAAAAGTTCCCCCGCTCTCTCTTCGCCTTCTGCAGTGGCTGTTGGCGCCGCCGACTGGTCCCAAGACCTCTCGGGCTTCTCTGCGCGCACTGCCGCGGCCTTCATCCGAATCCGAGCCACTGGTCCCAGATTTCCTCTTTGAGGTGCACTGATTTCCTATACACTTCTTATCCTCATCTCCTTAAATAAAATAACTCCTTAAAGAACTACAGGGTGGTGGATGGACGGGCAAATTTGCTTTCAAATCGAAATTTCAAAATATCTTTTCTTGGTGACCCCCTACCATACAAAATAAACATCCCGTCAAAATTTCCAAATACTAGTTAATAGTTTCTCTCTGCATTGATGATGTGTCAGTCAATCAAGACAACTCAAGATCTCACTAAACCCCTGTTCATGCACTAAGAAACGAAACATCGAAATATCAGAAACTGATTTTTAGATATTTAATTTCACACTATTTACATACAAAAACTGACATTTCATTTAGTCCGTGAGATGCAGGGATACCATACCGTGACGTTTGCCCTTTTCGACGTTTCTATCCCTTTGCACCCATTAAAGAGGATATAAAAACCCACTTTTATATAATTGTTATTAATGTTTACATACCAAGACATATCTTATTTACTTCATGATAGTTAGGGAAAATAGCGAAAACTTGAATAAACATATTCTCCCTAATTCTTTTTTTCGGATATTGTGTTTTTTGTATCTCCACGAAAACGTGCATTTAGCGTCTTTTCACAAGGTACTTCGTCAAAAATCCAACAGAATGCGCTGATGTGGCTTTTTTTCCACTAAAGATAACACCGCGTTTTTCACTAAATACGATGATAAGACGCTGATGTTCACTAAAAATAAAGACAACACTGCCTATGTCCACTAGGAATAAATAAAGAAAACACCACCTATCTTCTCAAAAAAGTTAAAAAAGGAAAAACTTCCAATTAGTATTAATGAACACTTTGTAATGATTAAATGTGTAAATCTAAGGTAAAACATTTTGTATTGTTATTGGTGAAATTGGAAAGGCTTTCCTGAAAATTTTGCATTTTGTCAAACAGGCTGTATTGTTTCTTAAGGGACGGTATGCTGTTATCGTTAAGTTACTTCGTTACATTATATTATTTTTATACTTTGTTTCTATTCATCAATGAATAGGTTTTGCACGTTGATGCCGTGATAAAAGACAGGGTAAAGGAACAAAAAAATAAAGATGAAACAATAAGTGACTTATTACCAAAATTCGCCAAAACTTTTACAGAGGTTCGACTCTACAATAAATAGAAAAAATACCGTATGGTTAATACAGCTAATATCGTACAACGTAGTCAAGTTCATAGTTCCAATGGTGTAACGTGTGATTCATGTAGTCATATTAGAGGTTTTGAAAGCCAGGAAATCATTAATGAGTAAACACAAGAAAAATATTCCCTTACAAACACTATTTTGCATTTATACCATCTTTGTCGTAGGAAATTGCTAATAAGCGGGAGACAAAGCTTTAAAAAATGTAAAATAAACTGACATAGTAAAAACCGTAAAAGTAGCCGCAATGAAAGTTACAAATTTACCCAAACCCTATTAAGTGCATCTGTCAAAGTATAGTATTTTTCATTGTTTTAAATCAGGAGTGCCAACTAGCTTCTCGAGAATTAAAATCTAATTCTATTACGTACAGTTTGATTCTTCGTCCTCACAATGGTCCTCACTCAGCTCGAAAAGTGACATAGGCCCTATCTTCTTCTTTAGTGTAAGTTTCACGTACTGTCCAATAAAGAGCCAATTTTATAACATAATTACTCAAAATTATCGTACAATAACGTCAAAAAATAAAAAATAAACCCTACAGTTCACCACAAATTAAATAAATAATGAAAGATTTACGACTTTTTATGGACGAATAATATACACACATAAAAAGAGTTCATGTTTCGACTTCGTTTTAAGTCGTCGTCAGGTGATCCAATAAAAACAAAATATAACAAGAAACCTAACATAACAATTGAACATGATGTTAAATATAAATATAAACACAAAATATATTTACATAAAAGGAGAAACTATACAAACATATTAAAATATTGTATTATATATACCATAGTTTTTCAGTGCCTATGCGTAAATTCAAACTCCCGTGTGTATTTTTTTTTATAAATATCATTTCTGATATGTAACATTAGTAATAATTAACTTCTTTGTCTAAAATTAATGTATTTTCCCAATCCATCAAGTGATCATTATTAATGCAATGTGGGGTAACTACACTTTAACTGATTTTTAATTTCGTTTGTGCTGATGGATTCCAGTTTTTAACACACTCTTTGTTTCACCTACGTAGCTACCATTACAATCTTTGCACTCTATTTTGTATACTACATTGTTAGTATTCATGTGATATTTCTTATATTTCCTTTTCGTTATCAAATAATTTATTTTATTTTTAAATGTTGAAGTCAATCTCATATTCTCAGACTTTATAATCTATTAAGCGAACGAGATATAAATGTGTTATAAGGAAACACTGCATAAATCATTTCATCTTGTTGAGATTGTGTTTGTTGTTGCCTGTAATGAAGGAAATACAATTAAAAAAATATATTTTATTTACAAATTCTATGGGATAGTAATTTGCTAAAAATGTGATACGCACTATTTGTAAATTTTCCCTCAGATTATTCCGGAAGTACTATAGCTTTACCTGTTAATTTATAAACCATAGCTCTCTTTTGTATTAAAGTATTCTCCGAGTAAAAATTAATACGTAACCTGAATAAGTGTCCTCTGTATACCAATTAAAAGATAGTTTAATGTCCTCACGATTAATTAATACATCAAGAAAATTTAGTTTATTATTATTTGTTTTGATTTCTAATGTGAATTTTATCCTAGGATGGTAACTATTCAATGTATCAAAAATGTTTTGTATGTATATTATTCGTCCATAAAAGGTCGTAAGTCTTTCATTATTTATATAATTATATAAGTAACCTTAACTATAGTAGTAGTACTCCACAAATGTCAATCCTGGTTTCAGGGCGATTTTATTGTTACAGGTTTACCATCCTCGACTCAGTGATAGATGGCATTGTTTGTACAAAGGCAAGAGGACCGTCAAAGGATTTCTCGGGCAGCCCCTTGAAGCATTCTACAGGTTGAAATGCCATGGCTTAAAATAAACATAATATTTAGAATTGAGAAATGAAATACCAATCTTATTGCACGTTTTTCTTCACGAGATACTTCACTCATTTGAATGATCATTCCCCCATTGTTTTGTGAAACAATATTCAGCAATTACGAAACGTGAATAAATTAAGTTCTAGATCACAAGATTCTCTATTAAAGAACGCATCGGAGCTAATATATTAACGAGGCCACATTCTAAAAAGATAAAAACAAATTCACAATAAATTCTTATCATTGAACACTCATAAGCACTTTTCCGAGAGTAATCGTCAGCGGAATTGTCATATTCCCAAAATAATATATAATGTTGCATATAATATGAAAACTTGTTTTAAAAGGGCACAGAAAACGGAACATCAGGCTCCAAAAGACCGCATGCGACCGTAAGTTCCCTAACCCTGTTGTAGGTATACGGGGGTATACATGAAATATATACACGAGTAATTTTGTTATACATCACGGGATAGAAATCTAGACTGAACCATTCTTTGGTTCGATTTGAGATAGTCATAAAATATACGTCAAATAGTACAAATTAAAACAAAATAATACAAAAATATTAATTCTTATTATTTCCCACACATACCTTATAAATAGTTATTTACTTTTAGGATTGTGCATGAAGGTCTACCGCTGAACGGAAACCCTATGAAACTGCGTCATGACCTAGCGGCAGCCATACATGATAGTACGCCCGGGTAAGTGTTTCAACAAATTTCGTATATTTTTCAATGAGTAGGAAAATAATAAAAAAGAAAAATTAATACTGCATCGAGGAAAATACGGTAAAGCGCCTTTTGGTTTACAGAATGCTCAAAACTACAACAACATTTAGAGACTCATAGGATACAGTCGTGTCTCAAAGAGCTTTTTCCAACGTATTATTCTTCAAAAATTGAAGAGAAAATTTTACAGTTCATCCCATAGTGTTCGAGTGCAGGCTATTCACTCGCATCGAGTGAATCGTCTTTCACGTAGAGCAAAAATTAACCTTTGATCTTGAAATAATGAAATTTTCTCAGAAGAGTTTCCTTTTTGCACCACTACAGAGCTGAACGGGTTAGTTGTATATTAGCTCATAGTTCATAGGTGAGTTCATTATCTCAGGATAGTAAAAATAAATTATTTCAAGTAGATTTGTTCGTTAATCGGGATATTTCCAATGTGACCGAACTAATGCTCTTCCTAAATCATACTGGGAAAGGGCAGTGGAAAAAATTAAAAACAATTCCCACACAACAGAATAGATGTCCCCGAAATGAAATCAGGATGAGAAGTCGCCGTCATCCGATTTTCAATTCTTGAGTCGAAGTCTTCTGAATACCCACAAACGCTGAATATGTTACCGATGCAAATAGTTTTTAGGAAAATCTCAAGAAAGATGTTTATCTGAACAAACTGGTACCGACAATGATTCAGAGAAAACATTCGCCATTCATTCAAAATGGACATTGAGTAGCAGAAATATCTAGAAGACACGTGTATTTGCATTGAGTATCTCTCAGTAATATTTAATTAAATTACTAACGATGAAATAGTTCAAAAAATAACATACTCAAGACTCGAATTTATGAATTTTGGTTGTAAGAGAAAAATGTGACACCGTAGTGACGACTGTTTTCACTTTATAATGTTTATCAGAATAGGAAATCCTGGCTGCTCCCGCACTTGGACGGACTAGGCGAGGTTGCCACCTTGGATTTGTCCAAGTAATGTCGGTATGTCACTGATAACTTCTCGGCAACCTCCTTCCTCCAAATACGTGGAAAATCAGTTGTAATAACCTAAGTCGTGTCTCAACGTTTTAGAATAATGATTTAAACGGCATTCTCCAACTATCTCTATAGAAACACAATTACTATTTTTCGAATAAATTTTTAGGATTGCAGCGTCTGCTGCCAGACTCTTGTGATTCCATGTGGTTGCTTACAGTTGCGGGCTGCAATGGAGTGAACTCGGCACGCCGATGCTGTGTGTAGCGGAATGCCGCTGCGCTGTTGTAGCTCCTGGACTAGCTGTCAATCTAACGAGCACTGACCGACATTTAGTGGTGCACGATGGCCGGCTGGCACTCGTTTCACGTTTGCATGCATTCACTGGGGAAACACTCATGCGAATGCAAGGGAGTCGCGACCGCAGCCTTTTCAGGTTACCGCAATTTAAGTTCGAAGATGTTCAGCGACTTGGAGCAGAACAATTAACTATTGAAGATGTGCATAAATTGGGACATGGGTACATGATATCTCGCGATATGGTACAATCTTTTGGAAAGACCTCTGGGCAAACGCTCTCGCCGTCAGCTCAGACTCTCACACAGTCAACGAGAACGCTATCACCCTCAGGACATTCTCTAAATACTTCTATTCAGTCACTGTCATCCTCCATCCAGACAGTTCTGCCAAATGTGAAGCACCATTCGCCTTCCTCTCACGTTCGTGAAAATTCATCATTGTCCGCTTATGGTCAATCTATAGAAATGCGCTCAACAAATGCTCAAATGCGAGTACATCGAGCTTCACACACTCAATCATCCTCTACGCGCGTACGTTCATCCTCGGCGCAAATACATCCGTCGTCTCAGAGACAAACATCTTCCCCACATAAACATTCTTCATCGGCGCAACCACGTTCATCATCTTCACAAATCCGTCGAGCCACTATACAAGCTCGTAAAACTTCGCAAGCACGACGATCTTCTTCGAACATTCGCTCATCCTTTTCTCATAAACGTACAGCATCTACCCACTCGCGTCCATCTTCTTCGAACATTCGCACAACCTCGTCTCCCGTTCGTAAATCTTCTTCACCAATACGTCAACCCACATCGCATATTCGTTCATCTCTTTCACACAATCGTTCATCAACGTCCCAGGTGCGGCAGACCTCTTCGCAAGTTAGCCCAACCACTTCACTAGTTCGTTCTACCTCCTCTCAGCTTCGTTCAACATCCTCGCACGTTCGCCCAGCATCTTCGAAAGTTCGTTCAAATCCTTCGCTAGTTCGTTCAAATCCTTCGCAGGTTCGTTCAAATCCTTCGCAGGTTCGTTCAAATCCTTCGCAGGTTCGTTCAAATCCTTCGCAGGTTCGTTCAAATCCTTCTCAGGTTCGTTCACATTCTTCGCAGGTTCGTTCACATTCTTCGCAGGTTCATTCACATTCTTCGCAGGTTCATTCACATTCTTCGCAGGTTCGTTCACATTCTTCGCAGGTTCGTTCACATTCTTCGCAGGTTCGTTCAAATTCTTCCCAAATTCGTCCAACCACTCCTCAATCTCGAACAACCTCTCTACAATCTTATCATAGTCATCCACCTTCTCTGCATACCCGCGCAAACACTCCGCAAGCACGTTCACCATCTTCGCAAATTCAACCGACTACTTCGCAAACTCGCTCAACATCTTCGCCAGTTCGTTCAACGTCCTCAGTTCGTCGAACCTCTTCGCAAGTTCGTCCAACGTCTTCGCAAGTTCGTTCGACCTCTTCGCAAGTGCGCTCAACTTCATCGCATGTTCACCCAAACTCTTCACAAGTCCGTCCAATCTCTTCGCAAATTCGTTCATCATCATCGCAAATCCGTTCATCATCATCTCAAATTCGCCCACCCTCTTTAAGAAAACGTTCATCATCTTCGCAAATTCGCGCATCCTCCTCGCAAATTCGTGCATCGTCCTCGCAAATTCGTGCATCGTCCTCGCAAATTCGTGCATCGTCCTCGCAAACTCGTCCATCTTCTCCACATATTCGTCCAACGTCGTCTTCGCAAAGTCGTTCCTCCGCTCCACATACACGTGCAGCCTCTCCTCAAAGACGACATTCCTCTCCAACAAGAAATTTATCTACTGCATTAGTACGAACATCCTCTGCGCAACCACGTTCACATTCAACGTCTCTGGAAGCGCGTTCATCTGTGCAACATCGATCATCTGCGCACAAACGATTGCGGCCACCCTCCGCAGACGCACGTTCATTCTCAACGCAAACAAGTTGGCACACACAACAAGCACGTATGCCCTCAATGCAAACAATAATGCTACATGGGCACTCAAGTACTCACACAACGCACGCACGCACATTGTCTCCTCAAGTCCAAACATCCTCTATGCATTCACACCCTGAACGCGAAGAGCCCAGTTCTTCGTTCGAGCATGCAAGCACTTCCCAAGGATATCCATATGCTGCACATGCACCCCCTGCAAAAGAACGCTCTCCTTCTCATCATACCTTGTCAGATCATTCAGACACGCCCTCTGATCATCGGCATGTTGCTCCCTCTGACCGTGTACAAACAACTCCTGAGTCTGCGAGATCACCGTCCGAACATCCGCATTTATCCTACGTACGTACAGGCGCACAAATTCCTTACATAGGATCGCAGCCTATACATCCAGGCCTATCCCCTCCTTTTATAGGATCAAATTCCACTACAACGCGCTTGGTCTCGATGCATCCACGCACAACTCCTATACACACACGCACCCTCTCGACACCCGCGTACACACCTTTTGCGCATGCTCTTCCACCCATACATACGTGCTCCAACATGCGCCCACGCTTGTCATCCGCAACCCGTTCAACCTCGCCTCGATCAAGCTCCAAATCGTCAAAGTCATCATCAGCGCGCTCGCGTTCATCAGGATGCACGCATTCACGTAAATCATCTTCACGCACCAAACATTCTTCGCACAGTCATTCGCGGAAGAGCACATCCGGTACTAAAACAAGGGCCCGCTCGGCGACTACGCGAGCAAATGCTCCACCTCAGGTTTTTGTACCCGTCATGGATCCAGTTGCAAACGCTCGCTCGCGCTTATATTCAGCGCACATGCGCTCGGCACACGTATTATCACGCTCGGAGCACCTACTATCGCCAGCGGAGATGGCGGCCCTAGCTGCTGCTGCTGCTGCTGCGCCGTATGGGTTCCAACAGTTACCATCGTACCCCCCGAATCGTTTGCAGTACAATGATCAGCCTGTGACTTGGCCCGCTACAACATCCACAGAGCAAACAACGCCCTCATGGCTCGTCGATCCCAACCAGGAGTAAGTTACCATCCATATAGCCACACTGTACTTTCGGAAAGCTATTGACACATTTTCGAAACTATCTTTTAATGGTTCACTGGCATATCACAAATTAATAATTACTTAAATTTACCTAGCTATCGGTCAGAAAATAGAATGCACTCTCAATTCAATGAAAGTATGTATGAAGTGTTTGCAGAATAAACAGATATGACGAAAGAAGTGTTTTATCTTAGTTTATACCTACGTGTTTATTCCAGGAACCACGGGTTATTAGATCGATAGTTTTGAACGACGGATTATTTTAGTATCAATAGTTTTTTTGTGGCGCTGAACACAAATCTGAGGATTTTTTTTACAGAGGACCCCCTTTTTCTCAAATAATGAAAGTTTTCGGCCTTTGCGCAGTTTTTTCAAACAATTTTTGGGCAAAAGTTTCGAAAATTTTAATGTATTTTTTAACTGGAATAAATTTGACGAAAATGTAATTCCACTGAATATTTTGGAAAATATGTAAGTTAGTAAAGAATGATAAACAAAATTTAACAAAGAAAATCATCCTATTATGGTCTCGCCGTCACTTATCCCATTGCTGTCGCGCTTGTCGTTCCTTCCTTATTGCGAGTTTCTACTGAGTCTGTGAGCTGATGCTAAACGTGTCTCTTGTGCGTTTAGTTATTATAATCAACGTGGGTGTTCAGTCATTACTAAAGTAGAGAACTTGTTGTAGAACAACGAAAGTAAATAAATGTTTCGTCTAAAAAGCAGTTACAACTTCATATGACCAATTCTAAAATTGTACCAAACTTTTATGATATCTGAACACACACTTTAATTTTAAATGCTAAAATGAAACAAGCAAAAAACTTTCAGCATTAGGACTACAGATTAGGAGGATATCGCAGAACGGAACGAGAGGCGAGACGGCAATGGGATGAGCAACGAGGCGACTTTCTCGCTTCAAATTGTTTATCATCCGTTCCTCTTATAAAAATTCGAGGGAATCAAAATTCTCCACACTGGCTTAAAACCAAAAATTGTTATTTCGAAAAAGACGCAAGGGGCGAATAGTTTCGTTATTTTTGTCAAGAAAAAAGATTATTCAGTGAAAATGTTTGTAGGCAAACCTCAGATTGACGTTTAACTCCCAAAGAAATAGAAATTGTAAAAAAGCACTAGATATATCATTTTAAATTATTTCGAAAAATGTTTTAAATATTAAATTTAATAATGATGAAAGTAAAATAAATAAATGCTACATATGCCACGCTCATAAACTACAAGAAATGTAAGTTGAAAAGAGGTGAAAAATTTCTGAATATATTATTTAGTACTCAAAGAAAGTTCATCACAAGGAATTAAAATAATGAACATATTCTTTATGAGAAATGTGTCATGTTCACGACACAGATAAACGCATTACACCATTTTAACATCCATCTTAATTTTCCAACACGGACTGAAAACTAGATAAGTCCTATAGCAATGATGCTAAGAACGAAACTATTGATACTTAACGATGATATAAACATGACTTTGATTTTAAATTCTAAAATAATGTACTTTTTTATGTACAGACACGGCGACTTTGTAGAAGTATAAAATTTCACGTGTCCACATTGTGGAGAGTTAAATTATGTTACTTAGGTGAGATTTTGAAGTATTTTAAAATTCTCAACAAATGAAATCTTTAATAAAATTTGTTCGAAAATAATTAAGTTGTTAGTAGGATGAAAGTTGTCGGTATTAGTTACAAATACATTACAAAACTTTAGCGTTCATACGATTTTTCAGCTCATTTCAAAGTACGATGCCGCAGCAATACTGGATCATGCACAATACCGTGAAATATTCATCCAAAAAGCTAACTTCGACGATATCGCCAAACCAAAGAATCGAAGACACGTAAGTGCTCAACGGTCTTTTATATAAATCATCATTTCAGCACCAAAAACAAATGATTGTTCTTTCAGATGTACTCCCCACAACCAAGCACAAATGGACTGTGAGATTAACAGGCAGAAAAGTCTATCGTGTGTTTGTGATCTTTACTTTTCAAATTTAATAAAGATGCTGAGTTCTCTATGGATTCTAGCGAATATTTTACTTAAACGCCTGACTGGAAAGAAATGATACTCAAGATGAGCTACTAGTCAACTGCTTGCGGGTAAATAAGAATTATACCGATCTATATTTTGACTTATATAAAGCAATAAGTTGTTTTTCTTTTTTTTCCTCAATTTATATGAAAAGTATTGCATAAAAAATCTTAAAATGTTCTTAACCTGTATGGTAAAATGATTTTTGACTCGGGTCAAATATTTCGAGTAACTGAAGATACCATTCTTTGGATTTTGTCTAGAAGTAATTTGAAGATCATTATGAGACTAAATATTTTTGTAACACACAAAAATTGTCTTCACTTGAATTTTGAAGAATTCAACGATTTGTTTCATTGAAATAATGACTCATTATGAGATATAAATAAATTTCTTTTCAGTGATAACGACGCATGACAATTCTTTTTTGATAATAAAATACGTTGTAGTTGCAGGTACTGCAATCGTTATCGACGTGCCAGAAACTTTTTCACAATACGCTACATATGTTGCACGTAGATAAAAGAACGAGGAAAATGACCCCACAAATATCAGCGGTATACTTACGGTTTTATGAGCGAAAAAAACAGGCGAGTGATTTTTTTTGTAAAAATAGGGTTTTATTGTAAAAAATGAATGTACTTTATTCGAAGAATAAAAATAATTTTATACAACTGATTTTAGCCATAACTTGATAACGTTAAAAAACTTATACATAAGAGGAGCTGAAAGAAAAATCAAGCAATTGAAATTGACCTGAACAAACCACAAAACTTTAAACTTATCTAGAAAGGTCAATTTCACTCAATATCCAACATTTCTGATTGAGTGACAAATGGTTTGATCGTTACACAATTGTATCAGTGTAACAGCAAAAAGCACTGTTCTTACTGATAAAATATTGATAAACTAAAAGTAAGATCCCAGCAAAAAAGGTAATGCTATAATCCAAGTTAGACGCTCCCATGCTCCGACAACTAACAATATAATCCACGAATACTTAAAACGTAACCGCAGCAACGGAATTTGTACTTATGAGTAGAGAGGTCTCTTCCATTTAAAAAATTTACAAGGTCGAAAGAAGTCCCAAAATGGGGGGCCGCATATGAAAGCTGGGCTGAACATGGGCGACGAGGAAGACGATGATGAAGACGAAGATGACGCTCAGCCCCCGGGAAAAGAGGTCTGGGGCCAATTGAAATCCAGGGCGAATGCTCTCCGCCACTTGGTGTCTCGAGACCCTTTGGCAGCAGATGTCAAATTGACACTCTTCGCTTGCGCCGTTTTCAGCCACAGGCGAGTAGTCTAGTGCTTGGTGAAGCGATATTATGTCGTGATCTAAAACACTGGTTTCAATATTTCCATTCTTAGTAGATTGTAACCTTGTCTTCGCATACACTGAAGGAAATAAAACTTTAAGAATATATTATTTAATTATACTTTTACTAAATATGCAGTTGAGAATTATTTTTAATTCGGATATCAATGTAATAAGGAGAGGTAACGTATAGTCGGGAATTTTGTCCGGTTTTATTATTAAAAATGGTCACCTATGAAGGCAACATGTTTAAGAATCTTTTGATTTCCGGTCAAGTCAGTATTTCACCAAATTCATAGCTATGTTTTGTTGAACGTTGTGGACCCTCACACTTCTCTGTCGATTGAGTCATAGCACTGAAGAAACAATTCCTTTCCTCCTCATGGTGTACACGAGTAACGGATTTCAGTTAACGGAAGATTAATCTTAACGGAAGTTAATAAGACCGTTAATGGTTTTTTAAATTAACTTGAAAGTTAATGAGAAACAAGTCACTAACTTCGATAATTAACGAATTAACTTTTTCCTGATAATGGCGTATTGGAAAAAGTCGATTAACTTACTCAATTCAATATAAAGTTCTCTCGATTCAATAAAATAATTGGTAATATCACGTGCACCACATACGGTTTAGTTGGATGGATGAGTGTGTTTAGAAGATATGTTTGTCACTTCATGTTGGTATAGAATAAATGGCAAACGTTCTCTCTACAGTGCATTGTTTTTTGCTTATTTTCCTAACCAGTTCTTCGATAATCCGGATCACTGCCGACCCTAGTTGTCTGGATAAACACGATTCTACTGCACCATTTCCCGAAAAGTGAAACATACGGAACATACGTTGTAAATGGCCCTGTAGAACTTGTTCTCGAACTTCCTCATTTACCGTAGGAGTGGGCACTACTGACACCGCTAGATCACAGTAACTTCTGTGTTGAAACAAAGTTGAAACACATGCCCGAAGTGACATCTGCTCGAAGCCCTTTCCTCCAAATAATGGTAGATCCCAAAACGTACACTAGCATCTTCAAATCAAAGTACATCAAAATACAGCAGATCTTTCAATTTTTGAAAGTATTGAATTCAGCGTAATGGCGAAATATTAGATTTATTTTGTGAATTTAAAAGATTTCAAAACGACTTTCAGGGAACATCTAGAGGAGGTAATCTCTTGTTCCGAATATTTTTCACTTAGAGTTCATCACATTTTTAAATGCTAATTAGAAAATTTTATAGATTTATTAGCCAATCTTTCCACTTATCAATTTTGGACTGGTGTAGTCTTCCGTAATAGTACCACACTTTCCTTTTGATGTGCTCATTCTCAAGTCACTTGGCGTTACCTGTACCTATGCAACTCCGCTCCCCCCCCCCAACACACACACTGGCCTACGTGTGTGTGTGTCACTGCCAATAATTCCCATTATTCATTTCGTGGAATGCTCTATAAAAGTGTTACGAGTTGTCTCCGTCTGACACTCAGTGGGAATCCACAAAGAATAGGCCACATGAAGGGTATGTGCGGCAGGTACGCGCAGGTGGCATATCCACTGCCCAAAGAATACGGAGGGCCAAGTGGAATCAACCAGCTGACAGAGGCGTTGGACGCAGCCCCAGCCATGCGCTTGTTGTTGACGGGTGGATCAGCATCCATGTTAGCACCTCAACGATCTCTGCACTTGGTGGAATGGCTGCTGAGGCCTCCTGCGCAACCCAACGCGCCGGGAGGGAATCTCCGAGCGCTCCCACGGCCCGCCCCCGTCCCTGAAGCACCCACTCCTAACTACCTCTTCCAGGTACAATTATTCATCCCGTCAGTTTTCGCTACTCATTAAATCTATAATATTCCAGACCTGTTTTACCAATATACCATACGAGCGACGAATGAAATTTTCTCTAAAATATGTTATTGTTTAAGAAAACTAATTCTAATAACATTTTCATTTTATAAAAGCATTTTTCTCGTCAGGTGGAGAACCCTCATCTCGACGAGCGGTGGAGGAAGGTGGCTAAAGGAAAAGAGACATTTGTCGCTTTCCTCGGTCACAGTTTAGACGTGTTTCACAGGTAAGTGTTTTACGATTCAAATAACCTTATCTATAGACGTAAAACTAATAGTTAAGCTCAGTAGAAATGCGGAAAAATTTTGCTTAAATCTACATCTTCCAGTAAAATTGTCTTCAAGTACATCCTATACAATGTTTGAAGAGATTTCGTGATCTAACTTCTTTATTTTTAGCATTGTCCATCGGGGTTTAATTACTGGAGGTGAAGAGATAATAATGAGAAGAACGCTGAGGGAAGCGTTACAAGACAGCATACCAGGGTAAGGGTGAGTGACGCATATCCTCAGTGCCAAACTGTCGTGAGGATGCTATAATTACAAAATAGTTAAAATTATATAATTAAGAACGATCGAGGGAAATGCTCCAATCCTCCCTCATATCCCTTTTCAACTCACCATTCTGTAGTACACAATAGCATTCAGAGAAACAAAAAAAATATTGATATCAACAAAATAGAATTCACAAAAAATAAATCATCTTTTCGATCGTTTCGAGAGCGTTCGTTAAGAGAGAAGGTATTGTTGAAAAGAGAAAAGTTATCTTTAGTAGTCCCGAGATCAGAAAGTTAATGGAAAATGAAAAATATTAAACGCAAATATTAAAACAGCTTGAGAGACTTAAGGTAATTTTGAGACAAAAGAAATCTGAAACTGTTGGCAAAGAAATTTACAAAAATACAATAATTTAGTATACATGTCTTCGAAATACATTTCCTCCTTTCTCATATGGATACCTATCCTGACCACAGAAGAGAAGTGAGATATATATCATTTATATTTATATTGCAGCACACATTATACGGATAATATAAAAGAAATTCTCTGTCCAAATTATACTGACAAATACAATATAATTTCATTACGAGAAAAATACCCTCATGTTCAAGTAAAACAACAAAAGGGAGGACTTATAAAAAACTAGAAATTTAACTTAATGAATCGAATTAAAAGTCAAACTATGTATTTCGTTTGAAAAAAAAAAGACATGATTGTAATCAGAGTAATATCGAATTTTCTCACTTTTACGCTTAAGTACGGATATGAGTTATTAACATTTTCTCAATACTCTAGTGTATTTCCTCTTCCCACAAACCATAATAATACTTGAAAATAATAGAACTTGTCCGCAGCTTCTAGAGAAGAATGTAAAGGAAAATCATTGATCCAAAGTAATTCTTTACAACGCAGGTACGGATTGGGTAGCAGTGAAATCGGCTCCCGACTGCGCTGCGTAGTCGAGTGCGAGTTGCTGAAAGAAGCTCAAGGCCCACCATTGAAGAATGTGTCACCGAGCACAGGTTTCGTCCTCCGCGATGGAAGCCTCGCACGAGTGAGCCGGCTTTACGTCTTTCAAGCTCCCGGCGAAATATATAGTGAATCATATTCAAATAAAATGCTGCGAGTGAACAGAGCCCTGAGTAACAACTCCAATTTACCAACGCCTCTTAAACTTCCGGAATTCAGGTACACAAAATTCATCATTCCACGCTTACGAGGACTAAGTAAAGTAGTTGGTCATTATTTACTCCTAAATGCTCTTAAATAACCCATAACTCGTGTGCTTTCAATGGAGAAAACCTTATAGAATTGAAAGAGCTTATGATTCGATTTAACATGTTAAATATATTTTTTTCTGTAGTATACAAAAAAAACTGGTCCTCAAGATCTCAATACAATATAATGTCAAATAAACAGCTGTGATCAAAAGGTCAAACTTCTTAAAATTTAATTATGTTATACTGAATGAAAATTGGGGATCGAACTTCCAGCTTTGCGCGCTGGTGCTACCACTGCGCCATCCGGTCTAATATTATCATTCAATTTGCGATGACTCGCAGACATCAGAGCTGATCTCATTCGAGATAGTTCTAGTTTGAGGCGACTCCCATATTGAGCACTTCATTGTGGGTCAATATATATTCCATATCTGGAGTTTCACAAACATATGTTTTAAAGTTAGTTATATCAATGCACCACGTAAAGTATCTGACTCGGGTTGCCCCATCACAGTGTTTGGAAACCGAAATATGCTTTTTTTGGTAGTTCATAGCGGGTATAATTGGGTGTAGAGTTGGTGTGGTTATTAATTTATATATTTAAATTATTTGACACTGTAAGAGTCACATTTTCACCAACACTAAAAACGTACTCAAAAGAGGAATGCCGGTATACCTAAAATAAATACTCAGCTGGAATAACAGTTTGCTCGACCGAATTGGCAAACGCTCTTTCCACGTTTCAGGACGCACGAGTGATGGAGATTTTATTCTCACATACCGACGCGTATTTTCCACAAGTTTGTGAAATTATTGCCAGATTCTAAAATCTTTGCCTCGAGAAAAAGTCTATTACGTCTAAAGTCATTTTAACGAGTATGAAATAGTACAAATATTGAAGTGCATGCTGAAGACGTGTTAGCTGCATCACTTTAGCTCCTAATAAAAAAGTAAGCAAACAAAACAATCTGTTTGAAATACTTTCCCTTCGCGAGGAATCCTCGCTACAGTGAAGGATGAGGGAAGTCTTTCAGATCAGTTCATGAACTCAAGCCTTAAGGTGGTGTGAGCGAAAGGCAGAGGAGATTTACACTTTTTCATTTGAACTTCTTGAAGAGAACTTCATTTTATATACTCTGACTAGTTTTATAGTTGTATTTCTCTCAAATCCGACACAAATGAAAAATTGATGCTTTAATATTACGAATAATAACCAAACGACACCTAATTAAGCTCGGTATATGTACCTTTTGGTTTCAAAGAATCTGTGGAATACGACTAACACACGAAGCGTTACACGTATCTGCACATAATGGAATGTTTCTAATAATTTCTCAGATTAATCTGGTAAGTTGTTCAGGTTCGAGATAGAAACAACTTCCAGTCACCGCCAGTCACCAGAGAATCCTCAGGCAAAGCTTTCTTCGCCCGTCACCGCCGTCAACACGAAGGAAACCTCACAGCAAAATATCCAAGAATCTTGTGACAGGTACAAATAACCAACGTGTATGGCATGAAATATTTTCACTTTGTGATAGACATAAAAGGAAAACTACTGAACAAAGTTTTACCAAATTTGGTAATAGTTTACAGGACAAGGGATTTTATCCCCCCCCCCCAAAAAAAAGGTTTCAAATTTCATCACCAGTTTGGAATGGCACGGTATGCAATAAACGACATTTGTTTTTTTAGCTATAACAGTGAGCCTCCCCGTCACTATATTTCTCTCATTAAATGTTATTAAATTATGAATACGATAGTAATGAACGGTGTGCTTTGCTGTCACCCGACACTTCCCCATTCCTTGGCCACCCTGGTCACCACACCTCAACACTTGTGACTTCTGGTTATGGGATTACCTCAAAGTCATTGTTTATAGTGATAACATAAGCAATTTGGCGGAACTGAAAAATGCGATACACCTACATGTCTTCCTTTATATCTAAGAGCTACAGTTAAGAATGCGATTTCACTTCTTTCGGAAAATATCTCATGATGTCACATTGAATATGGTTTGAAATGAGTTTTAGAAACGATTAAAAACCGATGTCTTCACGTCTTATTTTGTTATTATATGAATATTGCATACAACATCATTCTAGTGGACATGACATCCCGTAACCAAGTATGGTAACATTTTGTCCAGTAGTTTTTCTTTCATCGCAAAGTGGAATTTTAGACTTTGTATTTTGGGTAAAGTAAAAGTGATCAGTTTCGATGCATTCTTATTTCGGCGTTTCTTCAAACAGTTTGCCTTCAGTTAATAATACACTTCAAACAGACGTCAAATCTGCCGAATATGGAAATAACACTGATGAAAAACGACGTGCTATGGAGTATGAAGTAGAAACAGACAAGACATGGACTTTGTCCGAGACTTCAAGGTGAGCTCAGATAAAGAGTTTTATAATAAAGTGTAATAAAAATATCATATCGAATCAAAGAGTTCAAGTCGTCAATCAATCCGTGCTTGATTTCACGACTTCAATGATAAAAAAATTGAGCACTCTAAGTTCTCTTCGTATTTTGAAACACATGAAACCATAGTCATGGTATTTGTAAAAATATAGAAAATAAATGTTTTCTGATATTTTACTTGGTTTCCTAGCGTTGTTCTTACAGATGAGAGTTTAAAATCATCTGATGGTTCGGCGGGAGCTACAGTGAGTAGTGGACCTCTCTACAGCAAAATTAAACCGCTGTAAGTACAAACATAATTCTGCAATGTCACCTATAGAAATCTATCACATCAAAATTCATCAAGGAACGGAAACAAGATACATAAAAAAGAATGGCAAGTAAATAAAATTCCCCACATTAGAGATTTTTTTTCCATTTACGCATGGATGGAAGTTGCACGCATTTCAGTTACAAATTGCGGTCACTATTTTTCTCCAAAATGGGACATTCTTACAGAAATTTATCCACCAGCATTATTCAATACTGATAAATTTTAAAATAGTTTAATGAATAACAAACGATAAATCATTTGTTCCACATTCAACAAGAAAAAAATACTATGGTGTCAATTGCAATACATCTAAAAATTCATTAACACTTTATCAGTAAATTCAAAATGTTTCGTGTAAATATTAAAAAATATTGCCAAAATCGTTTGAATTAAGTTTGGGTAGGATTGGAAATCTTTATTAAAGAGGTAAACATTGCATTTTTGAGTGAATGTATGCTATGTGAAGATTGTTTGAATGGAATTTAGATTAATTTAGAAAAGTGAAAGTGGATAGCCTTATCTGAATCTATAGATAAGGTGAGTGGCTATAATTGTACATTTTCTTGTTCTATGTATACATGGGCTAGTATATTAGGTAAACATAATGAAGATTTTATACAGGCTGGTGTCATTTATTAGGAATATAAATCATGTCCGTGGGTATCGCGGGTGTTCCGAGTTGTCCATGAACATGGTAATGGATTACTAGAATTACGCAAATGAAGGTCCAACTGGCACATACTAATAAATTTATTGAAATTTAATTTTATTAATAGCTATAAAAAGGAGATTCATTATTTTCCAAATTAATTATTTTAAAATGCGTATTCACTTCAAAACACGAATGAGCTTAGGTGACTGTTTAGAAATTAAAAAAATTAACTAAGTTGAAATGTCAAATACAATACTATCGAATTGCTAAAATAACGCCAGAGTTTTGTACCAGATGACTCGAAAGGAGTCATTCAGGTGAAATAGTTTGAAGCTGAATACGGGCCGGGGTGGTTACCTTCACTTTCTTTTACTGAGTCCTCAGCGAGCACGTTGCAACGTAAAGGAGATCAAGCTTCGTAAGAGGTAAACTTTAGTGAAAATCCAACCAAAAATATTCATATAAAATAGACCAATACCGAGTAACAAAAATGGTCAACTGCAAGTACTGAAATCGAGATATGGAGTCACCAAGTAAAAATTTAACAAGCAAGAGTAATGTTAGTGAAAACATTAAGAAACCTTATATTGCTCTTGATTCTGTTAACACATTCAATATTATGAACTCACAACTTTCGAGTACCTACTCGCGGAGGAGTGTTTGCAACGTCAACAGCCAGGTGAAAATTGCAAAGTGACGTTGCAAACACTCCCACATAAATATCACTAACATACTGACGCGAAAAACTGTAGACTCGTCGCTGGCATGTCACGTTTGATATTTTTTTCATGGCAATCTCTTCCCTAGGGGTGCTGGAGTATATACGGACTGATTGTGAACTTTGTCGTCTTCGCGAGTTCATTTCAGCGGCCCCAAAAACTACGATCTCTACGCTAATATCGATTATTTTTACATTTCATCCCTTTCACACTCCCAACACAAAGGATATTTATTCCTTTTACGGAGTGATTGTGGGCATATGTGGCATTGAGGGTTTAACTTAAATTGGTCGCAAAAATTGATTTATTCTACAACAAAAACGTTCGTTTTTTTAATTATTTTTATCCCTCATTGCCCCTCATTCCCATCCTCTAGTTCAAGGGTGATGGAGGTATATTGTCCTGACTATGAACTCACAAATCATTGTAGACGTTCTTTTCCATCTGAAAGGCACCGAAAACAATGGTTTCGAATATAATATCGGACTTTCCCATTATTTTTACTTGTCACCCTCTTCCCACCCCCTCCCTAGAGGAGCCAGGGATCTCTTGCCCCCACAATGTTTGTTATGAAATAGTCAGTCATCTGTGTATCAACTTTTGTTGAAATTGGTCCAGCTACTCTAAAGTTATGGTGGGATACCTACATAAAACATTCCAACCCCCATTTCACCCCCTTAGGAGTGTATTTAAGTAAAATCGTTTCTTAGCGGATGCCTACACCCTAAAAGAAATCTACCTGCCACATTTCAAGTCAGTAGGCTTTGCAGTTTGTAGCTGAGCCCCCGCGGTTTGGCTCACGTGAATTTGTAATATGCCTGCAACTTTATTCTTTCTCACATTCCCATTGATATTCATTGAGAATGTTATCCATCAATGTTACAAGTTT
Organism: Laupala kohalensis; assembly: GCA_002313205.1. Lineage (NCBI taxonomy): Eukaryota > Metazoa > Arthropoda > Insecta > Orthoptera > Trigonidiidae > Laupala > Laupala kohalensis. The sequence goes on from NNCF01128589.1 coordinate 644,300, forward strand.
TAATAGTACTACTGTGTATCCTCTGTCCCTTATTTTCACTAACGTAATTGAGAAAAAGGTTTTACTAAATAACCAATTTTCCATTTCACACTCTTAGGGATGAATTTTCGTAAAACCCTTTCTTGGCGGACATTTTCGTGCCCCCACTTTCGAACCCTCGCTTATAGGGGTGTCGAGCACCTCATGTGGTCTGAAGGGTACATAGCGTCATTGAAAATACTATTATTCATCTACACAAAACCCATGGACCCAAACCTTATAGCGAACTTTTTACGTTATTTTTACGTCTCGCCCTTCACACCCCCATCTCAACTTAACGGCGTTGGTAGTTTTAAAATCTCATCAACCCTAAATTTATGGATCCGATACAATTTTAATTTTTGTATATTTCAAAATTAGTTTTCAATTATTTTTATCAATAAATTCATTTCCACGAAACAGCCATTCATGATTAGCTAAGACATTCATGCTTAGCTAGATAGATTTTGTAACTCAATAACATATCGTGGAAACATGAAACCTGTAATGAAAGTTACATGCCACCTCGGTGTTTTCAGGGTCTACCAAGAACTCTAGAAATTCCAATACGATGGAGATACAAGAGTAGTAAACAAAAGCAGAAATTAAATCTCTTCTCAAGTTTTAGAGCATAAGAAATAACAGAGTGTATTTTGAAATGTGTGGCAAATTAATAACCCACGTTCCTAACAGAGACCCAATCATCCCCTCGAGGATGTCTGAAGGAGGCGGCCAATGTAGTGATGGAAGCAATTGTTTTGAAACAGAAACAACCATCTTCACACAGGGTGACACTTCATTCGAAAGGTACTTCTCACAATGGTTAAAATTAACCATAATTTTAACATAAGTAAAATGGTATATTTCAATACATTTGAAGCAAGGCGTAGGATGTTTTGCAAAATATCAATAATTATCTCATAAGAGTTTACTTGAATATGCACAGGTTTTTGGTTCAGAGCCCCCCAGGGGACTTACATCTAGTAAGTATGTGTTTGGCAAACACGGGACCCCGAGCTGAGTCTGGCATTACTTCTACTTACTTGTCTAAGGCTCCTTCCTTTCTCTTTTCTGACCTCCCTTGGTCACCTCTTGTTCTTTTTGATCCCGACGCTATTAAGGCTAGGGTATCTTTCATTTTCCTCATCCCTCTCATTTTTGTCCTACCCCTCCTTTTTGCCCCCCCCTCCATTTGATGTTTTGGTGTATGTTGTGAGATATGTTTTGGTGTGTTGTAGATCAGGAGGGTTCTTAGTGGGTAGGGTTGAATCATTCGGCGGGTCCCACACGAGGGGAGAGTCGTGATGGCTCTCCCTAGTGCGTAACTGCATTTTCCCTACCTGTACATGTTTTTTGGGCTCCAATGACCTTGGATGTCGACATGAGCCGTAAAGCCCCACAAAAGAAAAAAAATTGATTCAGAGGATAAGAATAAAACAATAAATTTAAAGATTTCGAAAGTTTCAATGAAATTCATTCAGAGAAAAGACTTCGTATGTTGCAAATGCACAAAACATAAAGGCAGCATTCGCGGTTTAAAATTATACGGTTGCATCCGATATTTTACAATATCATCTACACTATTGAGCTGCCAAAAGAATCTTACATTTATTTACCACGTACTACACTCACCAGCCGAGACATGCTAACTGGGACTTGAGCAAACAGTTCAATGTGATCATACTGCTCACCATGACTATTTTCAGGGGTGAGGTAACTCGGAAATGGCGTAGTGAAATTCTTCAACATATTTTCAATGGATCTCATGATGGGAATCGGCAGTTATAGGTTTAAGAGGATGAACTAAAGATTTGTTCTCGCTAAATAATATGCCTGTTTATAAGTCCTTCAAAACTATAATATTATTATAAGTGAGCTCGAAATGAAGCAGGCATACGTGCATTATTGAGAATAGTAGATAAAACTTCTCATCTCACATATCTGACACAAAATATAACTTGAAATTTGTTTTCCTTTTAGAGGATTAAATAAATCAACAAACTTTATTGTCAACAAAACCGTTGAAAACTGAGTGGGGTCAACTAAGTTACTCTCCGGAAACAAGCAAGGGACAATCCCATCAATTCTGATCAAGAGCCCAAGGGCGGAGGCGGATTTTAAAAAAGTTATTTAAAAAATGGGTCTTATTTAATTAGTTAAAAAATGTACTTATCCATTTATTATATTTAATTATATTATATACATAATAATTAAAACTTTTATGGAATCATATCTTGCTTACTATCTTTTTTATGTCGACTGTTTACATAGAAAATTAGTGTCTACAACAAAGAGCACCATTTTGCAATCAGGAGTGGTTGATGACTTACTGATGCATCTCATTTAAGGAGGATCTTTTTTTAACACTGCAATGAACAGATTTTTTCTCTCTATAACAAAAGACTGCTTTAAACGGCTTTACTCTCATATGCAATCTTGGAATGAGAACAGATAGAACAGCAGAGTTAACATGAAAGGGTAATAAATAGTCTCCGAAATTATAAAGAAAGTTGCTTATGTTTAATGGAACAATTATACACACTATAACTAAATGATTCCCCTTCCTGTAAAGCTGACTTGGTGATCAATTTAGTTTACAAATCCAAAATACTGAAAGGAAAATAAATGTTATACAGCAAACAATTTCAATGAATCTGTATTACAACTTGAGTTATATTCATAATAGTGAAATTGTTCATTAATTTCTTAAATATCAAATTCAGTTTTTACTTATAAATAATTTATACACAGGAAATTCATATGAATAGAATAAATTAAAAATTCTGAAGACATAATTTATAATAGAAGGATTTCCTTTTACATCAATAAGGTTAATAATTACCTGAACTTTTTATATACAGACACAAAACTAAGTAAAACATTTTTTTTTCTATAAACAGAGGAAAGTCAAGATACTTTAATACAAATATCTTAATTTCCAATATGACAATAAATTATTTTTGTTAAAGGACCGAAAAGGCATCAGCAGCCTGTCCAAGTCTCAACATGAGTATTGAAATAACAGAAGAACACCATGAGCTGCTTGATAATTTACTGACACAGGAACTAAGGTAGAAAAGAAATATTGTGAGGTGTAAAATTTAATTTTGAACAGAAAACCATAAAAAAAATAAAAATTATTTTGATGTCAATATAAGTAGCTTTCTTTTTATGTATTTCAAGACAAATTAATATCATAAAATTATAACTGGCAAATAATACATTTACTAAAAATTGTAAAATTCACAGTAATTTTATAAATTTCAGTATAAATTAGATAACAATGTAAGCTTGAAATATTGTAAACACAGTCTAAGCAGAGGATATAAACAAACCAATTTATCTGGCTTCTGGTAGCAATCAGAAGTGTATTTTTTGTTTTTTTCAAGTTATGGCTGTTTAAAGTTTCTAAATTTTTTTCTGTCTTATCTTTGGCAATTAACTTTAATATAATGTGCTATTATAATACTTTACAGCTAAGATGTTAAAATCTACAGTTTTATGTAAAAAATTAAATTTTTTTACCATGAAAAATGAAGAAAAAATAGTTATGTTACCTTACGTTCATCAAATTTTGATTATTTTACCCTAATTATCTAAGTTCTTGTAACTTAACATATTTAGAAAAATTGTATGAGAGTTACCTGTTTATTCCTATAGAGCATATACTTAACTGGTAATTTCTAGTTTTTTAGAATTTGAAAGTAAATTCTCACAACTCAGTTTGAGAAGAATGTACAGTTATGAATCATTTAGATTATTACAAATGAAACTTAGTAAAAAGAAAAACTTTTAACAGACCATTTCATTTTCTCTCTCTCAAAAAGTGCAGTTACCTGGTAACTGGAAGTCAAAACGTAAATGAAAAAGGATAATTTTAAGAATATATTCCGTAATTAGTTGATAATGATTAATCATTATAATAGTTTTTTTTAATCATACATCAAATCATAAAAGAAAAGTATTAAAAGTATTTATTGATTCGAATCAGCAAATCTCACTAAAAATATAAGGGTTCTTAGATCAACAACAATAATATTCAACAATATTTAGCTATCTTTCACACCACCCCTACCTTTCTTAGATCCCAATTTCATTTATAGAATACCTCTTTTTTGTGTTATAATGTGGTAGCGACTGGTTAGCAAATTGACAAGTTGACATCAAAGGTGAAATGATTGTTGTATTTTTCTTCCTTGGTAACAAAAATGCACAACTTTGTTGAATTTCTTTTTGTTCTTAGTTTACTGGATGAGAATGAACAACATACAGATGAGCAGTCAAATAATGATTCAGATGAAAAGTAAGTATTATTTTTCAGTATTAAAATTTGGATTCTTTGAATGTTTCTGTATGTTGAATAAAAAGAAAAGGAAGAGATGGTTCTCATGATACTGATTAAAAGTTGAACTGTTTGGAGGTTCTGAGTGCAATTGAGAAATTTTTTACACGTTGCAAGTTGTGTGACAAAATTTTTCTTCATAAAGATCATTTCATCATAAAAGTTCACAAATTTGGAAAAATTTATGCTTGTGCGGAGTTATCATCCTGTGAACTGATTCAGATACTTCTTTCCAACTGATATTGTCTTCCACTTCCAGCACTCCATTTTGGGACTATTACCCTGTCACTTTATTGCTTGTCCCATCATTACATACAGCATCCAGTCTCGTATAACTCAATTTCTAACTTATGTCCCCTCTTCTATTCATTATTGTCTGATGAAATAGCATTACTTCTGAGAAGTATGTAAGCAAGAACTGTGAATAAATCTGATTGGGATTTAGAGGATAATGCACAAGAAAATTCCTAAATGACAAAAAGTAATTTGGTCCACAAACAACCATTACTGACACTCCAACTCTTAAAATAGTTGATCCACATGGTAACTTAATGAAGTATTTTAATAGCTATTATTGATAAACTTTTCTCTCTGGACGGTTCTAAGTTTTTAGAACATACTTTGCACTAAATGTTTGAAATTATTTCAGCAAAGTGCCATCATTTTCTTTTTTTAAAATACTGGAGCAAAATTATTCCTTCATTGAATCAAATGGTAATGGCAAAATAAACCAAAAAGAAATGGAAGAGAAAATGGAAGCATATGTAAATGCTTCAGAAAAGTAAGTAACCTAACTTCAGTTTAAAATTATGAGTTCATTTTATAGTAGACAAAAGTGGGACTTGTGAAAGAAAATTTTTTCCCCCTCTTCATATCTTTTCCTTTAAAAGAAGTATTAGATTTTCATTTTATAGGTTTGAAAAAAAAGTTGAAATGATGAAAACTGTCCGCCCTTGAATTTCCCACTGATCAATGGGGAAAATTAAGCAAATAATTTTTTTGATTAGTTATATGAACTTCAAGGCGAAGTTATCCTATGATAACTAAATCTACCTAGACAAGGCCCACACTCTAATCTTTTTTTCTTAAAGGGTCACCATTTTCTTTTTCTTTCATGCTTTAAATCAAATTTAAATAGTGATTTACGATTAACTAACAAATATTGATACAAGTAGCATAGAAAATTATATAAGCTCTCAAAACTTTGTTGACCAACTTACTAGTATTATTAATCATAACATATTTATTTATAACTTTTGATACTAGGCATTGTTCTCACTGAGCAGTTTTTCACCAACTTTAGATTACTTTTAATTTTGTGTTTGAAACTTGCTATGCGGCGTGTGTATGTTAATGCAGTGCAAGTTGACTTGATTAAAAATTCAGTGAAATTGAAAATGAGTAAGTAGAAGTAGCATATTTTTTTAAAAATTTCTACTTTGTTAAAAACAAAATGGTTGCAATAAAATCATGAAACTGTTCTTACTTAATTTGTTTGTTTTTACTTAGTTTGTTCAGAACATAGTACATTTGAATGAACTTCTGTATTAGAATCTATGAGAACTTTTTCAGACCATCATAAAAAATCATGTTCAAAGTTTAAAAATGTATCATTTTAATTCATTCTTGGAATGAGTTAAACAAATGCAATTGTCAACAGCAACAAACAGTTAGAAGAGAAGGTAATGCATTAATTATTTTGTGACAGAGGTTCAGCTACAAGTGTTGCCACCTGGGCAGAGTCTGAATGTCCATCAGAGATGAAACTGTGGGCTTCCCTCACTGACAAGCCAGAAAATGAATTGTAAGTCTGAAGGTCAAGTTGTGAAATATTTATGTAGTAAAATATTCATTTATAATAAATTTCACACATGTTGTTCATTTACTTGAACTTCAAAAAATCATAAAACTGCATTCCCTGGAAAACTGGATGACTTATTTAATTTACCTCTTGTTGGAGGCTTAGCACTAAAGCCAAACATAGGACAAAATTCTAAACAATGGTGATTATAAGGAAAAAAATGATCAATAAGAATATATGTTGTTCCATACAGGTCAAATGAGGAAGAGGTAATAGATACTCATTCAGTAGCTTCCCAAGAATCAGATGTTTTACGAAGAGATTTTGAGAAATATGTTCTTGAACCTATTCAAACTTCCCGAGCTGCAGAAAGTAGAGGTAAGTTTTAACTCACTATCTTAATAATACATTAAATTAAACTTATGTGTTTGAACATTTGTTGCATAGCAAATAACATAAAAACTACAAGGGTAGAAAGTGTGGGTTTTTTACACTTATAGAAGAAAAAAATTTAATCAACAAGACAAAGTTCAGTTCTGATAGTCTTAAATAAATGTTTAACTCCATGTAAAAATAAAACCCGTGATAAATTTTTTATTGTTTTACTAAGTAATCTTTAGGGTAACATCTCCCCACTGTTTGATAAGAGCAGAAACACAAAGTAAAACTACCAAAGAAGTTTATAAGAAATCAGTAGCTTACCATAAACTTTCTAAAAGGTAATTCATACAAAAATCTCAAAATTCAAGTGAGTTAAATAAGGGATATTTAAATAAATGTATATTAAAAACAATTCTCCACCTCAGATTTTAAAATTAATTGAAATAAATCATACATTGATTGATAATGTAATGTATTATATTTATTGATTTTTTCCATATTCATGATAATACCCCTGCATCTGTGTATAAAATTTAATATGTACAAACTCTACTACAATTGACATACATTGTATAATCAAAAGTCGAAATGTTGTGTACTTAATAAAACATATAATACTCATCTATCATAAGGTCACAAGTCTTTAATTATTTATTAAAATTTATATTTTTATGTGTGTTCACAGGGAAACGACTAATAATACTTCTTCTCCACTCCCCTGAGAAGCATTAACCAACTTTCCAAAGTTTTAAATTCATATTTGGAAGTACAATGATCGAATACTATCAGGTTCGTGTAAATTGAGTTGAAGGACAATGCTAACAAATAAACAAACATTTTGGTATTAGTGTGTCATCAATTAATGTTTAGTGCACCACCCACAATGTTCAATATAATTTATTTCATATTTTTCATAATGTTAAATGCTCATGCAAATTATATATGTTGATAATATTTGTTAATAAAATCTGTAATTACAGGATGTCTCTCATTATTTTTAAAGAACTTCAAAATCTTAACTTCAAAAATTATTTTTAAAGAAAATGGTTTTCGATAGTTTAACCTCTAGTTGCAAAGTTGCATCTTCACCCCCATGGCAGAATGGAAAATCACAAATTTGATTCCTACTCATCTGAAATATGAGAGATTTTGAACTCTGGTTTCCTCCCACTTACTATTCACAAAATTTGACTATAAATATAGATTTGGTATATTCAATGTTTAGGTCAGTGTGGACCAAAAATCCATTCTCAGACTTGGGTGGATTTTTTACTGCAAGAGTCCATAAAATTTTGAAGTTACATAAATGGATTATTTAATAAAATTATTTTTGACTCACAAATAATATTAGTACATTTATTAATAAAGAAGAAATAAGGAAACTAGTAAATATTGATTGCATAAGTGAACTGCTCATCTGAACTATTTTTAAGTTTCATCATCATGCATCAAGGAGTAACACTTATTTAAAAATGATAACAACAATTTTCCTCAGGTCATTAAGAGAGTTTTAAATTTAAATTAAGTTTCTATTAAATCGATGGTATTCAAAATCTACTAAGTACAAGTTGCATCAATTCATATACAAAATATTTCACAAAGTTTCAGAGAAATTATGATGTTCATAAAAAGAATAGCTACACATTTTCCTCTTCACACTGGAGTACTCGAGGGGTTTCAGTTTTCTAGTATTGTAAGAGTTGACAAAATGCATGACCTTAAAACAGCCTCCCTTCCTCTTCAACCATCAACGGTGAGTGGCCGAGACCAAAATGATCACATTGACATTACATGGGTTTTTATTTTCATCTGATTATTACATTATAATTACACATCAGTTCATTTCATAGTTTTAAATTTTATTCATTTTATCGTTAAATATTATTTTCTCTTTGTAGATTAATTCATAGTTTTGTCTATGAAAAGTGTCAGAAAGAGAACATAAGCTGGTGGCTATGAGAAGCAAAGCAACAACAAAAGTTTTTTGGGAGATGAAAATGCAGATGGTCATATGCAGTTTTTAACTGCTTTTAGAAGTAAATTATTTACTCATTTAATTACTTTTGCACATGTGAGTTTGCCCACCATACCAATGTATTACTTGCAAGGGTCGTCCTGTTCAAAATGAAGTATTTGTCTAACTTAAGTCTTGCCTTTAAAAGTACATATTTTATTCATAAACATTATAAGCACATTTTTCATTGTATCATTTATTACTTTTAAAGCGATTTGCTACTTTACTTTGATTTTTGAACCATTTTTCTATAATATAATTGGAGACGTGAAAATCAATACCAAACTTTAGCACATTTCATGAAATTAAATTTTTAAGTTTCATTAATATTGATAAACAAATACCTCTTATATTAATCAATAAATTATATCATGCATTGATGATGTTAGTCCGAGTAGTAATATCATCATTTGTAATGAAGCTGACTGAGCAAGGGACCGATGTAGGGATTACAGGGGGGAGACAAAAGAGAGACTCACCCGTCTGTTGCTGCGAGGGAGGCTGGGGCCGACGGCGTCCAGCGTCACGTCGCGGGTGTGCGGGATGCAGACCCGGCGCCGACACAGCGCGCTTGGGCGCCGCGGTCCGATTGAACCCAGGCGGACGATAACGCGCCGATTTGACAGCGTGGAAGTGATGCATACTGTGCGCCTTGAGGATATTGCCGGAAGCAACAGCAGAGGCGGCCGCCGTCGACGTCGGGAGGCGTGGCAGCGAATTAGTGCCTGCACTGCAAGACGTTTGCAAGCTGCGAGGCAAGGTCGTGGAGCGACCGGTCGCCAGTTCTCCACTGCTCGTGCCACTACCACCGCCGCCGCACGTCTCGGCGTCGTCGTCGTCGTCATCGTCGTCGTCGTCGTCATCGCCGTCGGCAGACGCGCCCGAACCTCCGCTGTGACTGGTGTTTGCGTCGGGCACGGAGGAACGGCGGCGAGGCTGTCTGCCCCAGATGCCTTCGACGCTACCGCCGATGCTGCCGCAGGATCGGACGCGATCCAGGTGGTCGCGACTGTTACCGCGACTGCCGAACAACAGGTCTCCAGCTGAACGCCGCTTCGCTGACGCTGCTGCTCCTGCGGGCTCCGTTGCTAGCAGCGACAGGCGAGTGCGGGAATCGGCGGCCATAAGCGCAGACTCGAAGCTGCCTCGCCACGAGAAGCGCTCATAGTCGCTACCCGCTCCCTCGCGTTCCTATAACAAGAGCATTGGCATTAGCAGAAGACGTTGTTGCTCTCCAATACAACAAAGAGAGGCAGTGACAATTTGTTGCAGTCAAATGCAGCAAAGAGTTCGTTCATTACACTGTGAAAAATTGATAAGTCAATCTCTATAGATACGTACGAATTAACGGAATAGATTTAACATCCGTGCAGTATCAAATAATGACACAATTATTCATACCTTTAGGTCATATACTTTCATGGTTCCATTCGGGAAGATTCAACGAAAAGATAAACAATTGGACAATCCAATTGTCAAAATGGATTTTTACACGAGAACGGCCAAGCGACAGAATTAAAAGAAAAGAGGTGGCGATCAAAAACATTACTCCTCTATACAAATAATTCTAGAATCCCAAATATTTGTTTAAAAGAAAGAACTTTATGTACACGGGCTAAGTTTTCGCTACTTCGATCTGGTCTTAGCCAAATGTATTAGTAATTCAGGTAAAGACGTGACGTATTCTTATACCTGCTAAGATCAATATTAGTCTAGACTTCTTTTGCACAGCTACAGAAACGAGTGATGAAAAGTTGCTCATAGTTTGTATTGTATGTGTTATAACCTAAGACTTCGACATTTTCATTCAGAATGTTTGGCAAACGTCCAAATTACCCAAAGTTCGTTTTGTTGATTTTCAGTGCACGCTTATTGGAGAATGGCGATTTCTTATCTGCAAAACCCTACACTTCGGCATAAGAAATAGACGAAAAAGAAATAAATTGACTTTTCCACAGCCTTTTAGTTTTTCAGATCATTTAGTTTCAGGAGGATTTTTTATATTATTTATTTATTGATTTGCAGAGGTCTTATTTTATGATGTGCAGAGGTTCAAACCAACAGGCTTGCTCTCGCACCTACCCACATGATTTGGGAGAGGGAATCGGGAAGAGGAGATGATGAGTTGCCAGGAACTGAAAGGACCAGTACTGACAGTGATCTGGAGAATGTGTGGGAAACCCCAGCTGAAAACACCCAGCTCAGTCGAGAAGGGAATGGAACCCAAGCTCTTCCGTTTAGCAGTGTGTATGCCAACACTATGCCACTGCTGCCGGGTTTTTATCATTTTGTGATCGAATAGTGAATTTTCGAAAGTGCTACGCAGTTTTATGGTATCTCTCGTGTAATGTTCTTTGGCACCTCACCTCTCCAACGCCGCTGGAGCACGAGGAGCGCAAGGAGGCAAGGCGACGCGCCTCTTCATGTAGCAGTAGGTCATGCGACTTGGAGCGCGGCAAAGGCAGCAGAGGTAGTGTGGCTGGGCCGTCGGCGCCATCCGAATCGTCGTTCACGGCTCCTGTGGACCCCGCTCCCGTGGTCGAGCTGCGCCCCGCGCCTGTGCCGGTCGCTTCCAAATCGGTGTCCGTGTTGGTGTCTTCGTCCTCCTCTGTCGTTGTGGACGTCGAAGAAATCTTCTGTTGAAGCCGTCGGTGGTAGTGGTGGTGGGAGTAGCGCGCCTGCGAGCAAAACGGGCACAAAATGTACTTATCATTAAAGTATTTTCATTCACATGAGAACTTGTCAGAGTCATATGCCATCAATTGTCTTTTCCCATGAGAATCAACGACATGAAGCCATCTTTGAATAGTAATGTAATATCGCAAGACCTTGCAGACCATTTAGGAGCAGCCATAAAACATCAGCGTCCCGAGGATGGAGCGAGTGAGGCGGTCGCTTTAGGGCTCTTGGCCTCGGGAGACGGAAAGTTGTTGATAGCTATTGGGTCCACAATAAAATGACACCACTAATCCACCAAGATTCCATCGAACATTTTTTAGACAAATACTATCAAAGTTTTTGTTAGGTTTCAATGGAAAGCAATTTTCTGGGTACTATGACAATCTATAAGATATTACAACGCAGTGATGAAGACTTGGGAGCACGCAGAACAACAGAAGACATATTCGAGAGAAAATTTGGAAAGCTCAGAAGAATGGTTGCTTATAAAACATTACGCAACAGAACATGGTGAAAAGTGGAAAATTCAATCTTATAACAAATTGTTTATGACAAAAAACGATTCCACATAAAAGTATTTAATCGTTGCCTAGATATTAAAAAAAAATAGCTAACTAAGTGATTTGATTCCATCACTATTTCAAGCACAAGTTCCCAATGAGTGAAACCTTTCTTACCTGAAACCTGGATGAGAAAATATCATAATCTTGCAAAACACTCATTTCAAACTATCCATGAATAGTGTCTACTAATCTATGATCACCTTTTCAAAGTTAAAATGTTTTTCAGGTAATATTTTTAAAATTCGGAGTATTAAGTATCCTACTGATATTTTGGTCATAAAAGCCCAAGTTGCTTTTAGCTTTCCCGAACTTGTAAATGCAGATTTAATTTTAATAACATAGTCACTGTCAGCTGTAAGAGCAGAAAAGTCTCTTTTTGAGTTAAAACAAATTTTTAAAAACCTTCCCAGCAAAATGACACAAGATCGCTTGAACTCGTTGGCATCAACATTTGTAGAACGAACCAGAGCGAGCTGTGTTGTTTTAGATTATAATGTAAATAGAGAGTTAAATAATAATTAAAATATTTAAAGAAACAATTGTGTGTTAAAACAAAAAATCTGATATAATATCATTAGGGTTAAAGTTGTATTGTATTAAAAGGCACTTTAAGTTCATTAGGGGATATTTACATATTACGCCACGCAAGTTCTTTACTCCCACTCATTTTGTCACTACGCCTTCCTCCCACCCATTCCAACATGACGTAAGGATTTAGGGGGACTTTTTGAATAACCATTGCGCAATCTTTGCTTTTAAGTAATAACTTATGTTGCGAATTTATTCAAGAAGATAGTACATCATTCATGACTCCCGCCTGCGAATTTATTCAAGAAGATTTATTTATTTAATTATCACCTTAGAACAATAAAAATTATTAAAACTGCTAGGATTACTATTAAATTATTATTTGGAAAGAGAGAGAGAAATAAGTCACCTGCCAGTCAGGTGGTTCAATTGCGTGTAAAAGGGGCGTTGCGTTTGGCTCGAGTTTACTCTTAGGACTCTCGAAACATTGCTCCGTCTGTCACTAACCAATGTATGTCGGTTCCTGTTCCTGTGTCTTTAATTTATTAATCAAAATATGATGCTGAACAATTGCACTCCTAAAAATAACTTGAACTCTCGGTGTTTTTTATATACAAACATACCGATTTTCAAGTTTGTGAGTAAATGTTTCTTATTTCACATACTTCCTAATATTTTTAATAAGTATCTTCACCAATATATTTATCAATGGTATGTTAATGAGGTTTGGTTAACAAATATAAAACAATCAAATAAACCAAAATAAATTGCCGCAACTTTGGCGTCGTAAGATTGTCCTTTGATTAATATTATTTGAGAAACACACTCGGACTAGCAAGTGCTAGTTTGGAATTTCACAACTTTTGACTGTGTATTGTTAACAGTTTAACATATTTTTTAATCTCTTAGAAAAATTCTTTGTAAATATTGTGTTTGTAGCCGGGTGAGCCAATTCGCGCCTGCCTGAGACCAACTAAAAAAATTGTAGAAAAAAATCTTATAAATTACAAGTACCATTAAAGAAACATTAAACCAGCTTATATCTGTTATTGTTGATTCAATTCATCAAGAGCAACACGAATCAACATTATCTACTACAACGTCTTGTCAGTTGCTTAGAGTCTGTGTGGTTCTAATAAAAAATAGGTTTCACCTCAGCATGCGACAATTGTTATTTACATCATTAAAATAAAACTAGATTAACGCTATCAAAATAAGAAAAAAAGAATTTCATGTCGTATGGTTACATAATTTGTCATAAAAAAAGAATACAAGTAGAAGGTTAGGAGCACCAAAAACATTTGTATCCGAATTCCCATCATATTTACAACAGTCTTCTTACAAAGGATGCAAATTGGCATGAAACATAACCAACGAGCATAAATTATATAACATTGGGAATGTCATTGCCAAGCAATGTGGAAATAAAATAAAAAACATTTAAGTTTCAATATTATATGTAATAAATTAGGTATTTCATATCTATATTAAAGACAATTATTTGAAGAGACTTCTATCTTCTGTTTAACCAGATTAATTCATAATTTTCCATAATAATCAAATTTCATGATATTGTCAGGGAATATATAAGACCAAATATACAACGTGGTCATGTTTCTGTTATGAATTTTGTGCCTTACGAGAAGTTACTTACGCGGAGTTATTGATGGAGCAAGCTTAATGTCAAAATTACGAAACAATTCAAGTTTCTCACAGCGGACAAAGAACTCTTCAGTCGCACGAGCGATGGGAATGTGAGGTGGGGGACGGAAGGAGACAACTTCCGGAATTGGTGTGGGTCCTCGTCTCGTCGCAATTGAAGAGAGAATGCTTCTACAAATATTGCGTCTTGGACGTCGGGGAGTCTGGGGATAAGAATCTGGATATAAGTCAGAAAACTGGTAAATCAGAATTTTCAATGGGAGTAGTTAATAAAGTGCAGGTCGAGACCCAAGAACCCCCCCTATTTGTAAAGAAATCCTATTGTATTCCGTTCAACTGGGAGGTTTTTGTTAAGGAAAGAAGAGAGGATTTTAAATAATCACACTAATCGAATACATGAAGTTTAGGGCAAAACTTTTGAAGGCATTTCGTGCATCCTTGAATTAAGTATCCATGTAGAACTCTTGAAAGTATTTTCAATGAAAAGTTATGAAAAAACATTTTGATTTAATTTTCTCCCAAGATTTTTTACATTAAAAATATACAATGGAGGGGGGAAGTATACAAGTCTCACTATGCCACTACCTGGTTACGATACAATGATTGATGAATGTAACAAGTGGAAAGATTAATAATCCGATAATACATTTTCAAAATAGCTGCCATGTTGAAAATTGCTTATTTTGGTAAATGAATCATTAAAAAAAACGTTCATCACAAAAAGGACAGTATAGTTAGTTCCGCTGCCAGTTATTTTCATTTATTGAGTCATAAAAAACTGTTTGTATCACTCAGACGCCCTATCCGTGTTTTTCCAGTTGAGATGACTGTTAATGAAAGAACTGTTTCTTTTATTAAAGGGATGAATATTTTCGGTCTCTTTCCATAGACACTGGATCTCCAATATAATCTGATTTTTCTCATCAGGTTAAATAATTTGTCAGTTCATGAAGTGCCTGACTATTCATCGCCTTACCAGTTAGTGAAATGAATGTCTAGTGCAAAAGCTCATAACTTTTCTTCTCTATTTTGGAATACTTATTTCATTTGTCCCTGCAGTGGTAGTAGTTTAATAATAATTTCATGAAATAACTGTATATTTTGTATTAACGGTATTAATTATATGAAAAATGAAAATTTGGTTTTGTGAGCTAACGGTATGAACTTATAAATATATTAGTATAAAAGTAACTACATATTATAACTCTAAAATCTAAAACATATAAACGATGGGAAATATGACAAATAGACATTCATGAATCAAAGGAAAGTGTAGGCACACGCCTTCGTCAGAGCAGGAGGAATTTATATATACAAAACATTTCTCTCAGAAGATCAAAGGCTAGACGGATTGCACAAGACAGGGTAAAGCAATTCTTCTTCAAGCACGCACACACGTACACACACATACATACACTACTTCTTGATACACATGCACATTCAAATGATACCTTTCCGCCAGTTGACGCCATTGCGTGGGGCTCGGCACTCGTTGACACTTCGTGCATCAGGGCCACGAGGCGACTGCCGATATGATGCATCACTTTGGCGATGAGCGGGGGCGAGCTGTGGGGTGTGCCAGCGCTGTCGGAACTAGCACCAGCCTGATCGCCAGTCGCCATCTTGCTGAATGAAGCTACGAGTCGTTGGTAGACGAATGCGGTGTCCTTGGCGACGGGAGAAGCGCCCGGCGCCGCCGGCGTCGGTGGAGCTCCAGCTACCACCATCGCTTCGGGGTTGTCGACAGCGGACGATCCAGAACCCAAGCCACCATCGACGGGTCTGTCCGCCACCACAGACGTCCCTGCCTCCTCGTCACCAGCGCGAGTATCGAACTTGCTGATGATCTGCTGACAACTAGCGGAGATCTGTTGCTGGAGAGCGCTGCGTCGCGACGCGTCGTGCGTGGCTCCTGCGCCAGCGCCGTGGCCAGCGCCGGAGCCGGCGCGGCCGCCACCAACCCCAACGCCTCCGACGGGCACGTTGCAGTACGCCACCGCTGCAGCGCCCGCACCTTCCAAGTCGGAGCTCGTGTAGTCGGATGAGTCGTACGAGTCGCTCCACGCATCCTCGCTGCTCAAATACTCTACGATTTCGCGCACCTAAGGGAAGAGATAAGACGAAACACTTGTCTTCACTTTGGTATAACACAAAAGGACACTATGGTATGGTGTGGCGTGGTTTAGCAACCAATAGGCTGTCCTTCATAGCTCCGTTACATTCTGACAATACGAAACATTCTTGAAAAGAACACTAACGAAAGCAAACATCACAAAATGAAGTGAAACACTATAATGATCACCAATGTTCATTCGTACTAGAAAATAGTTGGATATTTTTTATAATTAATTTTATAAATAATTTGATATATAAGACGTATTTTCATTTTTTTTTTGCTACGTTTAGTAACAAAGAATGAATAAAAACAGGTGATACAAACAATTCGAATTTTCTGATTTTTACGTTTTGCTAACGAGTAATAAAATCTCCGTTCACCGAACGGTACAAATTGCCTATACATTACTAACACTTAACTCGCTGAAAAGGACAGGACGCAACAATTAAAAAATAATGAAATAGTTACAATGCAATCATTTTGGGTTTTTATTTTCAAATGTCTTTAATTTTATGTTCGATGAATGATTTAGAAACTGTCAAATAATTTAACTCATAGTCTGACTAGTTGATGCTTGAACAAATTAGAATGCATTTTTTGAGACAATTGATACAGTTATCAATCAACTTCGAAAATCAACTCATGAAGAACTACTAAAAATTAAAATTAACTTCATAAAGTATCAATGAAGAGTTCATTCTCGATATTCGAAATTTTATCTTATAGCACAATGTTTTTTGTTTCTTTGTCACTACACTGAATAAGTTAATGATAATGCAAAACAAGGAAGACACTTTCTGAGTCGTTAACTAATGAGACGTGTGTCGGCACGTACCTTACGAAGTTAAACATTTTCAAAGAAGTTCTCAGAAAACATTGTTGAAGAAAACGATGACACATTAAAAGTTACACCTTCTAAATTAATTGACTCAAAAGCAACAATTTAACAAGTTAATACATAACTTTGAGTCATGATTAGATACGAAATGATCACAAATTAATTTACCGTACATAATACTATTATTTGCAAAAGAGTGAACTGAGAAAAAATGAAAATTAATTATGAATAACGCGCTAGAATTTGAATCTCACCTGATCATCTCTAATGCCGGGCACAGTCTTCATAAGTCGAGTGAGCTCATTCTCAAAATAAACGAGCTGTGGAGGCTTGGGTGGCGCGTACCCGCGGCCTCCGCGCATGCGAGGGCTCGCGTGCGGAGTGCCGCGGGCAGCTGCTGGTCCGGCGGCACACACGCCGCCCCCTGCCGCTACCATCGTCTTGAAGAAAGCTCGCATCTTGGACATCATGTGGTTCGTTTCCTCGTCTGAACTCCAGTTGTTAAAACTGTCTTTGCGAGTAAGCGCCGACGCCGGCGGAGGCGCCGCGACGGGGATGCGGCGTTCGGCAGGCGACGTTGTCGACGACGCAGAGGTCGCTGCAATCGCCGCCGCCACCGCGTGCTTCTTCGCGGACGCCGCCACGCAGCCTTTCACGTCGTCTGTCCCCACGCGTTTCTCGCTCGCCGTCGCCTCAGTCTTGACCACCTGTTGCTGTTGCTGCTGCAGCAACTTCGCCCTCGCCTCACTGACGATGTTGTCATGGCTGTTGCTGCAGCTACTGGAGTCGCTTCCGCTGCGCTGCTCCTTGAGCAAGTCATCGCAGCTCCCAACAAAGCCACTGTCGCGGCTTTGTTGTTTACTGCGGTCGGATAGCATCAGGAACTCCGGTTTCGGAGTCTTCGAGCCGTCCTCTTCCCCGTCAGACGCCGCAAGGTGATCCTCATGGCGACCAATTTCTTCGACGGGGGTGGAGCTCGTCGGAGTTTCCGCCTGATATGTGCCCTTCTTCTCCGTGTCTGAAAACACAGGTGAAGTGCAAGAGATGCTCCGCTGCTTTTTCTTCTTTCTCTTCACCGTATCAAACTGTCCGTCGATGACTTTGTCGGGGGCCATGGCGGCGGACACGGCAGAGGGGTCTTCGGCGGTATCCGTACCTGAAGTGGAGGCATCTGACTCGGGGGTGGCGGAAGATGTGCATGTGGCGGGGCCGCCGCCGGATGCAGCCAAGGAATCTCCGACCGCGGTGTCGCCGGCACCCGGAGTAGCTCCTTCCACCACCGCCGCGTCGGTTGCCGTAGCCAGTTGCTCGAGCGACGCGTTGTGCGAGCGCGCAGTGCCTCTCGCGCGCACCAGACGCTTGCGTCTCTGCTCGGGACTGGGACGCCCTTCGCTGTCACTGCCAACACTTCCGCTGCCGTCCGAGTCACGTTCATCCGCCTGCAAACGTGAATCGCGCTCTCACTACTGCAGCACTCCATATATCGTTTGTAATGCCATAGCAATCATTCACACATATCAGCC
Source organism: Laupala kohalensis (assembly GCA_002313205.1). Lineage (NCBI taxonomy): Eukaryota > Metazoa > Arthropoda > Insecta > Orthoptera > Trigonidiidae > Laupala > Laupala kohalensis. The sequence goes on from NNCF01128589.1 coordinate 662,765, forward strand.
CAAATACAAGCTCATCTACAGTGAATAATCGAGGGGGTGAATTATGTTAACATAGATTACGAAGTTAAGTTTGCTACAAGAAAATGCATTAGAATAATTTTTAGTCACTATTAATATAAATTATTAAAATAAAGAGCACTTGTTACTCATTAGTAATACTTACATCATCATGCATAATTGTAATTCTGAATCATTAAGTGACGAAGCTTAAATACTCCTTGTGATCAGCTTCAACAACGATTTCTAGCGATTATTTAAATTTTTTGAACCCGTATCATTGTAGAAGAAATACAACTTGATCTTAGGTTAAAAATTTGGTGTCTTAGTGCATAAACCTATTTATAGAAGAAAAAGTAAAATAATATTTCTTAATCAAACTTGAAGTATTGCAGGTTAAAGTTTCGTGATATGAATATATGATAAATAAATACTCTCATCGTTATTAAAAGAGAAAAAAACAAGTATTTTCTTTATGTCGGACTGTACGAGAGAAGAAAATATCATTTTTACACCTACGATGTTACGTCTCGGAAGCTGAAAATCAACAGAATAAGTTCTCATCACTGATTACTTTCGTTTTGTACTAACAATTATTTAATGGAAAAATTGTGACAGGCGTAGGGTAGGCGAACTGTCAAGATTCCATTATAGATAAACTAGTATAGAATGAAGAGAAATAATTTTCCTGTTTCAACGTCCAATCCATAGTGACAATAACAATGATCGATGTTGCGTGTAAGACAGACAAAAGACAACCAAAACTGTAAGATAAAAATATTTTTCCGTCTCTCTCACAATACTTATGTTTTGTCCGAATAAAGTCACGAATATCGGTGGAGAGAGAACCCTATCAAACTGAGTCGTCAATATCCATGGCTATCGGACTGGCATTGAAGGACTGTTAAAATATGCTAAGGATGTTACTGACTTAGACCAAGACTGTTAAGTACAATCCGGAAACCCCGATTAAATACTTCAAGTCATGCAAAACAATTACTTAAATTATATTGTTTTCGTCAACCTTATATTGCTGATCATCAATCAACTTGTTTACACGACATCGATTTACAACTTTAAGCTAATGGCAATAAGCCCACATAGATTGTATAATTACAGAAAATAAAATCTTAGACCCATGTTCAAACAAATATTTATTATCGTTTTTATAGTAAACATCACTTAGAAAGATCGATGAATCGTCTTGAATTATTTAATGAAGCAAAATTTCTTATAAATCATTTTAAATATTCACATATAATATAAACGAAAAACTATACCTTAATATTGTTCAGAAACTTATTCCTAGATTTTTTTAAATTGATACGAAAACCACAGGAAGGAAATACAGACCTCGAAAGAGGCATGAGATTAACCGAGAAGAGTTTCCGTTTGAGAATTTCTAGAAATTGATGACATGGCAATTTGAAAAATTTCACGATATTATTAGGAATTACTAAGTACGTTACATTGTACGATGAGTGACGTCGTCACTGATCTTACGTGATACCTTCCAGTAAAAATGAAGCATAAAGATTTAACGAATACTTAACTTACAGAACGAACGGCTTGGATTAAATAAAAAATGTAAGAACTGAAATTTTTGCTCTCCGTTTTTTGTGAGGCTTTAGGGCTCGTCAAGGCAAGGTCATTAGAGCCCTTTTGCTCTCCGAAACTGGGCTGTTTTTTTAGATAAATTTTAATATTAATGAGGTAAGATAGCGACAAAACCACAGTATCAACATTAACTGGCAATTTTTAAGAACAAACTCACAGATTGAAAGTTACTTACAATGTCAATTCATAAATATAACAAGAAAGTCAACAGATACGCACTAAACCTGAAGCATTCTTTATCTCTGAAATCTTTGTCATTTTGTCTCGTTGTGTCGCGCTGTAGTGACTGAAGCGACTTCTCTGACTACGTCAAACGTAGGAGCAAAGGTCCTCTTATGTAACTGTGTACTTAATCTCTTTAACCTTGACATTTTAAGAAATCTACATGTTTAATTCAGTTTACGTTGAAGAATGGATTTTACCTACTTACAGTACCTACTTCATATTTCTGCAAATGTGAACGCAGTTTTTCATGAAAAAAAAACCCACAACAACTAAGGGTAATAGAGACAATGTCTTACAGTTACAATGAATAATTTTGTACAATGATCTATACAATAATGAAATATATGATAGTAATAAAAACAAATGAAGATATTAAGCAAACAATCATCGATGTGTGATAAAAAAGGGCAAATGCACAATGAATTCAAGATGAGAGTAAATACTCGAGGAAATACTGAATTTTATCGGAGTAAACTCTTTCATGCTTTTAGGTGTTTAATAATGAACTACAGTAAAAGGTTTTTAATTTTGCTTAATTATGGGTTAGGAACAAAATATAGATCTCACACAGTACTTTAATGAAATAAATTCTACGAATGACTGATACTGGAGTATAAACAAGACAGTCCAACAACAGTAAAACCCATTTACCTAACAAGCGTTGTATTAGGACACGGCTGACTATCAGAAGATAAGCTCATACGGGTTCCTCGTTTCATACCCGATATTTAACATATCTTCAACTTATGCAGAAAATTAACATAAAACAAGGTCAGAATAATTCGGGGATCATTTCGAAATAGTGTTTGAATCATATGTAACATGTACTTTTCGAACAACAATAGTACGATTAAACTATGCGCTGACTCATAACGAATATTTTTTTTGTGGAGACTTTAGGGCTCGTCAACAGCAAGATCATTAGAGCCCTTGCAGGTGGGGAAAAATGCAGTTTCGCACCATAGAGAAGAGCCATAGTGACAGCCCCGTGTGTGAGACTCGCCGAATATCTCGACCATACACACTAAAAAACCCTCCTGAATTCAACAAAAATCTAACTACAAAGATGAAAGGAAAAGAAAACAGTTGCAGCACACATTACAGAAAAAAGAAAAAAAATATTTTCAAATTACGGAAATGTAGGATTAAAAGAAGGAAGACAGGAAAAAGGAAATAAGAATGCAAATTCAAACCCTCCCGAGTACGTGTGGGAGGAACCCCGACCTACTCATAAATTCAATAGTTTATTTGAATTTGTTGGGCTCTAGTGACCTCGATGTTGACGAGCCCTAAAGCCCCACCAAAAAAAAAAAAAAAAAAANCCCAAAAAAAAAAAAAAAAAAAGTTTATTAACATCATCCATTTTATTTCCGAGAATTGTTGGTAAATCTGCAACCACACCAATTTGTCTCCTTATTCTAGTGTATTTTCTGCAATCAGTGACGCACTGTCAGAGAAGAGCTACACTCCTCACAAACGGGTTCATAATCAATTAGTAAGAGATACCTATGAATGAGAGGACAATGTTCTATGCGCAGGCGGGTTAGCAAGACCTCGTCGCGCCTGGCTGACCTACAGGAACTGCTTCATGACTAAACATAGGATTTGATAAGTCGGAACTTATTCCCTTCAACAGCCAACCACTCATTGTTCCATTCACTCAGAATCCTTGTCTTGGTGGAATTTAGGAGATCCCGTTTTGGAATCGTAAAGAAATCCACGCGATTCTTGAGGCATGCCGCCTTTGCGGACACGTCTGCTTCCTCATTTCCTCTGATTCCCACGTGTCCGGGAGTGCAGCAAAACATTATGTTCCTTCCATCACTTTGGAGCGGGAAAAACACATCCTGGATGTTCTGGATCAGCTTATCAGCTGGATACATAGTCTGGATTCCTTGAAGGGCACTTAGAGAATCAGAACAAATCAGGAAATTTGATCCGCGGGAGCACTTTGTTGATCGCAGTGCTCTCAATATGGCGTAGCACTCAGCGGTGTAAACGCTGCACAGGTCGCCAAGACGGTAGCCACTGGTCTCACGGGGAAACACTACCGAGCAGCCGACACCATAAGCCTGCTTTGACCGTCAGTAAACACAGGGATATACAGCCGTTTTTGTGTGTGGGGCTTTACGGCTCGTCGACATCGAGGTCATTAGAGCCCTAATTTTGTACAGGTAGGGAAAATGCAGTTACGCACTAAGGAGAGCCAACATGACTCTCCCCGCGTGACTCTCCCCCCGAATGAATCAACGATACCCACTAAAACCCTCCTGAATTACAATATATCAAGAGGAAAATAAAAAAATACCCTAACCCTAATAGCGTAGGGATCGAAAAGAACTAGAGGTGACCAAGGGAGGTCAGGAAAGAGAAAGGAAGGAACCTCACACGTAAGTGGAAGTAATGCCAGGCTCAGCTCGGGGCCCCGTATTTGCCACACACGTACTTACTAGATGTAAGTCCCCTGGGGGGATAGACCCGGTGTTTGTCGAGGATTAGGTGAAAGTGTACCCTCAATATCGCAACTGGAGTCTTCCTCTCATGATGCAGAAGACCGAAATTAATCTTCGGCTTGGGCCAAGCCCAAGAAGGATTCTGACTGAAACCTTGATTTAAGACATTTGGTGTGGTATAATCAAGGTTTTCAAAATTTCTTTGGAGCGATATCCAAATGGTTTGGTTGCTCTCAGTCTGTTGTTGTAGAAACGTATGGAAGAAGAGGAAGGATGAAATACTGCGTTGTGTACCAGATTGTCGGGTAAAGTCAGCACGTGGCAAAAGTGTCGTAGCATGAGGAGTTGCCGCCGGAGGTAAAGAGAGGTTCGCCACTCTCGGCATACAAACTTGGAATGGGACTAGTACGGTAGGCTCCCTTAACTAGTCGAATTCCTGCATGGTGGACACTATCCAACTTTTTTAAATAGCTTGCACGAGCAGAGCTATACACAGCCATAACCAAACCGAGATATTACAAATGCTTGATAAAATTGGAGCAAGGAGGAGTGATCAGCGCCCCATTCCGTGCTACTCAGGCACTTCAATAGATTCAGTGACTTTAATGTTCTCGCTGTTAGGTCTGTCAGATGTTCAGATGTGCTCTCTGCTACTTAACTTTTTCTCGCGCAATCAGGATCGCAGTTTTCTGTAGATGTTAGGTCAGAAAAGTATTCAGTCATCACTGTTGCCATTTTACTGTTGTTGGTGAGAATCTGACCCTGATAATTGAGTCCAGTACTGGGCTTCGAGAATACCTTCCAGATATCTTTCGGATTGACTCCCATACTTTAGTGAACGATGTTATTCATTTAATGGTACTTAGAAACTGTTTCCAGGAGATGGATCTGGATTCTTTGATTGTTCTTTGCGCTTTTGTTCTAGCAATCCGATATGTGACGAGGTTTTCCGGAGATGGACTGCCCTTAAATTTCCGCAAGGTTCTTAGCCTCGCCCGAATGGCGGACCGGCATGCGTCGTTCCACCAGGGGACATGATGTCTTGCGGAAACATAGATGTTTTCGGAATGAATTCTTCAGCGGCGTGATGAATCACCTGGGTCAGATGGTCGACCCTCTCTTGGACACTACTCGTTTCTCTGAGCCAGAGAACGGTACAGTGTCCAGTTAACCTTTCTGAGAATCCATTTCTGTGGTTTGCATTCGGGAACAGTCGCACGTTCCTGCAAGGACAACCAGATAGGATGATGTCGTTACCATGCAGATCTTCTACCTTCCATTGGACGATATCATCAACTTCAGGAGAGCAAATGGAGAGTCTATAGCAGTCCATTACCCCGTGGCAAATGCGAAGTGGGTCATGTCCCCTGTAGACATAAATCTTCTTGTACAAAGAGACAATTCAGCAGTTGGCCCCTGGGGAGGAATGGTCGAGGGAACTGGTGAATTAAATCTCCAAAAAATCTCGTGTGAAAGATATATTGAATACACGGTCATAGCTGGTACGCTGTAAATTTTGACTGCTATAGCCTGGATTTGAGTTTGTAGGAGAACAGGTGAGCAGAGGATTGTGTTGCTAACAAACACGGCAACTCCACCTCTTGCTCGATCTCCCGTGGTGTCGTAATATCTGAAGCTGCTGTATCCCCGCAGAGAGGGTGAGTGTTCTGGTAAAAGGTGTGTCTCTTGCAGGCATATACAGATCGGATTACGACGAACTAAGAGCTGTAACTCTTCACGTTGAGTTCTATAGCCATTAAGGTTCCACTGATGTATAGAAGTCACTACTTTTTGGAATATCCTGGGTCAGGCTCGTAAATGTACATTTCCGCGTCACCGTCGGACAATGCACAATCCGACTCGGAGGTAGGAAGCACAGATGTGATCTTTTTACGTCTCTGAGACTTTTTGGACGATGGTATTTTTGATGCTTTTATGAAATCGGCAAGGTGAAGGGGTTTAGCCCTGGAACCCTGCTTTGTCTTCGTCTGGGTCTTGGTACTTGCTAGAGTAGATTTCACACTGTTTGACTTCTTCTGTGTTGAAGTAAGACTGGATTTTGCTGAAGATGTTGGTTTCACGGGAGCAACTTGAACTTTTCCCCCACAATTACACTGGCATGTGCACGACGTTGTCGTAGACACTTCAGTGAAATCTACCTGGATGGAAACGTTCTTCTTTACTACAGGAGTCTTTGCTGCGGTGGAGTAACTGGTAGAAAACACAGGGTGTAAAGCCCTGTATTTCTTCCGTGCTTCACTGTATGGGATCCTCTCGTTTGTCTTGATTTCCTGTATATTTTTATTCAAGAAAGGAGACGCATTATCTGCTCCACACCGGGTGGCTGCCTGAGCAATTAATGCATTTGGCAGGCCCCAGACATGAAACGCCGGGTTCGTGTGAATGTTCGTATCGATTGTTGACTGGAACAATTGTCTAATCAGTATCATAATTGTTTGAAGATAGTATTCTTTCATTATGCATGGTCATTGTGATTTTGGGGGAACATTGAAAGGGTATATGTTGGGGAAAGTGCTTGCGTGTGAAAAATTAGTAAGTAAGAATATTGTATAATTTGGTTGAATAAATAATTAAGATCAATTTTACACAGTGTTGTGTTTCCTTCTCGAAGGACAAGGTATATTTTACGATCTATTAGATGGGCCGAACCCTATATGCCCTAGTTGTTTGACCGAGCAGCGGAAGCTGACTTCAATCGGAGAGCAAAACAAACATTTTCCGGGTAATATTGTTACACTCACGAAAGGAAGTTATATGTAACGCGATATTACTGATTCACTTGATTGTTTACGTCTTTTGATTTACATTCAGTTTTAGACAATGAACAGTACAAACTGTGATATTTTGTTGTTGTGGGGTTTTACGGCTCATCGACATCGAGGTCATTGGAGCCCTAAAATTGTGTACAGGCAGGGAAAATGCAGTTACGCACAAAGGGAGCCAAAATGACTCTCCCCGCATGTGGGACTCGCCGAATGACTGGATCATACCCAATAAAAACCCTCCTGAATTACAATATATGAAAACATTAAAAAACATGAGGAAAAAGAGACAGAAAATTCTCAAAACATTATAAAAACAAGGAAAAAACCCTCCTGAATTACAATATATCAAAATATTTAAAAAACTATAAAAATCGAAAACAAAGAAGAAAATTAAATTTAGAGAGAGAGAAAATGTTAATTCAAAGTAAAGGGAAAAAATATTTAAATCCAAACCCTCTCGAGAACTTGTGGGAGGAACCACGTTTCGTGTATGGATTTCAGTAATGACATACGAAGGAAGATCAGATACGGTTCCAGAGGCCACATTCCTGAAGGAATCTAAAAAGACGTATCAAAATCGGTTCATTTTGCCCCAGCATAACGTTTAAACTGTTTGTTGTTGTGATAGGGAGATAGAGTATTTATTAATCTATATTATTTCTTTCCATTTCAGACAATGTAGGGAATGAATAAGACCCAATTTATAAGAACTTTGTTCGTAAATTTGGATAAGAATCGACGCACTATAAAAATTATCAATATGATTCCATCACTCACAGTACACTCATACTCAAAATAACAGAAAGACGAGACGTCAGTTAAATAGTATTTATCAGGGTAAAATTATCTGAAACCATTTAGATCATACCTGGTGCTATAAAATTAAGTATAAAAATAAAAATATACCGCCCTGTAATAAATGCTTCTATTTGTAAGTTTTAACTCGTCAGAAGAAATCTGGGAAAATTGATGAATATTATAAAAGAAACTACAGAAAAAAGTTTACGTTGCACATGTATTTTTGTAAATTATCAACTTTTACAACCTTTGTCAATACCTTAATTTAATAATATAATGATGACAAAAGTAAACAGCACAAATATTTTTGTAAGTTTTCAGATTGAAAATATTACTTAAAAAGTATACTAAACACATTTTATCAACTGAACAGATAAGGAACACCAGATTTTTAGAAATATGACCACGGTATAATATTCCTCATGTCATAATTAAATAAAAAGAATGAGTTTATAAATACAAAAAACTACTGACAAGTATCTGAATTTACTGCATTTTAAATCAAGTTAATGAAATAATTAGAACAAATTGGCAACAAAAATAATTACCACTCGGATAATACTCGTTTATTAAAATATCTAATTCACTGGATCCAGAAAACGCTGGATTCTTCACAAGTTTTAAAAACGAATTTTTTTTTTTATTTTGATAACATTGAATTAAACATAGTTGTAATTTTTTATTTAGAACTACAGTTCTAGGTTATCATTCCATTGCTTATTCGACTCCCGAAGCCCATACTGAACATCCACCTGGCTGTTCCAGTGAATCTGCATCTCACCCCATAAGGGAATAAGGGGGCACTTGTACCTGGTTTCCGCGTACCTGGTAGTACGCGACACCTGGCAGTGGTACCTACGTGGCACGTAAATTGCATGGCACATGTCACCAGGTTAAGTGCCTGTAGTCGCTTATCCCCTGTATGGGCGAACAGACGCAGGTTCACCGGAACAGGCCAGATGGATGTTGAGTATGAGCTTCGGGAGTCGAGGTGTGTTGTCCAGAGGTAGCGATTCGGATATTTATTTGTTCTTCTTCAGGGCTAAACACTAAAGGTTTACAATTACACCACAGTCAATCAACAGATGATAAGTAAATGTCTGAAACGTTGGTAGTATGAATATTGTTTAATTTTTTTGACCTACATACTCGTTTTATATTATGAACGGGGTCAACAAAAACATGGAATTCAGTTCTGAATTCAGAAAAATGTTCTTTTACAACTTTCTTCACCAAACAAGTATTGACGACAAGTTACATGTAAAGTTGAATGCAAGCAAAATGCTCTAACTACTTTGGTAGTAGTTCTGTGCGCTTCCAAGCACTTACACAATAAATCGATTAGATAAAGTTGTACAAGGATGTTATTAACTACTGAAATGTCGATAATGATTACCTATCCTAAACGATAGATTTATTTTACTCAAATGTTAGTATCAATATGTCAGTACAGTATCACAAATTATAAGAATTGTAAAAAATGAACAAAATTGTACCCAGTCACTTCCGTGTACCAGGTGTTCATGTTAAATAATATTGTGACATGCAGCATAGACCTTATGGTTCACACGCCATTCTCGTCAAGGTGGCAATACTACTCATAGAACAGGCTATCGCGAGTTACGTTTACCTTCAGTCGCTAACTTCTTTTCCCCTATTGAAACGAGCACACAATAAAAACAACAACGGAGACTCTTGGCGAACAAACGTCGATCTAAATAAGGTGAAATTTAACTCAAGAAGACTTTCTCAAGTGCTACATTTCCCTCCGACTCGCGGACCTCTCCGCCTCCACGAAATCTCACCTCGTTTCCGATTCGGAAATTTCTCCACCGTTTGAGGAATCTTGGTAGTCTAAATATGGCGGCAGTCTAAATATGGTTGTGTGAATAATTGAATTTTTGTCTTGTCCGTGTTCGGCGATCGGACGAGACTAGGGAATACCAATGAAGGATGGACAAGGTTGTGAGAGGAAGAGACCTGGTGCTTCAGGGCGCGCATTTCGTGTCGCTTTCTCATGGCCTAGCTGCAAGAGGACTTTGACCCACTTCTCAGTGGCAGCTCGCCGCTGGCCGACGCAGTGCAGCGTACACGACGTGCCGCGAATGTCCATTCCAGCGATATGCGATCAACGGAGGATCAAATCAATTCCCCATTTCGGCAGAAATTCACTAAGTATTTGAGGACTACAATGTGTATATTGCAGATATGACTCAACTCCTAAGTACAAAAGAATGCTCACCAAGAGGAGACAACTTTTTTTTAAATTTGCGAATAATTTTACATCAGTAAGTGCAAATTTACTTTTCCTATTAAAGAAGCGCTTCATTTTTTCACATTTGAATTGATGGCACAAACAAGGAAGAGCTCATCAATTAATCTAATACATTGAGATGAATTTTTGGATTTTGTTTATAAAAAATTATACTTTGGGTTATAAAAATGTATACTATGTATAATCTAGGTGAAATTGTGTGAAACTGTCTTGACGATACCGTATCCGATACCGATACCGTATATAACTCAAATTTACCCGTATTTCGTGAAAATGAGTACAAATTTCGTTCTTAATAGAATAAAATCTTAATAGAATTAAGTAATTTCTATTCTATTAAATAATTAATTCTGTTAAGAAGAATAGATTCTATATACTGTCCCTTCTTCAAATTTTTCAAAAGTTAAAGACACTTTCATTGAAGTTGATTGACATTTTCAATTATTTTCAGCTAGAAGACCAAGCATTTTCTTTTAATTATATTATATATNGCAGAAATGGTGTCACAGGAATTTCGAAATATGACAAAATTGAGCTTAAACGTCTTTTACATTGAAAGCACTAATACGCATTTCTGGTCTGCACTAAACGTATTTTGCTTTATTTCAGAGTTTCAATCGCATCTTCCTTTAGTGGAAAGTAAATAGTAAAATAATAACTGAAGTTTTACTGTTATTTGATATTTACGCTGACTCTATAACCATTTTAAAATAAACTCTAATTGGATTTAAAATGAATCTTTTTCATCTGTCTGTAAATTCATAATACGTCTCAAATTATCAACAAACTGAATACTTATGCTCCGAGAACGTAATTTGGAACGTGTTCATATGCATCACTGTTTTGACCCCCAATGAAGATGTGAAATACTGAATTAGTACTTGTACAATTTTTATAAGATGCCATTATTCCTATGTATCAAGTCGTACATGATGTGTTTCACCAAGTTATTCGGTACGTCTGATTTGTGCTCACTGAATGGAATGAACTAATAAAGTCAATTACGAAAAAAACGAGCAGAACATGAAATATAGTTCGTCGTAGGGTCCAGAATTCCCTCTTCAGAAAATGAAGGTGCACGGAACCATGAACTACCTTGCGGAGGTGAAACGGCGAATTCTCGCGCGTGGAAAAAGCAGGAGTAATATCGGCAGTAAATCGGGAAACAAATAGTACATGTCACTTACCTTATTCTACTTAAAACTAGATAATTCCTGTTTCATTTTAAACGTTAGAAAATTCAGTGTGTCGTGCCTATCAGTTTGTAAGTTTTTGTGTAATTAAAAAGTAGCTAATTTATCTGACGGCGAAAATTATGAAATGAATTAAATGCTCATGGGTAGAATTGAATTTCATAATAATTGTAATTATCTTGAGATAGAAATTGGGCGATCTGTGTCACGATCAATAGGTGAAGGGGTTGTTTAATTTTACAGTAAAGATATTAAGTCAATTATTCACGTCAAATAATAATATGAATATTTAAGTATGTATTTGTACACTGAGGAAGAAAAGTTTAAAACACAACTTAAAATTTAATTTTGTTTTAATAATTTGAAATATGCTTAATTTGTCTCATTACATAATATTCGGAATTTAAAAAATCAGAAGATTATGATCAAATTAGAGTAATAAAATAAACGTAAAACAACTTTTTTAACAAACTTTCATTTTAAAGAGCACTGAGTTTAAAAGTAAAAAATAATGTTCAGTAAAAATGAAAATCAAAACAGTTGAGCAAAGAAAAACTCAGAAAATGTTAAAGATTGGAGGGTTTTTTTTCAGAAGTTTTAAAGTAATTATGACGCTTAATGACTCAAGCTTTTAAAATTTTCTGATTTCTTTTTTTTTAATTTTTTTTTTTATAACCATTCCTATTTTCAATTTTACTGAATATTTTTGTGCAGAACTTTAAATAAAACCTTGTTTAAAAATATTCTTATTTTATACTTTTTAATATTAGAATTTGCTTATTTATTTGTCTTATGAGCATTGCAAACTCGACTGTCCTACCATTTGTCATTACTTTACACATCATTCCCTTCCCACCTCTTCCCTAAGCGTACCAGGGTTGTCTTTTCCACACAGCGCCCGTTGTCAGATAGTGATATGAGTACCAAGATTACTCCAGGTCTTCTAGAGTTATGGCGGGATATACACACACAGCCCCATTTCACCCCCTACAGGGGTAGATTTTCGTACAATGGTAAATTTTATACACTATTAACCTTCGTGTTCGATTTTAGTTTCTTCCGAAAATTATTCATATTTCTCGCGCTATTAGTACAATAATGGCTCCGAGTTTATATATTTATAGTTTGATGCTTGATTGCTTATAACTGGGTAAAAATGTGACATAGCTTTTTAATTCCTTAATTAAAAGTAAACACGAATGTTTGACGTAGGCGAAAGTGCATGATCGTAAGAAATTAATAATGAAACAAAAGTTACTTATGCCACGCTCGTGTTGAAGAACTTAATCTCAGTAACATTGCGACTGCTAAGCACGAATGAATTTCACTAAATAAGTGGCGCAATACAAGAATTCCGAGGAAATTTCACAGTTAATGCCCTTAAAGCATGCTAGCCTTCTAAAGAGCAAATGGCAATGCCGTTACTCCGAAGTCACTAGCGGCAACAAACGAATGGTTGGAAATCAATTGCAACCTTAGTAAATCAATTACTAGGAACTGGAAGAAATACTTAATACACTAAGGAAACGAATTCTTTTATGTGTCACTTATATGAAGAAAAGTTACATTTTTCCCTTGAATCTTTTAAAATTATTTTATAATTTGAACTAATTTTTTTTTATCATTTATGCTATGACCTTTCTACTACGAATGCCACTGTGTTTGTCGAGATATGCAATTTCGATTAGAAATCTTAATTACTATGAAGTCTATTATCATAACTTAAAGCTAAGTTTTACACAATGCTAATTCAACGTAGCTGTAATTACACTGAAATACGGTGAAGTTCAAACTCGAGAAACTCTTAAGCATTTCTCCGCGGAAAAGTGTCCTCTTTATTGCAACAACCTTTTAACAGATTCGTTCCTTTTAATAAGATAAAAAGTTGGAAATTCAACGGCAGATATGAAGGATATTCCTACAATGTTTTATTTGCTAACTTGTGCATTTTTCCTGTTGGCCACCAGAGAGCCAGAAGTAATGTTCCTTTTCTTACAATAAATCTTTCTACACCCACATTGGATACGGAAGGGCGATTTATTACTGTGGCGACAATTTTTCCCTTGAATAGTATGCTACATTTTCATTTTGTATTTCTCTCAAACACACGGTGGTACAAAACAAAAATGATCATACTGCAGGAATGGAGTGTTCATACCATAATGAATTAAACATCCCAGTGATTGTGTAGACACAGATGAAGATTAATGGAAAAAGATACACGAGTACTTAGTATAGTAAATTCTTCCCGGAATTAGCTCTATCGACGAGCGAAGTAGCATTGTTGGTTGTGGGAACTTCGTAGTTGCTCTCACAGATGATGTGAGCGTGAATATAGCAGACTAGAGGTGTCCAACAATTAGCACTTCGACGAATGCTACAGGAAACTGTGGGCAGTGTAGAAGAAGGTATAGGTATGAGAGCTTCTCTGAAATATCCACGAAACAATTTACGCGGTTGTTATTGCGATTATAATGCGATAAGCAGCGCTAGCTGTCCGCGACCACTTTACGTCCGGTCGTCATCTTCCTCAGTGAGGTAGCTGGCATATTCTGCTCTTCGCTCGTCCGCCACAGGTCCTCACCGGGAAAAATGCCCACTACGAGCATATGTGATCATCCTACCAGTAGAATCTCTATATACGTCGTTAATTCTCGGGTAAATTATCAACAATAAGCCAAATCATTCGATTCTGGGTCATGGGCTGCAGAAAAACAGCTTATTTTCTCACTAAACAAGCAATACACAGTGAAATAAACTATAGTTACTACTCAGATTTGACTCATGAATTGTCGATCAAGGGGTTCACACCCAGCGGGGATGGGAGTTATGGAAAAATATTAAACGTTAAAAATTTCTTCTTTAGGACATTTTACAACGTAATTCAGAAATTAATTCTTACTTAATACATAATATTGAAAATTTATTATTTACAATTAATGTATGAAATTCTTATAAATGGCAAAAAGAAAGTTTTATCATTAAAACTTATTGATAAATATTTTTAAGTATTAAAATCTATATGTATAGTAACAACATATGTAGTTTTTTCTTTTTCTTTGGGGCTTTAGGGCACGTCAACGTCAAGGTCATTAGAGCCCTTAACAACATGTGTATACAATATATGTATATGTATGATTGTGCATATGGAAATGTGTGTATACAGTACGCTGTGTACTCATATTTGTTTTATTTTCAAAGACTACTTAAATTGAGTTAGGCCACTTAAAGTACTTTTGTCAGATAGAGTCTCAAAATCTGAGAAATTATATTAATGATCAATTATTTAAAAAATTGTATATTAGAAGATGAGAGTTTATTTAGGGACAAGAATTTATATTTTCTGTTAAACAAAACTGTAATGTCTATGTTCTGTATGTTGCTGCTATTTTTATTATTTTTAGAAGGACCATAAAAAAAAATAATTTATTGTCAAAAAACAGTACAAACTGCGTATGACCACGTGGAGGAAAAAAAACTAATTTACTCTCCGGAAGCAAGCAAGGGACCATCCCATCAATTCCGATCAAGGGCCCTAAGGCAGAGGCGGATTCAAAAAATTCAGCAAAAATTCCTAGATAAGATAAAAAGTTAGCTGCGAGTTATAATACTAATAGAATGTCAATATGTTTGTAATTTTAAGCAAAAAATTACATGTAAGTTATTATCGAACTATAGATTATTCTGAGTATAGTGCTTAAAAATTGAAATAACACTAAATTCACGATTTATTGTTACAATAGACCCGCCCCTAGACAAAGCCTAGAGAACCTGTATGATAAATCCGCCTCTACCCGAAGGAAAACCGGAGAAAAACCCGGGCCAGGATGGGGCTACAGAATTTATGTACACAAACGTGCCAATGTTGAGTACACATAAAACTAAATTAATATGAGCCATAAGACAACACAATCATGCAAGAAAATAGTTTTTGAAATTGTTATAAGTTGTTTAAAAAGTACTACAGCAATGGCGTGATAAAGCACAAGACGAATTTAACTTTTGTTAAAATCAATATATATCAATATATATAATCAATATAATCAATATATATAATCAATATATATATCAATAAAATCAATATATATAAAATCAGTATAAAGATATCTCCAAACTGGCTTCACCTTTGAGATAAATTCTTTATTTCTCAAATTTATTTGAAAATAATTTTTTTTCTTTACTGTTTTATATATTTATAAGTAAGGTGTGCTTGTGTTCGAGTGTAAATGAATGTGGCATGTATCATTCAATGTAGAATGTAGTTTTATATTTAATGGGTCAGCCTGTGCATTATCATTGACGCCAAGATGCAAAAATTAATGTGTAAATAGTTTAATGCTGTATACTGCTGTATATTATTGAGAAATACAGATATATTCTATTCTATTTTTTAACACGTAGATAGAAATAGACAGTTTTTGTGAGTAGGGAACCGGGGTACCAGGTGGACCATCGCAGTTCATGTCGGAGCTCGGTGTACTTATTAAAACCGTGACGTAAAACATAATTGTATACCTTACGAGAATTGTAAATTTAACCACTTAATAGGTAAAAAAATCGCATTCAAATTTAAAATGCTTGCAATGTAAAGAAAGGCTTACAAAGTATGTTTTATGCCATTTAGTTGAAAAATATCTTTTAAATAATTTGGAACTTTTAGACATTGGGACAAATAATAATGAAATTAACTAAGGTTTGTTGAATCGTGTTTAGAAAGAAAGCGCTTTATATAACTTTTGAAAGAAATAGCACTCGAAGTAGTTCGGCTATCTTCGCCAAGTCGCTCTTAGGTTCAATTAGCAATTCCAGAATTGTATTCGCATGACCCACCCCTACCACCATGCGCCCGGGAACTGAGATTCACTTCTGCACTTGCTACACTCTCTACTCATTAGGTATAGAAATCAAAGGTAACTACACTACACCAAGCAAAGTAATAGTTTTTATTTCGCTTTTATTCATACCAATCAGTGGCTCAGATCGTGAGATAACGCGAAAATAAAAACAAATCACGTATCACATCAATTTATCCGTTTAAAATCGAAATTTCGAAAAATTCTTTCTTAGTGAGCCTCTGCAGTACGAATTGAAATTCATTTCAAAAATTTAGGTTCTCATATTGAGTAGTTTTTCTGTCTGTGTTGATAGAAAAAATCAGTCAGTCAGATTAATTATAGTATACTATTTGACTTGTAAATGACTACTTCCACACATTTTTGTGAAATGGTTTCCAGATTTTTCATTTTTTTAGATATATTCAGCAGTTTCATAAACTAGAATAATAAATATTCAAACAATTGATTCACAGTGAAAGAAATTGCAAAATGAGCCATTCTGAGTAAAACGTATAAAACTGAGCAAACCGGAGCACGCTGTTTTCTTGTTTTTTTTGTTTTTGTTTTTGCGTAGGGTAAAAATGCCATTCATGTATTCGTCAACTAAAGTTTGAATTCTCATGTTGTTTTATATAATGTAATAATGATTACTCACCTCAATCTCTGGTTCATTGGATGTTTCGTATAAAAATTACATAAGAAGAGAAAAAAACAGAATATCATACATATATGGATACTACGAAGATTTCTGTTCGGTTTGCGAAACAATATCGGCTTCGTCTACCTACTTCAAACAGTTGAAAGTATCATTTTTAACTAACTTCTCTATCTCCCTCTTGCCCCAAACATAGTCATTAGAGGTGTTTTTACACTATTTCTTTCCACACATTTACTTCTGCGTTTCTAGCATTACTTGTGTTTCTTAGTTTTTCAGTGTCACGCCTCTTATGAAAATAATTTATCACAATAGTGTTCGAAAATTTAATACTTCTAATGTCTCTCATATCAGTCTTCAATATTCATCAAAAGATTGTCTTCTTTCGTATCCAACTAAATGGGAATCCCATAAAATGTACAAATTGTGCTCACATTCTCCTTATATATGCATACATCACCTCTTAAATATATTTTTCCCCTCTACTTCCGCACTAAAATCTCCGTGCTCTTTTAGAATTCGTTTGACATCTCTATAAAACTTGAACAACTTATTTTTGTGCACAATATCTACCTTGGCACTATCTATCATTTATAGGTGTCTCCCCCCTCGCTTCTATCCTGTCCATTTAGCCATCGTTCTGTCGTTATTGTAATTATTTTTTATGCCAGTATGTCTTATTATTTCTCCACTTATTTCTATGCTGACGAATTGAAGAATCATAAATACTACTGCATAGTATGCGTATACCGTACTGTACTCGTCAATCCGGGACAATGCGCGTCTCAGTATACACAGCTACGAAGTGACAACTCTAGCAGTGCCACAGTCGGATGATGTTCACAAAGAAAAGATTCGAGCCCGAGACGCTTTAATCTTCACATGCAGGACCACAATAATGGCTAAAGAGTGCACAACTGGTTCAGTAGAACTGAAGAGGTATCGGAAATATTAACATTATCTAATTCATGCTTTTTTTCTTACTACGCTGCGATATGTATTATAGGTATAAATGTCGACAATTTTTCAACACACGGCATTAAATAGGTGAAAGAATATCTACAAATCCCAATATATCTTATTTATGTCCCATTAATATCACAGTAAATTTTCTTTCAAGAAAATTGCTATAAATAAATATAAAAACAAGAAAAGTTGGCTGTTACAACATTTCACGTCTAATTTTCGAATCAAGTGTTATGAAAAGTTCTATTAACTGTATCATACACACAATTGGGGTTCTTAGAACAATGGCTATTTCCCGAATTCAATGAAGTAAGTTTATTTCTTACTACATGTAAAACTGAATCAATCTACGCTTAGTATTCATCAGTAATCATATAAATCTAGGTCTGCACTTAAGTTATTGTATTTAACTACCTTGCTCCAGGAGGTAATGTTCAAGAGGGGAACTCATTGTAATCTGATGTATTTAGATTGACAGTAGGCCCCAGGATTGAATGGACTTTATCCCACAACACAGGAAAGATATAAATAGTTAAATAAATATAAGTAGTTTTTATAACTAATGCAAGCGACTCAAATCATTTGCACATCAATACTGACGTCCATTCGTACCAGTTTCTTATGGATAGCAAAGTAAAGGAATGCACAGGAATAACTGATTGTGAAGTGCTAAAGTCTAAAATAATTGAAGATTCGGACATTTGTTGGAAATGTAACCATACGACATGACATCCATAAACATATAAGCCCACCATTCGACACGTTCGAGTTGATGAGGATGAGTGCAAGAAGAAGCGTAAGCAACATGCATTGGTCAAAACCAAAATCCTTTTTCAGTGAAATGTAAACCATTTCTTGACGAGCGCGCAGCAGAGCGTTGCCAAGTCCTACCTGGAAGCCCATGAAGCCAGTGAGGAAGTATTTTTCGAGGCGCGATGAAGCCAACTCGGATGCTTCTGCGTTGCCGACCTCCGCTTCATCCCGCGTAGTGGTAGCTGTAGCGTTCTCTTCTCCGCACAAGGATTCCACACCTTCGCTGTAGATGGAGCTGCACGAGTCTGAAGAGTCCAGGTCTTTCGAAGTGGCTAAGGTGGAGCCGGTGGTCAGCCCCGCCGCTTCACCCCCCAACCCGAAGAAGAAGTACTTCTCCAGGTCAGAGGCCGAAGGCGGACGGCCCCGTCGCGCGCCGCTGCCACCGCCTCCTCCGCTGTCATTGTCAGGCCCTTGCTCCACCTGAGGAAAAAGAACAACTAGTATTGCATTTGTAGAGCAAATTTTATTCAAAAATATGGGGCAAGATACATTTTGGATATCAACGACGGAGAGGAATTAATAAATAATAATAATTTTAAGTTATTTCATCAATCTGTAATAGACCTTGGAAGTAAATAAACTTCATTTATTGTCAAAAAAAGCAGTTACAAATTGTATATGACCACATGGAGGACAATAAACTAATTTACTCTTATAATTAAGTAAAGTATAAGTGATATATCGACAATAGGAGTGTAATAGCGTCCAACAGAGAATTTTGACAAAAGACAGGTCAATGAAAATATCTTAAGAAATGATGGTAAAACGAACCTCGTAATTACAGAGTGTTGTGGACGAGATTTTTACTAGTAACTGGTAAAGAGTTTACTAGGGAAATATAAATAGAAAAAATAGTGCACAAAAGACGAGAACAGATACTTTCTAATTTAACAATAGTACAAACAAACCATCCGAGATTCTGTATTACAACATAGGCTTTGTCCTATTATTTAATCCAATAATTTTTCATCATGTGCTTTCTTTAAATTGTCTTGATAAAACGTCTCTGAAGAGTTAATAATAGGGTCATATTTTCTAAAATGAAAATCAGCTAAGGGCCAAATCGGACTTAACTCTCAGAAGTACACTTAGGCTTGCAGTTAGGCGTGCTAGCCACTCAACTCCACTAGTAGGTATTGACTAATTAGCACTTTTACGTTCCAACACACATAATTGATTACTACATAAACCATTTTTAGTTGCTGTTGACTCCTGTTCTTAGTAAATGTCCCCGTCAATAGCAATTCTTTGTAATATGAGCATCATTTGAAATAAATAAAAATGATTAACTCGTGTCATATCTGAATCCAAGCAAAACTAAAAACTTCTTTATTCAATGTCATTCCTAATTCCTTTCAATCAGTGTACCATATAAGTGTTGATATAATAATTCACGGGACCGCTGAAATTAATATTGACATTCTCGAAGACGTCTAAGTCCACAATTAGCACGTATACACCTCTTTGGAAGGGGATGCTGAGTACAAATTCTCGAAATTGATAAATTTCAGTTACGAGTTCATAGTTTTCGGCATTGCTGAGTTGATTGTAACATTGTGATATCGTGTAAGGTTAAATTAAATCTCCATGGGAAATAAGATACCTGTAGCACTCCTTGGGTAGGAGTGGGAATGGATTTGCATTTTAAAATAATCGAAATTTACCAATATTGGGATCATAAGTTTCAGGGTCGCTGAGATTAGTAGTGACATCTGAAATGCTGACTACATTCACAATCTGCCCTATACTCCCCAGCACATCAGGGAAGGGGATAACAAAAAAATACCCGAAATGACAGACAACTGTTGCAAGGTCACAGTTTTCCGCGACGCTAATATGAATGGTGTCACCCCTGATATCGTTTGTCTAAGTTCAACCCCCATGGAGGATACGACATCCCTTGCCACCCAAAAGGGAAGTGGAAAGGAGATAACACGAAAACTAATTGAAAAGAACCAATTTGAATCGGATCCACGTTTTTCAGGGTTGCTGAGATGTATAATTATAGTATCAATGCTGTCAAGTTCAAGTTCAGACCACACCTTGAGAGCTGGGGTGGGAAGGATGAGGCGTAAAAATAATTTGAAACGATCTATAACTACTGTTTACTTTCTTTTTTTGAGATAAATAATCGTACTCTCGATGACGTTTCATGGAATCATTCAAACCACATGAGATTAACGATACCCCCATATGTGTTACTGAAAATGGTGTGACACGCTAACTGAAAAGAAAATGTCCACAATTAAGTGTCGTTCATTTATAGTGATTGGGGTGGCTGAGATGAATAATTAAACTCCCGATTTCATTAAGTCTAAATTCAGATGACGAAGGGAACACTCCTAGGAGTGAAGTGGAACGGGGGTGATACGTAAAAATAATATAAAATGACCTATATGGGTGACGAATCCAAAGCTTCAGGATGGCTGAGACAAATATTCACACTTTCGATGCCATGTCATAGTTCGGTCACCATTGGTCGGAGGGAGAGGGTAAGTACTTACAGAACCCTCGTGGGTGGTGGGAATGGATCATCATATAAAAATATTTAATCGAAAAACTATGGTATTAGTGAGTATTATATAGCTTTCAGGGATTTCCAGATGAATAGTGACAAGAATGTAGTTTTAGAACATTGTTGAATAGTTCCGTTTTAGTGCAAGTTCAGCAACTATGTGTTTTAAATAGTCCTAACGCTTCTAAGGGCGAGTGTTTTAAATAGTCCTAACGCTTCTACTCGGCTAAGTGGTGACTGTTCGGTGGATTTGGGATCGCTATGTGCCTTGCACGGGCAACATTTGTTGTTTGCTCAAGGGTGGTTTCACCCAAGGATTTCTTTTGGAGGATTTCTTTCTTTTGGAGGAGAAACTAAAAACGTTGTATACAAATAAGTTTTGCACTCAAACTGTATTACAAGATATTTGTAAAATTTAGATGCTACTCTTGAATTAATTCTAGAATATCAGTGAGTGTTAAAAAAACACTTTTCCTTAATTATATCTCTGAAGATAAGAGATTGAGGATACACACCAACACAATCAAACCAACAACATTCAAGGATAATTTTTTCACTGGATCAATAATACTGGATAAATTGACATAATTACCTGAATGTTTCTTTCAAACACAAATCACGTATCTGACTGCTTCTACCTAATCGATGTGCTCAAATGGAACTAACTCACTTTCTTTTACTCACTTCGCTCAGAGCCATATGAAATATTAGATGAAAACTATATGTACGATAAAATTATGGATAAATAACATAAGGACTAATATTGTAATATCTCATGCATTGTGTATTAATCATATCATTTCCGTACGTAATTTCTCAGTTTTAATTTTGAATGCAGAACCTATAGATAGGAACCTCTGAAATTTTTTTTTTATTTCTTTAGTTACAGTTTTTAGATTTTAATACCTCAGTTGTACAGCCAACAGTCAGTATCCCATTTTAGCTACGCTTACACAAACAGTTAATGGATTTGTTTCCAATTTATTGGCGACTTTAAACCGCCGGACAAAGAATGTAGATTGGTTTAGACAAAAACGTATGATAATAACACTTACTCAAGAACAAATTTTTACTTACTTAATTGTAAGTGTAAATAATATCCCATTTTCTCCTATTTTATAAATATGTACAATTTTTATGTTCCGACAGAAGAGCATACCGAATGACCTGTGTCTTGGACCTACGAAAACACGAGAAGTGAGCGGCGCGACTCCGTTAATGTTGGAGAGACGATACGAATCATGGGCACGTCTGCGCAAGCGCGAATGCTCAAAGCCTATCCATGTGCATTCAACTGATCGTTCAACATAACCTCACAAAATGTTGTTGAATTCAATTCCATAGTCACATCGCCTGTGGTGGTTTTAATCATTTTTATCTCATAATGTGACTGACTCCTCAGTGGACATAACTTATCAATTGCTCAAAATCTATCTCAGAACAATGGAATACTATCTCTAAAGCCGCTACAACATTGGCAACCCTACCTTCAATCATAGACATAAATAGAAATAGATTTATCGGTCTTATGTACCTGTTGTCCGAAGGGGAAAACGAAGTTGTGTCTCCATCTCTCTCGCACATCGACTTGGGTGGGGGAACTCGATTCCCCACACTGACTGCTGACTGCTGCGCACAACCTATTGCGTACCCTCCCTCCTTCCCTTCTCAAAGCAGGTGTGCGAGAGAGGGCGACACCTCACAGTATTTTCTGTGTCATGTTATCACGGACGATCTACAGCAGACACCTCCGAGTATATTTACGTATTTGGCTTCGATAAGAGCAAGAAAACGTACCAAAGGTTTTTGTTGCTTTTATCGTTGGTCGCAGTGCCGACATAAACTCCCTATTCGTTATCATATGAAGGTTAACGACGCGTTGCTCTTCCCTTACCTGTTATCGCTGATCGTCGCTTCAACGTAATCGTACTCTCAGACATATTTTCATTTTTATTTAGCTGGGTTCTTAATATAACACCTACTGATTGGCAGCATTTGAATACCCGTTATATGTTTATTTTTACTTTACCCCTCA
Organism: Laupala kohalensis; assembly: GCA_002313205.1. Classification (NCBI taxonomy): domain Eukaryota; kingdom Metazoa; phylum Arthropoda; class Insecta; order Orthoptera; family Trigonidiidae; genus Laupala; species Laupala kohalensis. Next base: position 685,928 of record NNCF01128589.1, read on the forward strand.
GGAAGGATTAGTATTCCTTATAAATATGAGTATTGCTCAACGAGAATCATTGATGCGTGTGTTTCGAGATATATATCTCTCTCTCCTCGAGGTACTCGGATCACACAACAAGAGATGGCACAGCCCAATAGGAAGGAAACATTTCTACGTCGAAATCTGGCCTACGATTCGGAGCATTGCTTGGATCCTGAAAGGGAACAGCTGCTCCGAGAATTTGGATGGTCTTACTCCGGTTGATGTCACTGCTCTCAAACGATGCGACGATCTTATCTTGTGAGGCTGAACGATCGTTTTATAATTTAAAATATGTTATCTGCACGCGGGACAAATTTCTTGGGGAAAATTTGATAAATATATCAATACAAAAAGCAAGCTATTTTTTGAATGACAATGCACCATTATTCAAGCACGATTTTCGAAAAACTGAGCGGAATGTTCATCAGTTTTAATGCTAAATATTATAGTGATTGCAGATACTGTTATTTATTCTTGGTTTTAGCCAATAAAAATTTCGAAGGTTGGAGTAAAGGGATCTCTTCGTACGTAGAGCACATAAAATATATTGCTGCATTTGAATGCACGGGTGATAGTGCACATTTTAAGTGAATATTTCCGAGGTTTTCAGAGCACACCGAACTGACCTCTATTATTAGTATCATCATCATAATATTCATTTTATTAAATTATATAAATTATCAGCTCTTGGCTCGATGAAGAAGACTACGGAACACTTACAACAGCTGCCTTCTGGAATGCACAAGAAAAGTATAATAATTTCTGCGCAATTCGAGACACTTTCAAAATTAAAGCAAGCATTTCCATTATTACTATCATTATTATTTTCAAGATTCAGGTTTTATTGACATTATATACCAAAGGTAACACAAACACAAGACAATACGATGTTCCTATCAAGCAATTATTTAAAAGAGAATTTTTCTAATTTGTATCCTAGGTAAACGAAGAACTCTCAGTACCAGGAAACAAACAAAATACCGAAAAAGAATTACAATGTATTTAGGAATCGAAATATTAGTTAAATTATTTATAAAATTATGTTTTTTTTCGATGTTACATTTCTTCGACGTTAATGTAGGTATAGAATTTTTGTTGGTATCAGAAGAACTTTATTAGTTTTAAGATTTTGGTAACATTTGTATATCGTTTTAGATGTATTTTTTTATTGAACACAAATGTCTATTGTTCATGTATTTCAGTTATTTTAAATGTGATTAAGATAATATAACCCAATGAGAAGATCGAACGAATCAGTGTTGACAAGGAGAACTTGGTTTATCTCAAAGACATTTAGCTTTCTTGGGACTCGTCTACTGAATATGACAAAACATTTCCATAGAAATCAATAGGGACTCAATAACGTTTTTGACAAAAAGCACTGAAGTCGTGAGAACTGTCATTATATGATAAAATTTTTTGAATAATATTATCCTCTGTAAAAAGCTTCGTACTGCACCATTGTTTACATAAAGTCAAAGAATTAATTGATTTTAATAAAAGAAGTTAATACGAGTTTAAATTTTCCCATTAAATATTACTTTTGTTTAAAAATTGAAAAAAAAAATCAATATTAAACCTTGTAAATTTCTTTTATACTTTATCACGCCATTGATGTAGTTTAAAATACTGATATGGCATGCTGATAAACATAAAATAATATTTTCATGCATAATGTTATGATTTCTCATAATTTATAACAATTTATTTTCATACTTATTCAAACCTGACACAGTACTGTATATTATCGGTGAAGCCCATCATGGCGCGGTTTTTTTCGGTTTCTTTTCTATCTGACAGGGGTCGATTTATAAAAGGTCCCTCTTGGATAGGTCCTAGGGGCAGCAGTATTTTGGGTCAGCAGTATCTATTTGTTACTATCAATCTCAAATTTTGAACGTATTTAAATAATGACGTTCTATTAGCGGCATTATTTAAATAATTGGTGACAGTGCGTATGTGCTTAACAATTGTAGTTTTTTATTATCTCATAACGTAAAATTTGTCAATATTTTGTTGATATTATAATAAATAGCTAACTATTTTATTTTTTAGGAGCGAATGTCATAATTGTGCCTTGGGGCGCAGAATCGTTAAGTTCGACACTGTCTTAAGGCACTTGATAGAAATTGATGGGATAGTCTCTCACTCACTTCTGGAGAATAAGTATTGTCCTACACACCGACAGATAGTCTCTCACTCACTTCTAGTTTATTGTCCTACACACCGACAGGCACAATTTTTACCTCCCTTTTGACTTATTATGGATTGCTCATGCATTGAATATGCAGCCCATGGATATGCAGCCCACAATTGAAAGTCAAGACACGAACTTCAAACTATGTTTAAGAATGAAAGCAATCCACAAAGCAAGTAATAGTAAAATACTTCTTAACTGGGACAGTACACAGAAAGGCACCGGACGCGACGTGAGAAATCAAAGTGGCAAATAATATCTAGAGGTCGACGTCCCGTTTGTAAGATACACCCATCTTACTACCAGAAAGTTAGGTCTATTTATGGTTTCTGTTCTCAATAATTTACGTAATGACGCAATAAAGTTCCCGAAATTTCCATAATTTTGTATCTCATGATTTCGTTATAACGTGCATAGTTCGCTTAACTAGGATTTTAACAGCGTGTTGTGAAAATCGTAATGACTCCATCTTCTTTTATTTGAGTATAATTTGCAACAAAAATGAGTTTTTATCTCAAGACTTTCGGGCATGTATACTACTTCGTGAGTCACGACTGAAACCTTGTCGCTACAATTTCTGATAAGTTGAGCCTGTTACAATGCGGGTTAATAGCTGACTCCACTTTCATTGACTCTTTCTGTCACAAAAGAGAAACAATAATGCACGCATTGCTGTTTTATCACATGGTAGCTTATGTTTTGTTTTCTGTCTTCCAAAGCTTCAAGGAATGAGAACAAATAAAATCACTGACTAGCCAGCTATTTTTAGAAAGACAATTTTGAAAGAAATTCATCGGCAATATTTAGGCGAACGATTGTGTAGACATGAATGAGAAATGAATTTCGTATAATGATGGAGTAAATTCGCAATTGAAATTACTACAGAGTATTATCTCATTATTTTCATCTGCTTCTTTCAATTACCACTAGTGGTGGATCCAAGGTGTGTGCGGTCGGGGGGGGGGGGGGGNAGGGACACGACAAAAGTATGACACTACGCTTTTATAGCTTTCCACTCCTATATGGGAACATGAGCATAGGACCGTGATATTTCAACGGCTTTCTTTGCTCGTACGTCAGGTAAAAAATTATGTACTTTATTTTCGATATACAACATCATATTTCAATGTTAGCACTCTTGTCCACACATTGAATACCACTGAATTTTTATAATTTCATACACGTTATAGTTCTAGATGGAACGCCGAAACGTTTCCGGTTACATGTGAATTACACTTGAACTAATACTGAGTAATCAAGTTACGTCGAATGAAAATGGGAGACGGGACCGGGATTCGAACCCGGGACCTTGAGCTCTACGCGCTCATGCGCCTACCAACTGCGCCATCCCGTTCGCCTCTCGGGCCCGTCTACCATTCTCATTCAAACTTGTGAAACCCAAAGACCTCTGAGGTGGTCTCGTAGAGACTAGATTCCTCATCTGAGGCGACTCCCTTAGGAAGTACCCAGTATAATACCCAAATCAAGTACTTCCTAAGGGAGTCGCCTCAGATGAGGAATCTAGTCTCTACGAGACCACCTCAGAGGTCTTTGGGTTTCACAAGTTGAAATGAGAATGGTAGACGGGCCCGAGAGGCGAACGGGATGGCGCAGTTGGTAGGCGCATGAGCGTGTAGAGCTCAAGGTCCCGGGTTCGAATCCCGGTCCCGTCTCCCATTTTCATTCGACGTAACATGATTAATCTGTTACCTGGCGGTGAGTTTCACCGTAATCTAAGAGATTTCTATAATACTGAGTATATCTGATGTAGTGAATGGACTCGTTAGCAGGAACATACACAGTAAAAATTTGGCTAAAACCACGAATTATTGCAAAAACGTAATTTTTTATGTTTTTATGAGAACTGCAAATTAGGTTTATGCGTAATTTATATATAGGAATGTCTAAATGGTAGTTTCAAGAAGATAATATTTTTAAAAATTTCCGGAGGAGAGACTCGCAAACCCCGGTATTTTTCTCCATAAAGTCCCTCCCAAAATCAAATCCTGGATCCGCCCCTGGTTACCACTAGCTTAATACACCCCACTTTAAAGATTTTGAAAACATCCAATGTGCATTTTCATTAACGAAGTCCTTCTTCGTCACTTCCCACATCTCAAAAGGAGTATGAGACTTCGCATTTAGAATTTTTTAGCCTACTAAACCCACAGAAAATTCTTCGAGTTAATGTTGAAAAATGTAAATCAGTAATTAGAAATAAATAACAGTAACAAATAAGAATGCAAACTTTGAAAGAAACTGTTCTATCACATTTACACTCGAAGTTCCCCAAATCACTCTCTCCGCCATCCGACCTATAAAATCTCTCCATACAATTTTTGACAATACTACTTATTTTCTCTGCCTACACAAGAAAGCGGTAGCGTACCTATAACTTACGAAGTCCGAGGCGGGATTCTTTTGGGATGCCCAGTGTTCCAGCCACACTAAACAGGTTTTCATGTTGTGTAAATGATAACGTAAAAGAATTTGAAATTGGGGTCGTATTTAATAAAAAGAACTGTTATTCATTATTTTACTGTTACAATAAAAACTTGGTATAATTAAGTTCACTTTTACGTCTACTTGTCATCTTAAAACAATTTCCAACTCACAATGGAGTCTTAAGTGAATTAATTTACCCAAATCCTTCAACCTTGGACCTCTTGGGTATTATTATTATTATTATTATTATTATTCGCACGGATATAATTTCGTCCTCCGTTACACGTCCCATTCACACTCATCTACTTTCCGAATATAATCCCGTAAAATAAATATTCATCATTTGACAATTGAAATTCAGACGTAAATCAAACATAAGTGACCAAGGGAAACATGAAGTCCTCACTTGTGAAAATACTTTTTAATTGCAAAGATGTGAAGTGTCTTAGGGAAATAATACTGATGTTTACCGGAGACATAAGAAACTCACTTCAGTTGAGAACGTAATAGAAAAAATGAGAAATTGGTCGAATGACGTTTGTGAATTATGAGTTTTCATATGATAATGTTATATTGACTTACAAACTCAGATCTAAATACTTGCTATGTTGACGATAGGTTCAGTTGCTTTTGAGATAGTTTCCTTTTTCCTTTTGAAACTGGAAGAACCAAAATTCTTCAAGTTGTTGCTTAAAAGGAGAACAAAAATTTACATTTTAAAGGAAGCCAGCCAGTGTTAAATTATTTAAAGAGCTTTCTTAGTAAAAACATTTAACTCTTCGTGATACATATAATCTGTACGATTAGTACAATAGTAAGAAATTATATCAATGCTAAGAATTTTTGAATAGTTGAACTAAATAATCTAATCTACAGATACGAAAATGTACGTGGTGGAGGAGCACGAGGAAAAAGGCAACGTTGCCCAGCTATCTCCCTTATCATAAAAATCAATACACCAAACAGAATGCATCGGAAAAGAAGTATAGACAGAGTAGATATAAACACAATTGTAGACAAATACAACAGGTTATGCATCGGACATACATAACCGGAATTATAAAATTTATTTATTTATTTAATGCCTTTTGGCGAAGTTCCGGGCATGAGGTCTGCTCTTCCATCTAACCGTTGGACTTGGGTAAGGGAATTGGGAAGGAGAAATGTTGGGAGAAATTGGAAATTAGATCCAAGTTTTTGGCATCATGGTCTTAAGATGCCACTTTCTATAATATAACATTTAATCCATAAATCTTCGATCGAAATGAATACAACAAAACATTAAAAAAATTAACATATTGATTATATTTCGAAAAAATAATTTGCCAAGTAAGCAATTTTCATTAGATCTTGAAGCTATTAGATGATACATGTTATTGTTTATTCGCATTTCTTTTTATTCTATTTATTCAACGCTCTTCGTTTTACCCCCACTCCCATTTCGGACTTCACCCCAAAAAGCTCGTGGTGGGTCTACCCCAAGACACTCTTTGGGACTTCGCGTGGGAATCTCCCAAGGATCGACAACAATGTCGTTATTCGCAATCCAATGCGTTTCTTGTGTTTCTATCTTCAAATAGGTATGTTATGAATTATTGATATAAAGAAAGCTAATATCAATCTGGTCAATTCATTTCATCAAATCTATTTTCGATACTTCATATATGTATCCTTACATTTGCATAAGAAAACGCAGTTATTTAGATCAATAATTAATTCTTATTATAATCATAGTTAAAGAAAAAACCACATAAGTCACTTCTTGTTCTCTAAAATGAAGTCGGATCAAGAAATGAAAACAATAAAAAATAAAATTTACTCTGTAATTTACGTTATATTTGTAATACTCGTATATTTTGACACAGCCGAGGAGTGTACGATGAACGGTGTATAGGAATATACGCTGAAAACGTTTAATAGGGATTTTGTATTATCCTTTTCAGGTAATATTCTGAAAATTTTCCTTTCATAATCAAACGTCATATTTATATATTCATTATGTCAAATAACTTTGAATATAATTCGGCATATGTTGCCTCATAACATTATCTTATAGAGGGAGATGTTAAACTATAAAAAACATGATTAACTTCACCGAAGGTACAAGTACTGAGGGGTAATATTATAAATAATATGAACATACCTTAAAATAATTCTTGTATTCGGAAAGTTTCATTCATCTAGTTTTTGATTTAACGCCAGATTCAAAGAATTTGAACGAGGAAAACAATCTTTAGATCTGTTTGTTTATAAAATTTTACTCTGAAATAATTTTAGGCCTTCAACACAAAAGTAAGGCATACTGGCCCTATAAATATATAATTCCACTTTGACGTAATTGTTTACTTTTAATTCAATACAATATTTTACAAATATTTAAGAAAAACACAAAATACTCTTTAATCTGTATTAAAAAGAAATTTTTAATGATTATCTCGAATATTACTCGTAGCTTTCATGACAATAGAATAAGTAAAAAATCAAATATTAACAGGAATTAAACCGAGTTTTTTACTAGCATAAACATTTAAAATAACCGAAACGCTGATATCATCCTTACAATTGTTTCCTGTGTATTACTCCCGTGAGCTCTTTTGAAATAATAATGTTTTGTCTTCCAATTACACACGAAGTTGTGTTCAGTGAATGAATGTCATCAGTGATCATTCAATTGCTAATCGTGTCATTACTAAAAAAAGCGAACATGAAACAATCTAACGGAATTATGCATAGGCTCTGCACATTGTCCAGTTGAGTGGTCAATAACTCGTATACAACACGTAGCACTATTCTCAGCGTCCCGCGAATGATTATAACCATTTATTATTATTATTATTTCGACATTTCTCTAATACTCAGCCCTGTCGCTGGATATTATTTACCTGTCATTTTATTTTTGGCCAGGCTTTACTTTAGGAAAGGCAATTCAGCCTGATCCCTTATTACCCATTTCATTCCTGCAACACCTGTTACACTATTCCACTAAACTTGACAAATAGTATGTACTTATAGTTTAAAACGATAAAATATTTCTAACTATATGACACGTTTGCATGCTTTTTGACCTCTTCTAGCTATGTTCGTGGGAAGTCCTAAATCCGCCAGAGTTTTTGGAAAAGTCTTTGGAAACACTCCCTCAGCCGAAATCACTATCGCCTAGATGTTTACTTTGTCCAGCTTCCAGATTGTTTTCATTTGTATTGCCAGTTCCTGGTATTTACTTTTCTTCTCTCCTTCTGTTTCAATGACATTGAGAGTGAGAGGTACCGCGATGCCAATTAATGTTGCTGTCTTCGGCTCGGCGTTAATCACAACTATATCTCCTTTATTAAAATCGATGGTTCGATCCGTCAGCACCGGTCTATCCCAGTACATGATAACATGGTGGTGGGGTATACTTTTAATACGGTGGTGTTGTAGCTCTCTGCAGCATATTATACTTAAAACCCAGTTCTTGGTAAACAATTTTGGCAAGCTGATTGTGTCCACAGAGGTAGGCGTTATTAGCAAGTAGTGGGCACCCAGTCATAACATGCTCAATGGATTCACCCGGTTCTCCGCATTTCCTGCACTTATCCTGCACATCCATCCGTAGGATATGCTTTTCGTAGTTTCTCGTTCTTACTACTCTATCCTGGATGGCCATAAGAAATTATTATTATTATAACCATCATCTACAAGAGTCCCAACATGCAACCTGACTGATTGATTCACTCACTCGTGTAAAGAAATGTGAAATGTACTTGTCATTAATAGTGTAGTGACACAAAAATTCTAAGAAGAAAACTTTTATTTCGAAGTATCTTTTGGAGGACAAATTTTCCGAAAAAAGTTTCCGCCCTAATATAGCATTGGTTGTAACCACAAGTTACACACTCGAACGCGACAATTAGATAGCAACGACACATTTACATGTTACGGCAGCATCTGCTCGTGGAATGCATCCAGTCTGTGCTCATCCCCACGACACGATATCCAACAGCGTCGGTCCCCTTGGCTCTTTAATAAGGGTCGTGATATTTATCGGTCCTGGCTTCTTTGCGCGTGACCAATATATTTTTACCAATTAATTATTTAAAGAGTTTCCAGATTTAAGTTGCTTGGTAGATACCACGCCCTATTCACAAAAAACACCCCTATCCTGTCAGGGGCAAAACCCTATAGGGTGTCTGAGGATGAAGTCCCAGCGAGCTTGTTGGGTTAAAAAAGGGCAAAAACTCTAACTAGCAAATCGAGTTTTTAAAATATTATTTCTCAGTTGTGTGCTTTAATGTATAACAGTCTAGATGAGATTTAAAAAATGTTCTTTCTCGGTTGTGTGCCGTAATGTACAACAGGGAAATCCAAATATTTAACACGCATGGTATTGGTATGTAAGGGTAAAGATCTATTGCGGTATAATGTAATTATAGTTTTAAACATCACATTCAAATAACGAAGAAACGCGGTCCGCAGGACTTCTACATAAAAAAAATAGCCCCTTCTTTTAAAAGTGAAGAAGACGTCTGGTCTACATGCGAGTATATCATCTTCGATAAGATCAGGGATAACGTAATGGGTGGACACGAATTGAGAAACTATTTTGACCGCCAGAAAAGGTCGAAAAAGGGTCTACTAACCCCTAGTTACGAATTGAGAAACTTCATCTCTGGTTGCACCCCGTTGTTTACCTAAGGACCGGTTCCGGAAATTCCAAGTTGTTTATTAAGTTACTTCGTGGAAAAACTACAATTAATAATACCAATATTTAACATATCTTTCCGTAATGATTTGTTTACTTATTAGTCGGTGAACTTGTCCGAAACTATAAAGAATACGCACAAAATTTGCAGAACACCATTATACTTTTCAAAGGGAGGAAGATTCAACAACTTGGACTGTCGAAAATATTCATAGACGAATCATGTGAGAAAGGGAAATGGCTCCAATTTTGCTTGGCTTACATATTTATGACCCGCAGAAGTCTGGGAAAGATTTTGCGACCTTATGAGCGATGACCGGTTGATCAGATTTGCGGACTAGCAAGCTCAAAAATTATTTAGACTGAGATGAAAATGTTTCATTCCCGTCTGTCATATGGAGCGACAACTCGGCGAATCTATGGAGCACAACGAATGGGTGACAAGAGTTTCCTTTGTAGTTTCAATGCATTCCAAAGTTCCTTTCACCCAAATATAATTATGTAAAAACGCTCAAAAGAACTCAGACAAATAAGAACACTAAGCATGAATTCATAAGAACAAAATAAAGCGACTGCAAAAAAATGTAATCAGCTTAAGCGTCATTAAATGTGAATTGTACAAAGAAGCATGTTGGTATTAATAAGTCTGGAAACAGTTACATGATTCTTTTCATTTTTCTTGTTTCCAGTGTAAGTATAATTTTCTTGTAGTATATTTTATTTTGTTTCTAGTGTTGATTTATTATTATGACTAATAATTTGTGCAATATATGTATATTTGTTCAGTGAAATAACGCTAACAATGTAATTAAACACCTTTTTAGACATCAAAATATTGAGTCTTCAAAGAGTGACAACTGTATGTTCGTGATATTCAAGTTATGACTGTGCAAAATGACTACCTGCGTGGTTAAGAAGGGTTCGTATTGTCACAAATGGACAGGTAAAGGAGTTTCTCAAATCACGCCCTTCTCGAAGGGTTAAATTTGAGAAGTTTCTCAATTCGTGCTTTTAGACAACCAGTGGCAGGTAAAAGTTTATCTATTCGTGCCAGCCCAACTTAATAGCCAGCGTAGAACAGGGCGAGAAATTCATAAGCAAGATGTAATTAATCGTCTTAAATAAAGATAACAAATGTCCTTAGAAAAACTTCACTGTTCTTCCCATTTGCATAGCTCTTAATATAAGCACAATGCAGTTTTGGAGCTTAAATTTAATAATTACAGGAGAACAAAGTCGTCATAGAAAAAATTAAGCAGTCTTGTTTAAGGTTTCAGATATTTATTAATTTGTTGCCGTAATATTGGTAAGTTAACAGTTTCCAAAAACCCGACCTGCATCGTACGTTGAGCTAAAATAACTGAACTCTGCTCATTTTTAACACCTTGTCTTCAGAATACATTTTTCAATATTTCGTGATCAAATTTGAACGAATTACTTTCTCAAAGTGAAGAGCACATGCAATAAAAGGAAGCTTGAGTTCACTGTCGTCGTCCGTACATACATCTATTTCCGGGATGCGACAGGCACCATTTATATGTAGATGTAAAAAAGTAAAAAAATCACAGCCAATTTCCGAGATAAACTGAGCATGACTTGCGGATTTTTCGGTATTTAACATTAATTTATACATAGTTCAATTAATTATCTATAGTAATGTAGTTGTAATAATTTTTAAGCTCAGAATGAAAAAAGCAATACAAATACAGTTTGATACCATTCGGCTCAATTAACTGTTAAATATGAACACACTTGCTCGATAACCATCAAACGAAGTATAATAAACTAAGTTACGAATAGCGAGCATGATTTTTGCTAACTCACATCATTCCAGGTTTATTATAAATTAAGCAACAATAATTCGACTTAAATTCTGGAATGAGTGAATAATTGCCCGAATTTTAAAGACTATTTTTAAACAAAACATTTTAATTGGAAGATTAAGTTTAGAAAACTGCCGATGAAAAAAACTAATGACGAAGTTATAATTACTTCACAAACCACTGACTTGGGTTCTTATGAGTCGTAATATATCGCACAATTTGAAAGTAATTATTGAAAAATCGAACGGGGAAGAGTTAATTTATTTAGAATAAAAATATGTATAGTAAATTAAGTAATAAACTAAATCATATCTTTTATATGTAAACCAGAGAGAAAAACTCACCTCGCTCTCCTCGCAGCTTTCCTCGATGATCGTATGGAGCGTAAAATCGATGGCCATTCGATTGTATCCTCGCAACTCGGCTTCGCGATCCGCGTACGCACACGCCGCCGAAATCGTCGCTTCATCGTCAGTGGAGGAATCCTCTGTGGGTGTTGTGGTGGCAAAGTCCTCGTTTCGATCTTCCACGTCCTCCACCCACGAGTCATCGTCCGCCAGTCCGTCCTCGAGACACACCACGGCGGAGAGTGTCTCCTCGCCCGTCACTACGCGCACTTCGTCTTCGTCTTCGCTGCGCCCAGACGACGAGCCGCCGCTCTGATCTTTGCCCGATGACGGAGAGGAGGACGGCGCCGAAGGGATCTTGGTGACGAGGGGACGGCGCGGCGTCGGCGACCCGCCGCTGCACTTGCGCTGGGGCACCGACGCCTCCAACGTCAGCTGCTTAAAGTAGTTGGCCAGCAACCCGCCGGTTCCGCCATGGTCCTCGGCCGGGTCCCCGTAGTTGGTGTGACGAACAACCACATCGCCGATGCCGTCGCCGCAGCATTCGTCAGGCACGACGGTCGTTGTGTCGCTCGTCACCACGCTCACCTGTCGACAGAGGGATACGGATTAAAACGACAAGAACAATGAAATCCATCACTTCCGTCACGAACTGTTCAAGAAGGGTCATACAATGTGAAAAACGAAATTAAAAATTACAATTTAGAGATATTTAAAAACATTCAAAACAAATATTTTTGTTTTTTAACATAATTAAGTTGCTTCTCATATTAAAACTCATAAAAATTTGAAGAAAACGTCATTAATTTCAATTCTCTACGTCAAATAATTTTGAAGAAATTTATAGATTTCAAAACGCGCTGGAAATGCCGCAAATTTTAATAACGAATAACAAACGGTCAGACAAATCTACATTTTTGTATTTTTAATATAAATCAATAGTACTACCAGTAGACAAAAAATCGAATTCTGAGACAATTTTGTCCGACTTCACACGGAGTGACCCAGAAACGTTTCGAAACATCGAAGCAGAATTAACTCGGACGATTGATAGCAGATGCAATGATGTAGCTAGGATTTCTTTTAGAAGTGGCTGTACAAGGTTTTAACAACCCCTCTGGTGGTTACGGTGTTAGCGTGCTAGTTCATCACCAAGTCATCCCGGGTTTAATTCCCGTCGGAGCCAGAAGCTTGTCACTGTGACTACTGAAAAGCGAACCTTCCTTCTTCTATTCTACTGCTCCTAGTATCAATAACTAACTATTACTAACCATTCCTACTAACCCCTCCTCATGGGCCAAGTTGTTGGTAAACCCAGCTAGCCGACCCACCTACTAACAAAAGCCTACCCAACTCCTACCTCCTATCGCCTCGTGTAGTTAAGCTTCAACAGCACGCTACATTTCCCAATTATAAATACTGCGATAAAAAAAAAGGTTTTAACCAATTACGGGGTAAAGCAAACACACCATCTCTACAATAAGTGAGCAGAAACGTGACACATGCTCTATCAAAGTTTCGTGGAGTTCAGAAATCATATTTCTCAACCGGCATGGATTACCAACTGAATAATTGCAGGAGTGGCGATGAATTCACCACGACTACCTTATTTTCAATGAGACACCACAAAAATTAATGAAATGAGTGTGATATTTCGCGTGTGAGTTTGTTGACCAGATGCATGATTAACACCCGAAAATTTTGAATGATTCATTCCATCAACACATAATGAATATCTAACATACAAAATGTCAATTACTTCTTCGAAACAAATATTATGAATAGAAATCTCAATATAATCCACCAATATACATCTTCCTAGTCGAGGCGTAATAATTTAATTTTGTGTGTGATTTTGATATCTTATATTTGTGTCATAGATTCATGACTATATATTCCACTGAGATCATGTTATCTAAAAGATGCAGTACTTTCCTAACATTTATCTAGGTTTCAGCAATAAAATGATGGCGCTGAAATGCACGTATTAATCAGATATGTCAACAAAAATCGAACAAAATTTCAAGTCAATCATTTTTTATGCATTAAACACGATTAGGTACGAAATTTCACGTTGATGAGTTTTCGATAACTTATATTTTTTACACAAAAAGTTTACAACCACTCCCTTTCACAACCAACATAAATAATTAACAATGTTAAATTAATCAACATTCCTAATAATAATGATTATGAAATAAAAGTGTAGGATTCTGTTCAACACAGAACCATGAATACAGTAAGTTGTTTCACTTTTCGATGCACTACATGTCTCAAAAGAGCAGGGGTTCCCCCAGGAAAAGGAGTTCTATCGTCAATCTTGTTTATGAAATGGAACGTACTAGGAGAATTTAAGATATCAGTTCTCTAGTTGTTTCATTTTGGTTTTAGATATAACTTTGTGATCTTTACACATTCGGAAAACAGGAGGCAATATACGCAACCGAAAATCGTGTATCGAATGTACAGGCTCATCATATTATGAGCAGGCTCATGATATTGAACTGAAGTTACAAAATATTACTGGTAGTGACAACTTCTATTTAAGTATCTATTTATACACAAGCAATAACACGATATATCACAAAAAACTGGGATATCTCAAACGTGTAACCAGAAATTTGGACTGTGATGAAAAGATACAATTTTGGTTATAAGAAAAAATAATAAATTATTTTTATCATTTCTACAGTAAACATCGCGTTTTTATTTATCATTCTCGAAAGAAGATGTTATTATACAGTAATCAAAGAAAAGCGCATTTTAATCAAAGAATACGTTAATGAGTTATTGACTGAAGAAAAACGTTGAAATTGATAGTTATCGAAAATCATACAGAAAAGTATAGAAAATATTATCTTAGGGAGTCTAATTCGAAGGATCTTACGGATATTCTATTAAGAAAGAAATCAACTTATCTTAAATTTGATTGGGGTTTCAAATCTTTAACAAAGCATTCCAGTGGAAAATAAGATATAAATCCAGACTCTTCTTAAACGTAGGTGAGAACTTTGTTTGGACTTTTTATTTAAATAAACGTACATACGCATCCAAACAGCTCACATCGAAGACGAGTTGATCTTGTATCTCGTCGTATCTTCAGGTAACGTTCAATAACTCGAGGGTATTCCTGACTTGAATTTAGACTTGACGCGTGTAGATGGGTAATTTATATAAATAAAAATGAAATGTTGTTCGTTGGTAAGCACATCACTTGAGAACAGGCTGGATCGATTTGGCTAATTAAAAAAATGTTCGAAATAGTCATAATAAGGTTTCAAGGGAAAGAAAAATTGCAAAAGTTGCCTGGAAAATTGGAAAATTCGGGAAAAACTGAAAGTGCTTTTTTCTATGGGATTTTTGTATAAGACCGTAACTCACTATTTGAGCGACGGATATGGCCACAATCGTTAATAATATAATTAATAGATAAAATGCTCACTCAGAAAAACGTTTTTCTTCTTCTCATTTTTACTTTGTTTACACATTTCAAATAGCTTTTCACAAATTCACAAAACTATCACAAACAAATTTGGACAGGACAACGTCTGTCGGGTCAGCCATTTTCATAAAAATTCAGAACAGAAATACTTCGATATTAAAAACTTCTTACCCTAAATAATTTTACCGTAATAACTTATTTTATATCATTACGTCTGAGCCGCAGTTACCAAAATGACATTGATAATGTCATCCGGTCTATAAATTACTCATTACTTTGAAGTCTATGGATGTTCCGCACTATAGGAACCAAATACAAGCTAACGGCTGTATAGACCATTGTTTCAGAAGACAAACGGTGCACCATGTCCGTCGCTGGGTCTTGCCTTCGCGCACGTGTCAGAGAGGGGGGAACAAGGTGTCCTTGCGGCGGGCACGCTGAGAACTGGCCGCCCACGCACTTCTGCGCTCCGTCGCGCGGTGACGCATCACGGCAAATATTCACATACAACACACGAGGAGGGATGGGCGTCGAGTCTTTGTCCCGTCAATAACTGAGAAGATAGCAGCGTACGGATCCCACGACGGAGACTCGGTGGGTCCCCCCTTCCCACAAACAAGAGGGGAACCGCGGCGGCTCGTAGCACAGAAGAGCGTGGCGCAAGCTGAGCATGGACGAAGAGAACAAGGAAGATAAGACGCTCATTAATTTGCAGCATTTCCCATTTCGTTTCAATCACACTTACGCACTTTGAGAATTCTCCCTCACTTAAGACTTCTAAATAATTTATTGCTATGTACTTTTCATTAAGGCTATAAAATTATTGAAATTGTGCAATTAAATATAATAATAAACGAAAAACATAATAAGCATTTGATTACAGTTAAATAGAGTTAACGTGTTTCTTGTGAAGGGTAAAATTAGGGTGAAAAATCAGGATGAAAACCTTAACCGAATGTTACGTGAAAACTCGGTGCCTCAAAGTTTATAATTAAAAAAAGTAAATTAGATATTTTTCAGTACAATAAAAAAGTAAGTAGTAGGTAGAAGAGTAAATTTCATGTGTTCCCGAAATATTCCAGATTATTAATAATTTTAATTAAACAGACAATATAGTTAACTCGATGAAAATGAAACGTGGGGACTTTTCGTCCTCTAGCACAACTGAATCTACGAATGATTTTCTCTTTGAGGAAAATATATTCACATTTAACGGCTATTTCCATCTCGGAAGTCTTCACTCTGTCCGTTGTACAGCATTCTTCATCAAATCACTAAGTAGCTAGACACTTTTTAAGGAGTAAAATATGAATATTTGGTTTGCGAACAATTGCTACGTGGCTTTGAAACAACCCTCCTTGACGCACCTTTCTGAAGTGGATGATGAATGAATGGTTGGGGGAACTGCAAAAATTTAAAACCGCAATATTTAGTCCACCACTTGCACCGAATGGTGTTTGAATTATAGTTATGTATAAAGCGAGTGCAGGTTTCAACACCGAACATCAGTCTTTGTTTACACGAACGTAAATACATCCATGAACATACTAGCATTTTATTTGAAATAAAGTGTAAAATGTTATTTGTTTACATTTTGATTTGGGCACGTGTCTTTATGTTATTGACGAGGGGTCTCCAAAACCGTATCTAGGCGTTAAAGAGTTATTTCAATTAGCATCTCCAATTCTCAGCTCGATTCACAGAATTATATGAATTTATATCAAGGGCTTTACAATGTTTCAGATATTTCTAGTGAACTTGGAATTGTTATTCGATTTAAATCACTGATTTCTTAAAGGTTTTCGGACTAGTGCTAAGAATAATGCCTTACATTTATAACTTACTTCCACAAGAACGCTCTCCCAATTTTTTCTCATATTTTGATAAAATCCGACCCCATTGAAACAATCCTTCAAATATGACTAATTTTCCAGTAAATTGAAGACCCCGTTCTAGACAAGTGGACTACTTGATATTAAGTAATCAATAAAGACTAAACAGATTATACACAAGATATTCGAATTAAAAAATCGATTTTAGAATAATCCAAGGGGAAGGAAGTTCGATAATCGATCGCAATGAGATATAGAAAAAATGTGCATAGCCACTTAAGTCCCATCTTCTTCTTAGTATTATTACAACTTCGTTTGGAATTTGTCGAAACGCAAACGGAAGCGAAATTCTCGCCACAGTTGATGCACGCACAGGAAGTAGCTGTGCGTCACACACAGCGCGGCCCAGCCACGTGAAAATTCCTGAATCTTACCACCTGCTGCCATTGTTCTCCGGAGCCGTTTGTGGTACGCCGTTCTATGTTATTGTATTGCAACAGTAACGTAGGATCGACTTTTCTTGAAGCTCACGAAAGCAATGTCCACAATGGAAAAAAATTCGTCTAATGATCAGGCAACTAGAGCAGTATGGAAGAAAATTGTCAACACGTCATTTCCTTTTAAATATAATCTTCGATAACGCTATGAAATAGGAAATGAAAATCAACTACAACTTTCCCTTTTGACTTAAACTGAAATGTCTACGACACAATAGATAATTAATCGATTTAAAAGAACACTAAACAGCGGAAAATATTGCATTTCTTCTATTGTTGTCTTTATTTTGCATTGAGATAGGTTTCTGGTATAATTGAACATAGGAAAACGAAACATAACGCAATGAAGCACTAATGATTTACGGTTTTAATAAATTGTTTAAAACTTAAAAATGAAAAAAAAAAAAATGCTGCGTAAATATATCGAACAGCGCAAGATTCATTTCCCCCCCGAAGAAGTGTATAATGCATGCATATAATATTAATTTCTATAATTGAAAATATCTCGCCTTGGAATGATGCCCAAATTATTTATTTTATGGCAAAAAAGAATAAATTATACAAATTTGTTCACTCGCTGAAACGAAGGGTTGATTGTTCAAATGAGAGTGTTCAAGTATGTAGTATTCTTGACGTTATGATTGTGCTTTTCAATAACGAACAATTACTACCTTGGGCATGTTAAAATTATTGTAATTGTATTACTAAATTAACATGTGTACATTTGTCTCTCCGAAGATGCTTCTCACTTCCTTGCGCTCTGTGCACTCTGTTTCCTAGTTTGTGTTCCCTATTTTTTCTCCCGAAAACATATGTGGATTAATCTCCATATTATATACTCAACTGTCCAGGATACACCACTAGATACAACTTACAAGTTTCGCCATCGTGATATCACTTTTCTGGGGGCAGTGGCAGACTAGAACAGATCTAATTCGCTTTCGTAGTCTTGAGTACAGGTACAATCGGGCACAAAACTACAGCAGAATTCCTGACACGTTAGTGCTCCCAGACACCGAGTATATATTGACACCGGCCGCAGAAGCTTTCTCAAATGAAAATCATCGTCCGAAGGTTAATTTCTGTCTCAATTAAACAAATCTCAACAAATAAGTAATAACTGCAAAGTTCGATACAGCTCTAGCATATCTAATCACAATTGCAACGTCGTGAACATGAGGAGAGAGATGTTAATTTTTTTTAAACTTTGGAGTATACAATGTATTGGTATCCAATAGAAACATTCGACTGAAATAATCTAAATGATTTCAATTAAAAACATTTACGATTTAAATGTTTATGTGCTAAACAGACGGGATCTAAAAGGGTAAGGAGTCTTCTCCATTCAAAATTTGAAACAAAATGTATACTTCCATCGTCAACTAAAGAAACATGTTAGAAATAAAGAGATGGTTAACGGAAAGTGATATCGGTATACACAGCTGAAAACTAAAACTATAACAGCGTGTCACTTTGATGTTGTAAGTTTTGTGTTGTTGATAATATAGCGAACGATTTCTGACATCAACAACTTTTGTTCTCCTCAAAACAAGTCCGTAAGTCTCACAGTTTTCTCGATCATTTCTTTGAAAAAAAAACACACTTTTCTTTTTGACTTTGCACACAATCTGAGAGTTTTATTTAATTTCTCAACAGAATGAAAAAAATAATAAAAGTTCCTCTTGCCAACATTATATTATTCAATCTAACAATATTGCAAGAGTGTTTTTAGAATGACAGCAAAAACAATTTATGACTCAATTGTGTAACTACTCGATGAATCAGTTATGTATCTGAATAATTTACTTAAATGACAGGATGTTTTCTACGTTCGACCTGACAGCGTTCTTTATTAATTTTCATTTGCCGTACATAAGTAACTTTTTATACACGTAATCTTGAGGTGAAATTTACGGAAATTTCTGTATAACAGAATCTGATAATGTTTGACTGACATTAAATTCTGGTGCGTATACATGGTGAAGCTATTGAAACAGAAAGTAAAAAAGAAATACAAGCCGTAAATAGCAATATTTTGATTAAGAAATTCAACAAAATACCAGATTTTACTATTTCGTTTATGAGAGATCTTTAAGCATAATGGATTAAAAATTGGTAAAATATTCTCATTATGCCGATCAGACGTTTTCATAAAATCCACACACATCATAGAAAAAATGAATTGCATCGAAATACGATGCTTGGAATTATTTCGAGATTTACAAGGTTGTTCGCAGTATACAGGTGAAGAAATAATATTGAAGAGCACAATAATATTGAAAGAAGAGATCGGAGATTGACGGTTTTTAAATAGAAGAATTCAGTATCATTTTTAAATATATTTTCAAATTTAGCGTTAATTTAGCTACTTCTATCAAATGAAAATATTGAACATTTGACTATTCTCGACAGAATACAAACAAATCGTTCATGTAACGAGAATGAAATGAATCTTCCAAATGCTTTTTGAAGAGATTAAGTACGTACTTGAAAATTTTCTACAAGATGTACATGTCCCGCAAAAATTTGACCAGTCGTAGTTTAAAAAGTTGTTTTCTGGAAGTGTAGGGATAAAATTCCCGGATTCTTCTACATCAGTTGCACTCATGCTGATGAAGGTTTTTTTCATGGTCCATCAAAATATAGGAGACGGAAGATATTCACCAAATAACTTCACAGCGAAAATCTTAAATCTCGAGGAACTTCGTACAGTCGAGGAAAACATTCTTATTGACATATTTCAAACAAGTTTACTCAGTCAGCGTCTTAGACGTAAGTAATTAGTCGATTTATTATCAATCAATAAGAATATTAAGCCCTGTAAATTAAAAATGTATGTGTGTCAATACATTTTTTCTTTTCACGAGTTTTTCATGATTCTTTAGAAATATATTGCCCCAAATCTAAGATCAGATGAAAGTCGTTGAACCAAAATTTGAGAACTGCTCCCTACTGACTATTGGTAGTTCTGTAATAACACGAGGATATAAAATCTTTTATCAAAACAGGATATTCGCTCGTAAATTGCAACTTAAAATTAAACGAGTGAAAGTGGAAAGACGTAGAAACAAAACAAATGAAAAGCTACGCCTAATTGACTTAATAAGTCCATTCTGCAAACATAATTGGAGTCCCCTCCAATTACTATGTCTCCGTATTCAGAGGGAACGGATCCGTTACAACAGGAATGTTTACTTCTTCGCGTAAAAGTAATTTAAATGTATGGCGTCATCAGTACTTTCACCATACTCCTTCCACCCTAGCTCCGTCTCAACGAAAGCAAGAAAATAACAATTGAACGTCCAAATTGTTGGGCACACACCGATAAACCGCAAATAACGAATTCCTACAACTTAAACTTGACAGGGATATAATTACTCCAAGAAAACCTGTATCTGTAAGAATTCCTGAGGTCATAATATACAATGTATATTGACGGAAATTTTTAAGTTAAAAATTCAATTTTTGAGAGAAAAATTTAAAAACTGAATAATCCATTCTCAGAAAAAAACATTATAAAATATATGTGAGGAAGAAGCCGTTTCACGACTAAAATGTGCAAGAAAGGTAAATAATAGACAGAATCACCCTCTTGAGGAAAGTTCATGGTACATGCCCCCATGTTTATGCGCGTAATGACGTCACTTCCCGTCACGCTTTCACGACTGCCTCGCTGCGACGACGCACGCCCCGAAAGCAAAGGCGCAACCAAGAAATCTGTCGCGCATGAATATATTTTTGTTTTACTTAAACATTCATTTCTACGGTCTATACTTAGATATTACTTTAAAATGATGTAAGAATTTAAACAGTTTTCCACTACTTCAAATCATAATAATAGCAACAAAAATAATTCCCTAAACTGTATTCCCACTACTTACATGTAGGTTAATAGAACAGTAAGGATCATAATGTTTGCTCCGAAATAATCTTCTAACTTCCATATTTAGTATGGTTTCCATGATGATATTCCTTAAATTACCTCACAAAACATGTGCGTAAAAATTACAATGTTAAGATTATTTTCAAAAACAAAAAAAAAATTTCTCCAAATTGAAATGCAACCTCTTCCTATACAGTTTATTGTATTTTCATCATCAAAGTTTATCAAGGTTTCTAAGGTTTATCAAGGACAACATTTCCAAACTTCACGTGAACAAATCCGCAAGTACCCAGTTATTTATTAAGAAAGCGGTTATTTGCTTCCGGGCCGTGCGTCGCAGCGACGGAGTCTTAGTTCATAGTAGAAATTATTCAGACTTATATGAATATGCTTTGTTTCTAAGAATCTTTAAGTTTACATTCTTGGTAGTAAATAATATACGACTGTGAAAATACAGCGAAATTATTTTAAAATAGTTCACAATATCGAAAACATCGAAGACAGTAGTTATCATAATTTCAAAATTTTTATTTCGTGAGAATATTTTACAAAAGTAATAGTTGGTACAGTAAAAGAAATGACTCTTTGGCCCTTAATGCCATCCAGTTTTATCCGTATGCAAGAGTCCTCGAAAATTTGTATGCGCCATTTAATCATGATTTCAAGTGAAGGTAATTGCTATCATCCAATTAACGAGTGCTAAATATTTCAGTTCTATCGGAAGTTCTCTACGGTTGAATATGTATTTTGAACAAACTCTGTATATGTACGGATAAAACAGGGCAGTGCGAACAGGTTGCATGCGAGACTGTCCAACAGGTGCTTTCACACAATTGAAATTTATCTCAAGATGCTTCCTCTCCCGTTATAAATAACTTTAAGTAGATATAGAGGACACAAGTAAATGTTTTCATGTACGACGCGTAGGAGTTGACTCAGTGTTTCGTTGATTACATAAAATATCACGCGCGCCCGCGCCCGCACTGACAGGCACGCCTTCCCACCACTCGCAGCTGAACAGGGAACCTGAGCTTAGATAACTACCCCCTGCGCATAATAATGAAGTAGCATCCGACTATCTGACGCTCCTCTTAAAGGGAGACGTGAGCACGATGCCGTGTCACCGCGTGGTTTTCGTGCCTCACAAGAATTTCTCTCCACGCGCCTCTCACGACTGCCTTTAAGAAAGCGACAACAGTTTTGCCGCGAATCTCATTCAACGCAGCGCGCATACTTTACGAGGATGAGCAATATTTAGAAATTTCCCTCGAAATGCCAGGCAGAAAAAGCAATCGGAAAGCAGGGAATTTTATACTGATCAAGATCTCACGTCTGAATCATAGCATCGTATTCTCTGGTGGTGTGATCTCAGTGAAACTTCGACGTGGTCAGAACACTTGTGCGCGTGCAGATCCCGGAACTCCAACTTACCGCAAAGAATAATACGACGGGTAGGTATGTTTCGGGCATGGGTAACGGACTAGAACGTGAACAAGCCCTCACTTACGTGTAGCGGAAACAGAGTGCAGCCCTTGCGCACTGCCTTGGGTCCGGCGACCGCCAGCTGCCGTATACTCGTCGGCGCTTCCGGTCACCAGAGCGGGGGAGGAGGAGAAGGGGCAAAAACCCTATCGAAGAAAGCCGTGCACCCCTGAAGCCGTGCACAGCTGATTCGCGCGCTGCGTATCTTTCGGCCTCTCGTGTGTCACGCGCACCACTCAAAGGCAGGCACCATGCGTGCTTCGCCCGATGGGAAATCACGCGGGTAAAATGTCAAAGCGACGCGGTTCGGCAGAGAAGCCAAGGCGAAACACAGAGACGGCTCCGCCAAACAACAACGATCGACTGTCCGAGTGTGACGTCAGGCGTCGCCGTACGGCGCAGACGCGTCATTGAGGGTGGAGTGATATAGGGTGCGGTCGCAAGGGCGTGTCCACTTACCTGAATGGAATCCTGCGTCTGCCGAATGGGCGAGTCTTGCGTGATCATGACGAGGCTCGTGTAGCGTTGCTCGGGGCTAACAGGCCCCGGGTCCGCTCCCGCGGGCTGCTCGCCGGCGACTGCTGGCCCGCCGCCGCACACAGCGCGCTCTTCCGCATCGAGGTCGGTCGAATGAAAGCACTCGCCGTTGAGAGCGCCACCTGGCAGCGAATTTACGTCGCTACCTGCCGCCTCCCCCGCCGCCGCCGTCGCTGCCCCGCTGCAACCACCGCTGTGAAGTTCACTGGCCTGCGCGTGCGGAGTGGGGCGCAACGGCGCTGAACTCGACTCCTGGCCTATGCTTGTCCGAACGTCGCTGCTTTCTTTGCGAAAGACGATCGTGTTTTTCTTTCCCTCTGGGGCGACTGCTTCATCTTCTTCCTTCTTCTCGTCCTCCGGCTGATGCGCGTCCGGGTCGCGGGCGCAAGCGGCCTGAATAGATCGCGCGGCGCACGAGGCTGCATCTTCCGAGGTGGCGTCGTCGTCGTCAACGCCATCGGAGGCGGGCGTGACTCCTTTCGTCCCCACAAGACACGTGGCTCCGGTTGGCGATTCGGAGCGACAAGGAACGATCGAATCACTTGCCTCCGAAAACTGATCTTTAGACTGGTCATCTATTATGGGTCCATATTCTACTTTTGAAGGTGGCTCGGACTTAGATTCCTTTTCAGACTGATCAAAAGAGGAAGTTGTCCCTCCATCCTCTGTTTTTTCTTCCTCGACAGGTTTTAATTCTTCACGGAATAAATTGCTTTCTTTTAATTTTTCTTCATTGTTTTCATTTGATTCAGGCATGCACTTACTTTCTTCGTCTAATTTCAAGTCTTCATTTGCAATAATGTCTGTCGTTTGATTAGAAGTTCCATTAGCGACAACAGGTTCCGAGTCACCTTCAACGATCTGATCTATCACCTCGGCCTCTCGGTTGCAAATAACTTCTGAAGAGTTACTCGTGGTTTCTGCAGTGGTATGTTCAGTCTCATTATTTATATCTTTATCAGTTTCAATTTCTTTATCAGTCTGTGTAACTGATGTTTCCTCAGAGTATGAGGTTGCACCAGAGAAATGTTCTTTATCTGTCACCGTTTCTTGGGACATGCTTACTTGTTCATTTTCAGTATACTCCGTGATTTGGGAAATACACTCATCTTGAGGTTCATTCGCACTTTCCCCTTTAGAAACATCAACACCAACCTGCTCTGAAGGGCAAACACTTTTCGACTCCGATGCATTATCAGCCGACACTTCACGCACTGGTTCACACACTGTCACTGACTTGGATTCTCTCACTGTTTCGTTTCGCACTTGAAGAACAGAATCAGATTTATCTTCCACGATCTTCTCGGCAGAAGAGGCATCACTCCTCGACTTCGGAGCAACATCGCCATCAGACGTCTCTAAACCTTCCGTCTTCAAGTCTCTGTCCACGCCATTTTCCCCTACTACCACTTCAATTTCTATCTTCTCTGAATTCTCCTCTTCAACACCATCAATCTTTTCATTAGGAGTGCCATGCGCAATGTCGGAGCCGATCTTTTCTTCGAGACGCGCGAGCTCCTGAGCTTGCACTTGGGGACTCGCCTGTGGCTCCAGCTCGCAGCCACTGCTCTGATTGCCATCGGAACTCGTCTCAGCAGAAAGCCGGGCGTCGCAACCCGCTTGCTCAGGATCTGTATCCCTGGAGAGAGCGTGATCCACTGCCGCAAGCATTTCGCCTTCTCCTCCATCTCCTTCTTTTTCTTTCTGTACTTCTTCGGATTCACCATCGCTCTCTTTCACTGCATCAGCGGCGGCGACGCCCGGCTCTGGCGAATTGTCATGTGGCATTACTAGCGCCTCCACGGATTCACTTGTACCTTCGTTATATTTATTATCTTCATCCGCTATTTGCTGTGAAGGAGATGTTGTGTCACTTGATTCTTTATTCTCCAACACTTGCTCTAAAGATGCATCCGTATCATTACCATCCTCTGACTGACCAGAAACGTCATCTTTAGTTGTATTATTATCATCCGTTTCGGGTACTTCTTCAACTACTGATTTGGAAGTGGTGTCGTCCCCTATACTGCTTGCTTGCTTTTGAGTAAGTGTCGCATTCGATTCCCCTTCTGCGCCTTCATTTTCACTCTTCACATTCGTATGGTTCTGTCCTATTAGTGATGGCTCGTTGACCGCTTCTTCGTTCAAAACGCGAATGTGCTTTAACACCACGTCGCCGTCACCCTCCAGTTCACTCTCTTCTTCCGCCTCGTCATCGTTGTCCACTTCGTCGTCTTCGGTCGAAGAAGAATCGTAGCCCCCATTTTCAACAGATGCATCCGAAAGACGAGAATGTTTCAGAAGCACAATTCCCATCGTTTCATCACTGTCCTGTGCGAAATCCAACTCCGATCGTGGCACATCGCACGCATCTGACCGACAAACGTCTGATTCCCCGCAAGACGAATCACTATTATTGACAACAAACGTTAGTGAAAAATGTTCAACATTTTCATCATCCGAATTCGCGCTATCTGGGGACTCGTCCACAGATTTTTCACTATCTTCCACGTCCATTTTCTTCTTTTCCACCGAGTCTTCGTCATCTTCGTCCACGCTGAAATCACTGACGTCATCGGTGGACGCCGGCGCTTGACCTGCATCATCACCTGCCACGCAGTAGGACCTAGAGACGGGTTTGCCACTGTCGTCGGAATCGGAGTCATCGAAGGCGGGTAGCGCGCCAGGCAATAGTTCGTCGTCCATGGGCGGACTGGCGCTCGAGGCGCGCTCCCCGCTGCCGCTTCGCCGGCCTCCGCCTCGCGAATAGAAAGGCGTCGGCTCCTGCTCCTGTTGCTTCGCAGAGCAGCGGCGCAGCGGCGGCTGTGGCGGCGGCGGCGAGGCCCCACCCTCAGCGCTCGGCCGATACGTCAGCAGCACAACGCCTCCGTCCTCGGGCAGCGCGTGGGCTCGCGTCGCTGCCACGCGTCCAGGGTCCGCCTCCGTCGCCACCGGGGCGCTTGTCGCGGGCCCGTCCCCGTCCTCTTCATCTTGCATTTGGCCGTCGGGAGTCCCCCTCAACTCAGCCGTTTCAATTTCCGCAGTTCGTTCTGAAGAACTGTCTCCGTCGGCGCAGTCGGTCAGAAGAATGGACGATACCGCCTCTCGGCGCCACCTGTTTTCTTTCTTGCGCGCTTCAGTGGTCGATTGAGCATTCACCGCCGGGGCTGCGTCCTCGCGCGAGTAACAGTTCGCGCTCACCTTATGAGATTGTAGTGGCAAGGTCGTCGCTGCAGTCGCATATTCCAACGCTATATCCACCTTGATGTCCCTTTCTTCTTCCACAACAGCTGTTGCAGCGACAGTAGACGCGGTTGCTTTCTCCTGCGAGTCCCCACCATCTGCGGCGGCGGATAGTCGAGCGGCGGGAGCGCCCACGCGCACGTTCGCAGCCACACTGTCGGGCGCCACCGGCGCCGTCACGGCCGCGCTTACCGATAAGTCGATGTAGGCGGTGTGCGGCTCCTTCATTATCACCGGAGAGATAAGGTCTGATGCGGAGGCGGGTGACACGCCGGGCGGCTGTAGCGGCCACGTGCACCACGGCCCGACAAAGACATGCGACACTGCGGGTGGACGCTGGCTGACGCTGCGGATGCGGATCTTGACACTGCCGGGAGCCGCGCTGCCCTCAGTCGCCGCACCACCGCCTCCGTACACGATGTCCGCCACGCTGACGGTGCTGTCGTCCGCGGACACCTGAGAGCAAAGCGCGCAGCGAGGACCGCGGCCGTCGTCACAGCACGGCTCACGCTCTGTGGCAGTGCGGCGCGGCGCGGCGGGAAGCGACGCGGAGCGGAGAGAGGCGGGGCGGGACAAGGAGCGGGAGTTGCAAGGGAGGCGGCGAACGCCGGCGGTCAGCTCCGGCCGGTCGCGGTCACCCAGCTGGCCGATGTCGGACAGAGGAAGGCGTAGACGCGCGACAGAAGTGGGAAACGGGGGCGGAGCAGTGGCAGACCGGAACTCGGCTAGGTCACAGGACAGACGCGAGCTGGAGACGTCGATCAATGGAAGGTACCTTGTTTTCCAGAACGTCACGGAGGTAATTAACAAAGGAACGAGCAAAATTGCCGCTGCCATCTAGTGTACTTCTAGGAAAAACAAGATGTCCTGAAAGCATGGAAGAGGAAGTGTAGTAGGTCAGCTTCTGATTCTTTTATTTCTTACGGTCTCAGCATTGTGATGTCTGCAGGATAGAATGTTATTTCCGCCAATAAACCATCCGATCTCAAAATAAACTATATAAATTAACTAATAAAACATCTCGAGAAAAGTCTGTCATAAATGTTTTAGAATTATTGTTTCAACATATAAAGAAACATACAACACATTTTACTTTTTGATGATCTCACACAATAATCAGGTATACATCAAGGATATTTTTGACAAAAACAGCATTTCTCTATTTACAACGCAGCAAAATATTCTCGTGGAAAGGGAAGCAGAGTTAAAAGTCTGAAACGGGACAGTCGAAGGAGATATGGTTTCTCCAGGTACGTTACATAATGCAATGCAGTCCGTTCACCGCTCTGAGTCGCCCACGCGGACCCCGCAACCAGTGAGCGACGATGGTGCAGCCTGTTGCTGACCGTCCGCCCACTGCCCACCGAAGCACCACAGCGCTCAGCCGCTCACACTCAATTTCAAAGAGGATAAAGGTTGATTCTGTGCACTGGAATGAAGCTCTAGCTTCGGACATCTGAAAAGCCCCTTGCTTTTAACGCAACAACTTCGTTATTCCTCGCCATTAAATGCTAGTTACTTTTAAGTTATATTGTACTTTTAATTCTAGATCTTCCATTAATTGGATTGATATAAAGAAGGGCAAAAGCTCAGGGTGAAATGTAACACACACTAGTTTGACCGCAATGATTTCTTTGGAGGTGGTGCTTCATCTGAAGATAAAGAAGCCAATCGTGAACACGTCACAAAAGTGAAAACGATAACATGGATCATGAACACCCCTCTTCCAGAATCACTTTTTAAAATATTTTCTTTTAATATTTTACAAAAGATCAAGTGAGAAAATGTAAAATAAAAGACGTTCATTAAAATCGTTTCAGAATCCGAAATTTAACACACATTAGTTTTCATAGTTCCCTTCCCAAACAGGTCACCTGGACCCACTGATGTATAGGTAAGTGGAGGCGACAAATACTTCCATTTAGGTGTCAAGAGAATTAAACTGACGCAGTAAGATATACAATATGATACATGATATAATATAATACTCATTCATTGAAAATAGTAAGAAAAGGAGATAATGATCCTTTCTCTTCAAGGGTTGGATAGAATTAGCTTAAGTAGCGACCCAGAAATAATTTCATGAATAGACATAATAAAAACAAAGTTAATGAGAATACAAATAAAAGTGGAAAGTCAAAATTTCAAGTAGCAATTAATAGTTGCAATATAAATAGCCCGTCACACCTTCATGAAGTGCGATATTTAGGATTACTTGGAATCCTATTCTTGTTTTAAAACTATGAAAACGACTATGACATGTTTCATTATACATTGACAATGCGTATTACCAAAATGTCCCTCAAAAACAGGAAACACAAAATTCAAATTTTAAATAATTTAAAATGTGAGAAAAGATGTTCTGAACAGCTCTTGGAGTGTTTATTTCCTTTGTTCTAAATGTCTCTTGAGTGACGTAAACCGAAGTCATGCTGGCGGTAGTACGAATGCCGCAGCAGGAGAGGAGTTACAAAAATAATTCACCCAAAAATAATATGACTCTGAAGACCAAGGATCTCTGAATGAACAGCGAAGTCTGTTTCACCATTTCGATCGGTGGCGTGCAATGTAATGAGAGTCAGATGTGTCTCCGCCGCCGCCTTGTTCATCTTCCTGTCCTACAGTTCAGGAGGCTTCCTCCCACGCTGGGTGGGGCTTCGTTCCTCCCTTCTCCCCTTGACATCGATGGCGGTGGCAGTAGCTGAGCCGCGACGCCACGCCACGAGTCGCTTGGAAAACAGGTGAGGCCTCTGCCACTCAAGTCGTATTACGAAAAGAACGAGTGGTGTACACGCATTTTGAAAATGAACCGTTATGCGCTGAGTAAATAACGCATATAACCAAAATTCATACAGCACAACACAAATTAATCTATTTAATAACGAATGATTTGTGGCGCACATAGTTTTTCGTAAATATAACAAAATATCTGGATATTTTAAATCATTTGTCTTATATCGTAGTTTCTAGAATAGAGAATAGGCATGGAAACCAAGGATTTTATTTCAAATCATTCGAAACCTTTTAACACAAGGGTTTTTAAGTAACGCTTAAACTACATCAAGATACCTGTTTGGAAGAAATAGCAACCATAAACTCTTGTCACGGAAGCTCTGTTCTTGTTATCTCATAAAAACAGTGTTTTGAAACAAAAGAAATTTTTTTCGCTTTTTTTCAAGGAGAAGTTTGTTCAACCAATTTTATAATTTTGAATAGCAAAGGTTTTGGAATCTTGCTTTACATACGTCTATTCGTTGGGACTCCGGATACATGGTTAACCTAAATTCCATTAATATTTCTTATTCCATCCTGCTTTTACACATTACAGATGTCGCAGATGTCTAATATTTAGTTTTCTTTGTACCTCGGAAAAGAAAACTCCAAACTTATGCATTTCCAAACATCCCTCAAAGACGAACGAAGCTTACCAGTGACACGTGTTTTCAGAACCGGTATTTCGCATGATATTTTGGTATAGACTTAATATAGAAGATACGAGAACAAAACAAAACAAAAATGGCCAAAAAGAAATACGTAATCAAACGCGGTAAAACAGTTTTTAAGAACTAGGCAAGATGCAAGTCACAAATAGCTTAAAATTGACACAACAATTTACTTTATTTACACAATCGTAAGGAAAGTAAGTAATATACATACATTTTGGTTTTGGGGGAACTCCACCAGAATTAAATATATTTCCCTGCATTCCCATCTGTAGATGCCCAATAAGAAAACACCCTCTGTTCGCGCAAAAATTATGTGCACTTGAGTTTAGCGATCAATAGATTAAATTGAGGGGAGAGACAGAAAAATATAGTTTTGTAGCCTAAGTTACAATAATACAAGTATAACATTTTAACACGGATACAATACATGTTTCATATTTAAAGAACAGCAGATAAGCGTTAATTTGGACCAATTTTACCTCATAAACCCGACGAGCCACATTAATAGAGTAAAGACGCTTAGTTTTATAAACTCGAGAACTATTTGTAACAATGTAAATAAACATTCTTATAGAAATTAATCAAGTCCATTTTTTTCAAAATTGGACAATTTTTTTCAAAAGCATGAAATTCGAACCCGGAAAATCAACTTCAGGATGGGACATCATGTACATTACAGCGTGTATTTAAACTGAATTAAATTGATACATAAAAGTGTGTCAGTCTCCTACCAGCTTGGTGATCTTCGCAACATTACCATGCGTATCAGGTAAGCTGTTCCTACGTAATACAATATAAATAAACAAATTTATAAGCTCAATTACTTATTCAAATATTACAGAATATGAAAATTCAAAGTGGAAAATGTGGAACTTCGAGATCTCGCAATCCTGATAACATGTACAGAATATTTTAACAGGAACGATTATTAACGTTCTAGATAACCAAAAGAAAATTGCTCCGGAAATAAAATTAAAATGCTACAATAACACGCCGGATTCTTTAAAGGTTCGAAATTAGCGCTTCATCGCAATACGTTGAAAATTAGGCAATATGTACGGTATGTATTTCAGTGAATATCATTCCTTTTTCTGATTGACTGCCAAAATGAAGTGCTCAAAATTTCTGTGCTGTTTTTGTCATGAAAACCGTAAATCTGTTCGAGAAACCATTCTTTTTTTAATGTTTTACTGATCTCTACGGTAGATTCATGAGTTATCAGGTGAACAAACAAGCCGAAGCAAAAGAAACACGTAGAGCATTCAAATATGACGAGGAACTTTCAGGATGTGGGATTCAGGGACTTATGTCACATGAAGTCCTACAAATAGACATTTTCTCCAAACAAATGTGCATTACACAAGAACCACATCCATCAGAAACTACTAAGGGTTCGAGATACATAACTTCTCCAAAACATATTTTGAAATGTTTCGTCATCAAACTATTCATGATAAATACTGAATTATTACATTGAGACATCACTTCATCTTAGTAACAAGCATTAAGATACGAAACATCGACAAATCTGAATTCGATTTTCACATTAGATTCCTCCAATATGCAAACGTATGACATTATTGAAAACTGATAACTAATAATAAAAAATATATTGTACAGTTAACATGTGTGATGCAATTTAATTAAAAATACAAGTTTTTTAAAAAACTCTTTATATTCACAGTTTGCTTTTAATACACATGCATTTGTTAATCCTTTCCAAAACTCACTTCACGGTTACTGTGTTCTTTAAGTTAGTTATTCCAACTGAGAACTGAATCTTTAAATTTTTAAAATTTCTATAGATACATGCAACACTAAAAGACATATAAATTTCAAATTTATAACATCCACTGCCGACGTATACGTTGTAAGTACGTATAAATGTATATTCGTACAATGTAATATTTGAATTAAATACATCAAATTTTATTAGGAAATAATTTATTATCGAAAATAAATTACTTTCCCAATGACTTTGATAGATGAACATTTTTTAATCCGCCTAACAAATCTATATGAATAAATTATAACTTCCGAACTTTCTTGGACGTTCACACTATAAATTAATTTTGATATAAATATCTATACTGATGTCGATTCTACAAAAATTACTGATTTTAATAAAATAAGTAAATTTTAATAAAAGAAGTAAATCAATTTACCAATAAATATTGGTTTCCATATGATTTCGGATAATATGTGATGATAATTTCTCTCATACTTTGTCACGTCATTGTTATAAGACTCTAGATACTGATTAAATTTTTTTATGCATGTTGTTTTTTATCCTTTTTATGTCTAACACTTTATTTCTAACTGTACGCAACCTTGACACGGTTGTATACATTATTCCTGATACCCCATCCTGACCCGGGGTTTTTATTCCGTTTTCCTCCAGATGGAGGAGTTTTGGAGTAACTCTAGCGGATTTTCCATAGGCGGAATGTTATTCAAAACGTTTGTTACAATTAATCTCAAATTTTGACTGCACATTTTATCTGCGATTCATTTTGGAATAATAAATGGATAACAGGAAGTAATTTATTAAATATTATTTTATAAGTATTAAATTCGCCACAGCCCTGGTACCCTTGATCTGAATTGATTGGAGGGTCCCTTGCTTGTCTTCGGAGATAAACCTAGTTTATAATCCCTCACATGGCCGTACTCAGTTAGCAACTGCTTTTTGACAATATTTTATTTATTTATTTATATTAATATTCAAATATAACGATTGCGGAGGTCTGAATCTGCGTGAATTCATTTATTTCATTTTTTGGCGGTGTCTTGTTTGAGGCTTTAATTTTGTGTTGTGTTCATTAATAAAACGAGAGTACAGATTAATGTAATTATAAACAGAAAGTTAATTAGTGTTTTGAATGATTTGACGAACATTACCCTACGGAACTTCTTTAAGAGAATAGTAAAATACGGGGTCCTGAGTCTAGAACAAATCAACACAAATATTAAATACATTAGATAAATTAATTCATACACACGAATTTAATCAGTATCATATTTGCACAAAAAAATTATTTCATGTTTCTGAGTGCATTTAATTTGTTTCGGACATGCATACTTACGAAATTTTATATGACACGTTTATTCCTTTCAGAGTCAATAATCAACTATTAAGGGTAACTATTATATTATTTTGTTGGTAACTCTGTTTTGATAGACGAAATGACATTCAACAACCGAATCACCGACGAGGAAGAAGAGGGGATGGTAAGAGGAAAGTAACTAGCGCTCTTTGGAAAATAGTCAAACCAGGGCAAATATGGGAAATGTACAAGAGGAAAATTAAAAATCAGAACCACAAATATTAGTAATTTATTATAAACATCACACGGGAGAATTAGAATTAAACGATAGGTTCGTAGCAAAGAAGAAGTTCTCACATAGAATTATTATATTGATACAATACAAATTCTACGATTACAGTTCGAATTGGCATTATTTTTGAAGTTAAATGGTTTCACACAACATGCCTAAGATTAATTTCAATGTGTACTGTACTTTTTTATGCAGTTTTGAGTACAAATTTCGTATTCATGAATTAGAATCATCAAACTTATAGTTTAACTATATTTGTGGTTTTCAATTTCATTTCACTTACTCCTCGCATGTAAACATTCCGAATGTATAACACCCATAAAAGTAACAAGCGTAAACATTTCGAATGTGTAGATTAGTTAAAAGTTATCTCTTGCTGACTCACACATGACACAAATCCACATGGTTACCTTTGGTTTAGAATCAGTATGATAATTGATTAGTTTTCAGTATTTTACAATTGACAGTATGATAAATGCAGCCATAGAGTTGTACATTCTTGCCAATGAATTACTATTACATATCAAGTGCCATAATATGACTAGTATGGAAGAAGGTAAATGTTTCAGGTAATAATTTTATTCGAAATAGAGGCAAAACGAATTCCCTAGATCACTGTCAGGTGTGTTTCAGATTAGCATTAAGCAACGATGTCACATCCATCATACCTGCACGCGCTGAGTGCCCGTGGGCAGCGGCGTCCAGAGAGCTGCGGGCACTGGCACTGGAATTGGCACAGGTACTGGAATGGGAACAGGGACTGGCACTGGTACAGCCACACCATGGACGTTGAGCGACGAGGCGGCCGCTCGGAGGGCGGCAGAGGCAGCCATGGGTCCTCCACAAGCACCGCATGGCAGTCGCCCCGCACCGCTCCCCATTGACGGAGTCGCCATCCCCGCTTCCTTGGCTGCCGCCGCTGCCGCCGCTGCCGCCGCTGCCGCCATCTGTCGGCGCGCGGCCGCCTCTTGTTGGCGCTCGGCCCACGACGCCACCAGAGGTTCAGTGCCTCCCGGCGCCGCCGCCGCCGCCACGCGTCGAGGCTCGCGGTAGCGGTGCCGCTCCTGCAACAGCGCGAACGAGGGCGCCGCCCGCCGCAGCTGGAAAGACGCTTTTCCGCGCTACTGCAGCCGCGCCGCCAAAGAGCGTTCACCCGTTCAGGGACTTTGTGTTCCTGCCTCCGGCACACCACTCTCCAGCGGAGTGCACGGAAAGCGGCAACGAAAGGAGGAGGAAGAGAGAGAGGAACACAACTTTATGAGTCGCAATCCTTGAGTACAAGCCTTACCGTTACTTTCCTTACTCAGCAAAAAGGAACTTTGCGTTAGATGAAACAGAACCAAGAGTCGAATTTGAGGGAAACGATTTTGATGTAGGAAATAATGAAAAGAAGCTGTATTTTATGTAATAATACGAGTGTAGTTTATCTCATCGATGCCACCAAATAAATCCCATTATCCATCCTTACTTTAGTAAGGGAGTTATTTTCATAGCATGTCAAATACTACACTCACACATTTTGTATAAGTTATGTGACAGCAAATGTATCTTAAAATGTGGCTTGACGAACATGAATTTCCTCAAAAACTGAATCCAACTCAATACACGAGAATCAATTACCCACAAGGGATAGACTTCTGAAACTTCTTTTTGCGATCCGTGAAAATGATACTCTTCAGAGGTTTCCGCGCTCCCGTTGCACAAAGGCTATCATTCGAAGGTCGAAGCGCGAGCGTGGCACGCAATCAGGCGACCAGTCCCTCTTCCTACCTGGAACATGATCTCCTCCAAGGAGCGCTCCCCGCCGTCAGCATGGGAACGATGTCTTCGGGGCGCGGCGGGGGGCGAGGGTGGCTGCCCGTCGTCACGGCCTCCGCTCGCGCGCCTGCCGCCCGCGCCAACACCCGCCCCCGTCCAGTAGCCGCCGCCACCGGTGCTACTGCAGCCGCCGACGCCAGAGCGCGCCCAATCGCGTAAAGCGCTAGCTCTCCCCGGTTCGAAGTAATCCCAATCGCACTCCTCGAGTGCCAATCCCGGCGCCGTGGATGAACTAGAGGAGCTGTCAGCATCCGCATCTTCAGAATGGCTCCCTTCACCTTCCTCTTCTTCTTCCTAAGGACACACATTCATCTTCGTTTCGATCCGACAGGGTTCAAACAAACGAAAAATTCTCTCGTCTCTTTAAGATGATTTCTTAGTAAGTTATAATGTTCACGGAAGTGTTCTCCCTAGATCTGAGAAATATACCATCCATATTTCCAACATCCTTGATTTACATTGTCAACCTTGAAGAGGGATTCCCTACGATTGTGCATATTTTCTTATCATACCCAACATGAATTTAAAACCAACACCATTTTCCATTATGTTTGCTGCCTTTTCTAAAAAATTGTAATAACTTTTTACTAACATATTTAGAAACGTTCATATAATTATTTTCTGAAACATCACATAATCACTGACTGGAATAAGTTAATGAGATATCAAGAAGACGGATTCAATTCCAGCCGTCATCAATACTGTTTCGTGACGAGATATCATTCCATTTCCGAGAATCGAGTTAACCTAATCTGTAACACACGACTCCAGAAATTATTGTATAACTAAATTACCTTCCCTTTATTATATTCTTTGTTGCTATTACTAAACTTCTTTTATTAATTTTTGGTACTATCTGAGATTATAAATCTCAAGTTGCGGGAAGTTTTTACAATGCGTGGAGATATGACTGGAGTAACATAGGAAGAACGGATGGTGGGAGTTGCGTGATTCTCTGACAACAATTTATTCTCCGCTGGTGCAAAGATGGCCAATCAGTCAATAGTCAATACCTCTTCGTATTGATTACTCAGAATCGTATTCGTATTGATTACTCAATATCGTTTCGTTTAGATTATTGTGATTAGGTATAGTTTTCGATTCAGTTGTCCCATCACTAATAGGATGCACTCATTTTTTATCAGCTCCTAGTTTCTCAGCAAAACATATAAGGACATTTTTGCTTTCTCGAGTGTCTCTCAAACCATTTCGAATTAATTCCTTTCAGCTTGATTTTTTTTAATAAGATGAGCCAGTTACAATTCAAAAACCATGAGTCAAGTAAAAATGATCACTAACTTCTTTTGCAATATTATTCTTTATGAAAGATTTGAGCAAAGAAAAATGTATTAGTGATATTCGAACCTCCCGTATAGCGACTGCAAAACATTTGTCGAGAGCAAAGTTACGTATTTCCAACAGAAACAAGCGGTAAATAAATAAAAATACTATGAAATTATATACGTCACAACAATTTTTCTAGTGGCAATAACACGTCTCACCCCGTAACTCATTCTCATACGTTAACACACGCTAGCAGACGAAATTATTCTATCAAAATTATACCATTCCGAATTCCTAACTGATATATACCATCCTAAATACAATCCAGAGATTGTTGTAATACATCAAAACAATAAAGGCGAAGATAAAAAACTTAAAATCCTGTTTTTGAGGACGGATTCATAATATTCAGATGATAAAGAAGTTTTTGAAGAATTCAACATTTAAATATTTCTACGCAATCTTTGAAACCTGTTTCCTAAACGTACGCACCAATCAGAACTCACCATATTTTTTTATGCTAATGACTCTCGTCATAGAAACAGGTGAATTAATACGAATATGTGAGAGAAGACATACCTTGGAGGACGAATCCTCTGAACTGATGAAGACGAGGCGATAGTCGTCACCGTCGGGCTGTAAGATGCCAGCAGCGAGCTCCAAGGACTCTGGCTCCACAGCATTCGGCGTCACTCGACGACTCACCTCCGCCACTCGCAGGCTTTGAGTGACGCGAGTACTGCGCCGCGGCCGCCCGGCTGCCCCTACGACGACAAGGCACATAGCAATTACTGTCGCCACTGCTACGATAAGTGTATAAACACTACTGTCGAATACGGGTAGGAATATTAGTGTCTTGTATGTACATAATATTGGTGGATTTTGTTCAACTCGGAATAATTATTACCTGAAGTTCCCCTTCCTTGACAGTAGAACCCGAATTACCGAGATGATAAATGGAACGCATAAATCAGAATAGTTCTCACTTACTTAATATGTTCCCATACGAGCGGATACAACTCAAGCGCGGACAATCTCGTCTCATTCGTGTTACGGTACATGTACTCCGGGTACACGGAAGAAATATATGCATAAGGAACCTTAACACGTAGGTACGTGTGAAACCGGTACTTAAGTGCACACAGCATTCACTTATCTCTTGTATGGGGATGTGTCTCAGGTCTTCCAGGGTTTAGGTTTGGGTGGAAATGGTGTAAAGTTGTGTAAGGCAAACAGGTGGTATAGCGGTTAACACCAGCGAGTCCCATGTTCGATTCCCAGCTCGTCCCAATTTTCACCTCACCGAAAGTTATCACATTTCTTCTCTAAAAGTAGGTTACACGGAAGAAATAGGCATAATTGATTAGACTTTAATGTATAACAAAAGTGAATTCTATCTGTAGCGGAAAAAGAAATCAATGAAATTTCTATCAATCATATTTTTATAGCATTATTTGTGTAAATAACGTTCTTAATTTTTGTATTAACTTAAATATGTTGTACATTTATGTGAATGTATTTTTTCCACATTACCACAGTATTAGTTTCGAACTTTCCGCTAGCATACATATATTTGAAACAATTATCTCAATTAAAATTAGAAATGAATTTCATGAATTAGTTTCAGTTTTGCTTTTATTAATATGTTTGTAACGATCAATCATTTGTGAATTTATGTTTATCAGTTAAATAAAACAAAAACTTCTCTGTACGGTTTTCTTGACGAAGTTGAAATTTAAATTTCAGTACACCTATTTTGGACATTATCCATCGTCTTAACGAGTTTTATCATTTTCAACAGGTGTACAGCACACACTACGTTTCGGACGTTCTACATCAACGCACGCTCCTCAGGCATCACGCAGAGCTGGGGTGCAAACCGGGGTACTTTGCTTCTTCAAGACGAGGACGCTAGGTTACTAGAGTCAAGTGGTAATATAGTGTTACAAATATATAAATAAATAAATATGATCCAATAGTTTCATTCGTCGGGCAACATTGTACCAAACCCCAACCCGTAACGGCTCGATCGATCGAAAGTAGTCTGCGGGCTGGTGATAAGTTGGATAGCGCTAATATACATAAAAAATAGAATTTAACAAAATTGATCAGTTATTAGTACATTGAAATTTTTCTTAATGTAACTGAAACTCATATGTCCATAAACGTAATTTGAATTTCGATATAGAACTATCAATTTTCGTAACTTAACTCGCATTATGAGAGAACTCAAACACATATTGAAGAGTCGTGGACGCACCATATAAACACGTTAAACATGTTACGTCGAATGAAAATGGGAGACGGGACCGGGGATCGACGTAACATGTTTAATCTGTTACCTGGCGGTGAGGTTCACCGCAATCTAAGAGATTTCTATATAAACACGTGTTAATAACCGAAGCAAGTCGACCTCCGGTGGGAGATGACCTTGAATAGCATGCAGTGAAAGGTGGGAAAGGATATATTGAAATCTAACTTCGTGAATCGTTACTCCGTTTCTCCAAAAGTTAACTTCGTTTATCATGAAATCGCTAGTTCGTTGATAATTTAATCGAAGTTAAAGTTAACCGTTAAAAGTTAATAGAGTATTTTAAATGATAAATCAGCCAGATCGTCAGGGATTCTACAGTTAGCCAAACACGCAATACCTCATCTTAGCATAGATATAGCATAGGTAGAGTAGGTTAGATAAAGAAGGTAAGTAATATTTATTTCGTGTTCACTCTATTTGAAGAAGCAAGAGAATATGTTACTTATGCAAGATCATCTTCCATAAGGTGCATGTCCCCTTCATGAACATTAACATGAGAGGGATGAACATTTACCCCGTGTTCTGTGGAAACCGTCAAACGGTACTACTCTTTTCTTGTACGTAATACATAGTAAAGTTATATTGTAAAAATCAAAATCACTGATTGCAATTACATCGAGATCGTTAACTAAATGTTAGTTTTTATTTTCCACACTTGTTCACAATGTAGATTTTGAATTGAAAGTTAGACCACGAGTTAGAGGGTAGGAGCAGATATGGGGATTCGAAAGAAATCGCAATATGACTGAATCTTTTTACTTTTTGCATCGCATTCGCGAATTGAAATCTCAGATTACGAGTGTGAACTTAATTGCAATTGTTGTTCTACCGGAAAACGTGAATCTTATCACGCGACAAGATAATTCGATCATCGTCAAACAAAAACCTTAATTATCATGTTTTAAGTTCACAAAATAATTGACCTTATCCAACAGTAAAGATAAATCGTGCGAATTCTTAATTAATTAGAAGTCGTTCGATGAATAATTCCAAGTTTGACAACTTGACTTCGGTCATCGTGAAATACCTTATTTCATAGGTGGGATTCAGAAGTGAACAAGGGATTCCTTTTTTCTAGCTTCACTTAAAAATAAATTTGCAAGTGTTAATAAAAATATTAATTTAATAAAGAAACAAAGAACGTAAAATTTCAAATAGTGTTAATATTAAAAAAAACAAACAAGTGTGAGAATCGTTAAACGACCTACGAAGCAAAGGATTGTTTTTTTTCTTATGAAACGGTGTTCTGCTCCCAATTAATTCATTTTTTCATATATAAGATACAATAACCTCGTAATTTTTTTATGAGGGAGTATTAATGCAGACACGAAGTCAGCGTGGCTCAGTGGATAGAGCACTGAGTTGCTCGCTGGATCGATCCCCGGTGAAGTGGGAATTTTCATCACTCCTCAACATCCAGACTGGCTCCCAGGCCTACTCAGCCTGCTATAAAATGAGTACCAGGTCGAACCGGTCGGAGCGAGGTACTGACCACATCTTCTCCTTCTAGTGCCGGGGTCAAGAAATCGCGCGAGCTCTACCCTCCGCGAAGGCTGCATAGTTTGCACCATCATGTGTAGTCTGTTATTTTTCTGAATCACAACGTCATGTCTCCAGTCAATGAAAAACTAAACATACGTAACACTATATCTTAATCACTAAATAAACAAAAACCTGGTATACGAGCAGGTATTTAATTATTACTGTTATCAATTTTATGATAATAATTATTCTTTACTCTCAGGTGTGTCACGGTAAATTGGTCAGCCGCAGGAAAAAATTTCCTATTAGTTGTCCCTATCGATTGTGACTGCAAGATTTTAAAGAACCGTTGCTTTTATTCAGAGAAACTGATTTCAGCATAAACGTTACGGTATGTTTTTTACTGAAATTTTGTCTTAATTCTTTAAAGTAGTTAGTGCTCGATTCGTGAATCAGAGATGACATAAAGAATATGTGAGCGAGTTTTCCACTGCTCTAGAATTACGAATGTAAGATCGCTGTATTTCCTGATTTTCTCTGCGTAGGTCTTTTCAATGTTAGCATTATTTTTACTGAGGTGAGGTTGGTGTCTGTCTTGCTGTTTTGTTTTATTTCACCATGAGTTAGTACACAAAAAGCACGTAATAAATGCAAGTATTAATGTTGACATTATTGGGAATGCTGTCACATCTATCCTTAGAGCTGGAGGTGGGATGGACGAGACGTAAAAAAAGAGTCATATTAGGGTCGAGTACACGGTTATTGTGTATTCTGAGATGAATAATTGTATGATATGTACCCATCGGACCACATGAGGTGTACGACGCCCCAAGAGGTGGGGGTTGGGGAGAGAGTGACACAAAAAATTATCAAAAATGTCCGCTAAGAAAGTATTTTCAAAAACTATTGCGCACTCATTCAATAACGCAGAGCAAAAACGATTAGAGATAACTTGAAATATTTACATAACGTTGCCATTATATTCTATACTTGAAGACTCCCATAGAAAGGATTTTAGAAATTACTTTTTAAGAGGGTTGAATGATGGTAAAATAAGACTTTATACTAATAAGACTTGAATTTTTATTGTTTCACAAATTAATTGAGGTATGATTTTTGTGTACTAACATTTCTAACATAATAATCTAGAAAATGTATTTGTATTTTTCGATATTTTACTTTTCAATGGATGCAAATGGGTAGAAACGTTTTGTGTTGCTCTCTCTAACAGCATGTTATA
This sequence comes from Laupala kohalensis, assembly GCA_002313205.1. Classification (NCBI taxonomy): domain Eukaryota; kingdom Metazoa; phylum Arthropoda; class Insecta; order Orthoptera; family Trigonidiidae; genus Laupala; species Laupala kohalensis. The sequence goes on from NNCF01128589.1 coordinate 727,275, forward strand.
TAATTTTCGCCACATCTCACGGACAGTGAGATATGATATCAGTTTTTGTACGTATATGTTGCTAAATCTAAAAATGTTTATGAATTTTCGATAGTTTACTTTTTATTGGGAGAAAAGGGGTAAAAATATTTAGTGCGTTGTCCTGAATGCGTGGAGCATTTATCAGTACGGAAAAATTTTGAAGATACGAACTTGAAGTTTTGAAACGATATTATATTTGCATTATAGAGACTCACTTTGATAGCATTTTTTAAAAAAATCCCATGTGAGAGGAGTGGATTAGGAGAATTGTGGTAAGTCAAATTTTCAAAGCTTGTTATCAGATTAATAATTATTAGCTATAATTGTTATTATTATTAACAATATAATTTTTATTGTTATTAATAGTACCGGATTAATAAAATGAATAATATCAGATTATTGAAATTAATAATAGCATATTAATAACTATAATAAATAATTGTTATTGTGATTAATAATACCATATTGTTAATTATTTGACGCATTTCAATTGAAGGTAATATTTATAAAATTTGTTGTAAAACCATAACTTTTAAACAAAAGTGCTCCCTAGCTAGCCCCCCTATTGATTACACAAGTCTGCAAAAAAAAAAACAGCTGCCTGGGATATTTTTGCTGAATTATGTGGGATCTAATCCACGAGCAGGTTGTTTATATTTATTCCTAGTACCCCGGATAACATGTCGAAACATGCTCAACTTTAGTTTTAAGGTCGTTAGGTCTTAGTTTTAAGATCATTATTTAAATAAAAAAATAATACTAAATTATAAGTTAATTAGGAATTTTACGCTAAATACAAACAAAAACTTGGGTGTAACAAAAAAAAATTGACGTAATGGAATTTTTTGGGTATATTTTTTCGTTTTCATCAAGTTGAAATGTTTAAGAACAATGTACAAAATCCTATGCAGACCTGTGTTACGGTCCAGATCCGCCACTGTATCTCGGTACGTTTTGTACGTAAACGTTGTTGATTTAAATATTTAAAAATGATATTTTGTGTTTTTTTGATATTTCGTTTCCATGAGTGTAAAAGAGAAGACACGTTTTCATGTTTAGTCGTTAGCGCGAACATGGTATACTACTTGAGCTACACTTCACAAGATAGTCGAGATATATCGGTTTTTGTTTACATAAAACATCTAAAACCAATGGTTGCAATTTTCTACATTTTACTATCAAACGAGTGAAATGGAGTGAAACTGTTCGATAGGTCGTCTGAATGACACACTTTTGCATCAAAACATCAAATATAATAAAGACATGAACTTAAAATTTGACGTGAAGTGGCTTATATGTTGTAGAGACTCACTAAAAAAGGATTTTTCAAAATTTTGATTTCTAAGAAATTACTAAAAGAGCCGTTTTTCTGAATTTTCGCAACTTATTGAGATATTATTACGGATTTTTTTGGTATGCTAATGTGCAAACTATAACGATGGGTAAACTTGTATCACAACAAAAAAATTCCACGCAAAGCCTTGCAGGGTCGGCTAAGGTCTGTTGTGTTGTGCACTGGCAGTTAATATGAATCTGTAGTGTAGTTTTCCTTTTCTAACTCTGGCTCTGCGATATAGTGAAAGTTTATACAAGACAACGAATTATGAAGGCGTGGGTACGTGAAGTAGATAACCCAGACCCCGGGAAGATCAAATGTTTGTGATCTATTCGTAATAAAAATGTATCATAGGACTACGCAATATGCATGGGATTGATGCTTTTGTGTGAAGATATTACATCATAACAATGCTGTTTTCATCTATCATAATTTTATAATTAAATTAAAAACTTTTACTTTAGGGTATTTATTTATAAACATTATGATAATTTTGTGTGTTCTTCTTCTAATTGGGACCTTAGAGCTCAACAACATCGAGGTCATTTGAGCCCTTTTACTTTCTCATATACATAGTATATAGAAAGTATTGTAAGAAATTCGAAAGCGAGATTTTTACGGAAATATCCGTTTTGGGGTTCCTGATTTTGAAAAAGTGATTTTAGGCATATCGTCCGTCCGTCTGTGCGCAGCGATTCTGAGTAAATGGATGAATCAATTTAATTCGCATTTCGTATTTACGGTAGAATTTACTTGTTGTCGATGCACGTGATCTAATATATTTATTTTTTTACTTTCAAACAACGGGTACTTCACATGAAGGTCAATGTACTCTTTTGAATGTTTCTCAAAAACGTCTCCAACGATTTTGCTTACATTTTCTGTACGTAAAGTACAATTAGTATGCACTACATCCGCATTAGCGGTATTTCGCTCGAAAGTTTGGTATAGACGCAGTAAAATAATTTTTGTTTCCTACACTTACACATTAGTCTACTGTTTCAAGAAGCTTGAATAATATTTAGCAGGGTAAATGGAGCAAGATGACGTAGAATACACTTTTCGTAAACTAAAGTGTAAGATATAATGATAGGACAGCAAACGCACTGCAGATACGAAAATACATCAATTTCTGTCTACAACGAAATACATTTGCATAACACTTTTACAATATTTATAAGGCTGATACGACGCTATATATTTTGAAATAATATTCAGAATATTTATTTTACTTTCAAAATTAAAATCAAACACGATAATAAGTTTACCTTACTTTGAGCATGAATAGAGCACTGGCAGATGACCAAAATATAGAGGACCATGCCAAAAATGACCCTTTCACTATAGAATTTTTTCTCACTCTATACGGCAGGCGGAGAAACGTACATGAGAAAGTATATGCAATGGTTGTGCACCACTAGTTTCTGTTGTTACATATTGTACAATTTTTGTTACTAGGAAACTACACTACTCATGCATCACTTGACGAAGGCCAAAATCCCGGCAGAAACGTTATGAGTGAAGTTATTCGTCTAAAAAGGGTCGTAAAAGTTTATAATTTAGTTATATCATAACATCACCCGAAAACAAACCTCATGCAATCACAATGGATCAAAATCACCATCGAACACATATTGTTGTTGTTTTGAGATGTGTAATAGAACCATACATATAGTTTTCGTATCTACGCTTCCTTCTTAGTGTTAACGACGAAATTAATAGTCATACAGAACAACTGGATGGTCGAGGTATTTGTGCTCTGTAATGTTTTGTGCGTTATATGCATAATCGTACAAGTTTCCACATCTGTAGTGACTCGAGATAATGAAAATTTCATTCCATGTATTTTTGTTTGTGGGGCTTAAGGGCTCGTCAACGTTATTCCATGTAAAAGTGGTGTAGGTAAACTCAGAAAGATTTGGTTTTCTAAAAGGTGATCGTACTGTACATGGCACCTTAAGATTCGGAAGCCGAAATTGAGGAAACAATGTGAATATGAAAGTAATAGGGTGGATAATATAGTATTGCTCTACAAAAATCATATTTTATTGTCCCCGCAGCCAAAGGAGGATAATGAGATGTAACCAATGGAGCGAAAGCGCGGTGTTGTCACGTGTCTTCTGCGGGGGGTGGCCGAGCGTAGCTCCACCCATTCCAGACTGCACGCTGTAACACCCACACATAGGCTGTTATAACCCGTGGAAAAGCTTATCTCAGGAATATCGTGTGTCCCATCGGTCAAAGGTCAGATAAAGCCCGCCGTCCCAGCTGGTATATCAAATTCTGCCGATTCAGCGATGGCCTACTTCATTTATGGAAAATGTATTTATCAATATTTTAAACAAACAAAATAATCTCCATATAAATGGTTGTAATTTTATAAATGCTTCAGTTTTTGTCTCATTTTAATCGGACAACTTTTACATAAATTAAAGGTCATAAAATTATTTGCCTTTATTCTAGTGTAATAATACGATAATTTACGTTCAAAATTAGGTTCATTCCCACAAACGCTCATCTGTAAGCACTTAAAAAACTTTTTGTTCACGACATACAAACTGTAAACTTATTTAACATTAACAGAGCGTGGTGCCACTGTAATTTTCTGCAAAGTTAAAATGTGTTCCTAGCTAGTTTTGAAAAATAAAATGTACTTACTTATTAGTTACGAGTATAAGTATATATGCTTATCAATGAATGAAATAAACAATTTATGATAAACTTGCTTTTTATTTATTTTAATCAGAAAACTAAGCGATTCCATGAAAAATAATTCAACTTTTATTTATTTCAGTCAGTACTCTTGGCACAATGTCAATCTCCAAACGTAACACGTAAGAAGATATGTCAAAATATTGATGGAACAGAAACTGAGGGGTCGGGAGCAAACGGGGTACTTAATAATAATAATGATTTTATTGTCAAAAACTCAGATAATTATTTAGCGTTTGGTGACTTGTGGAAAAGAGCTATTTGAGCTGCATTACTGAAAAACATTTAATGAAAACGTTGAAACAAATCTCAGAGACATGTATTGAGAAATACGGTGAAGCAGGTTTCCTTTGGCATGAAAAAAAACCAATGTTAGACCTCTGACGATGATCAAAACACCTTATTGTATTAAAATTCAGTTCCACTGTGTATGGAGAAAAAACATTAATTTATGAAACTCAATTCCCCATAAAAATCTATTATATTGTAAATTATAATATTCACCCAGTATTTATTCATTAATTCAACTCGTGAATTTAAATTAACTTAATTCTAAATTAGAATTCGGTATAGAATTCAACTACTACCTTATTATTAACAATTTTTAAAAGAACGAACAACGCCCCAAGAATATGCCTTTCCTTTTAATCCTCGATGGAAAACTGACACATGTAGCATGTTATTTCAAGGTTCATCCTCTTTCCCCGATTGTGTAGGAAGGGACTAACGTGGGCGGCAGCGTCCAAACATAAGATTCTGCTAAAACGAGTAGAACGCCCACATAAGAAAGATTCGGCAATCTCGCAATGCTGGCATTGGCTTCTCAACTTTCACGTGATCTTTAGGCTCCTCCCTCATTAGCTTTCTTTTGCTGCGAGGAGACTAAAGAGATATTATTGTTACATGAAGAAATAAAGTGCCTATAAATCGTTGTATAATCTCTTTTGAATCCGAGTATATTTAAATATCTGGAATGATGCTTCAATCTCTTAAATTTACGGTTCACAACTCGTTCCGGTAACATTCCACATGTTACAATTTCTTATGAAACGTGGTCATTAATTTTTTGTACATTATGAAACATTGCACTATGAACGTTGAATTCAGCATTCATTCTTAAATTATACTCTCTTTAAGAAAACCTGAAGTCCTTATCTGCTTCCCGTTCTTAAAATAGATTTCATGAAATCTAGGCAATATTTTAATAATTAAATGTTAAAATTAAAAAATGTTGGTAATAAGAACAGGAATTTTCAATTAAAAGAATTATTTTGCCTCATCCATGCGAGTAGAGAAATGAGACATGCGCTAAAAGTTTTACTTGTGATTTCAAGAATTCTGACCTGCCCATTATGATTGAGCATTGAATTAGAAAAGATGGGACAAAGTAACTGGTCTTGACTAAAGCTCTATATAAATATACTTACTTTCTTAGTTAGTAAGTAAAACTCTATACTTTGTTAAGGCTCTATACTCACATAGAGCTTTAGTCTAGGTGTGTATGAGTATACTGGCACTCGCGGGGTAGAGTTTCCAGTGGAATCGCGCGCGGAATCTAACGGTTAAATCGAGGTATATTATTGTATAGTAAGATTAACTATATGTGTTAAATTCTTTTTGTCAAATTTATAATCTCTTCACGTTACTCATTTAATAGGAAAAATACCGAGATAAAATTTACGTCAGTAAGACAACCCAAAAAGTAGAAATCATCAATAAATGAAAATAAATACTTTGGATTAAGAATAAGGCAACTTCATTAGCACAATAAATTACTAATGGAAATATTTTAATGGCGTTCCATTAAAATGTGTTATAATAAAGTTGTACAATTCATGAAATATCGGGAAAATTGCTTTCAACATTAAACCCTCAATACAAAGAGTTTACCATCTCAAAGTACACAGTAATTTCCATGAAAAAATAAAAGTTTTCCGCGGGACATATAACTCGGCGAGAGCATACTGCATTAAAAAATACGAACATTATATTTCGATATTACTAAGTCCTCGCCCTCGCTTTAAAACCTGTTGTAGTATAATTTCAAATATGTAATAGTTTAAGATGAAATGTCGATAAGTCAGATTTCACGTGAATTACCGTTGAAATTATATCGTGTAAATCTGAAGCAGAATAGTTTTAGCAGGAACGTCCAAAGTTTGCTAAAATACAATATATATCAAAAACGTATTTATAATGATATATTTTTTATACTGCAATTAACAATAAATCGTGAATTGTGTTTTTTCAACTCTTATGATTTTTAAACTATACTCAGAATAATCCCTAGTTCGATAATAACTTGTACATGTAAATTTACAAACATATTTGCGTTAAATTACAAACATATTGACATTATATATGTATTGTAACTTGCAGCTAACTTTTTATCTCATCTAGGAACTTTTGCTGAAATTTTTGAATCTGCCTTAGGGCCTTTGATCGGAATTGATGGGATGGTCCCTTGCTTGCTTCCGGAGAGTAAATTAGTTTATTGTCCTCCACGTGGTCATACACGGTTTGTACTGTTTTTTGACAATAAATTTATTATTATTTATTATAAGTTAATAATCTAGTATGTTTCATTTCAGTATGAAGTAGTTTATTTCAAAAACTTTCCCTGGTGGAGGGATCAAACATCCTACTATGGAACCCTCCCAAAATCAAATTCTGCATCCATCCATGTGAGGGAAAGAGTGTATTAAAAATAGTAATATTTATGTTACGTACTTTATGTGCAGGTCCTTAGGACTATGCATTTGCAATGACTCTTTATTTATCTTGTTTGAAGCAGTAAACAAACTTTATAAATCATTAAACCCAGCTCGGCTGAACAAGATGTAGTTTTCAGCAAGTTTCCCTTACCTATTTTAGACAAATGTCGGTTTGGAACCTTAAGTTCCCTGGCAACCCAACTTCTCCCCTTCCTAATTTCCCAGCCCAAGTCATGGTTAGGTGGAAGATCAGGCCTCATAGACATAAGACCTTGCCATAAGACATGAAATAAATTAAAAAAAATTAAATGCTTCAAATCTTAATGCTACAAAATATTAAAACAAAACAAAAACTGTAACATTGTCAAATGAAAGGGTCTCCCAAAGAACCTATCATTCACCTTAAATTCAAATAGTACAATACAATTTAGATACCAGGACACTTATCTAATAAGGGTTTCATGATAAAAAAGAAAACAAATATTAATACCCCGCAATATATTCACATAGTAATCCAATGCTCCATGAGAAAATAATTTTGGAGGGGCTCAGACTACTAGCCTTAATTGATTTTAACTTTTACATTAATAGTCCTCAAAATATTTTAAATTTGTTCAATTGCTCTAGTTTTTATTAATAAATTAACAAATGCTAATGGTTGTAAGCATATTACAATTCCAATAGGGACCTTCAGTTACAGAGGACGAAGAGGGAGGAAGAGAGGTAAGAGGGAATCCAATTCAAAAGCTGCCCCAGGCCTCCTTGATCCTATCGGCGGCAGCAATGCTTAAGTTGCAGTGTAGTCAATGTCATTACTAGATAAAGAAAACTTATGAAAAAGGGCTAAGGATAAATTTTAAGAAGAGTGTGAATCTTTGCATATTTTTAACTTTTAAAATATCCCTAATAAAAAAATCTGGAAATGTTTGAATCATGTAATGCCAGAAAATCTAACAACTATGTAGAATTAATTCATCAATTGTTGAATTCAACATTTGAAATTAATTAATATAATCAAATCTTTTTTAAAATGTTTTGAATTGAATGCTCAAAAAGAATTGTGATAAATGAGTATATTTTAAAGTATCACCCGAAAGAACATGAATTATTCTGAATTGGTTGTCTTTTTGTACTGGCAAGAAGTTGACTCACCAGGCATTTTAACAATGTTTGCTAGCCATTATTCAATAATAGTTTTTAAATACATAAATAAATCACTTGACAAAATTAAAGTACCATATCTCTATTCTATCAGACAACGATAAACTTCGCACATTGATTCTTTTATTGTCTTGTGATCTGCCAACAATAACCTAGCAAATTTCTCGTACAATTTCTGTTCCATATTTGCAACGAATGTATTCATTTAACTGGCATCAGTTTAAATGAGAAATTGTTTCATTTTCATTTTCTTCCCTTTATTAATCCAATCACAGGTGATCTAGTCAGTGGACAGTCCCAATACTCAACACAATCAAGCTGAGACAGATTTTCAATTATGTGGCATTTTTCATTATACACGGTAATTGAATAAAATAGAATGAATTATATTATTATTTCTCAAGATGCAACCATGTTCTTCAATATACTTAAAGTACAATACATTGTGGGACCACTCTATACAGTTTTATAGAAGAGAAAGTTTGCTTGAAATACTTTCATAAATCTATGCAATTTCTTTTTATAAAGGTAAAAATAGGTAGGGAAGGAAAACAAATTGAAGAATCATTAAACATCTGCATTTATAAGCAAAACATTTTCACTCTACATACATGCTTTATTTTGTTGAGCTTCTTTTTTTGTTAGTTCAGAACACCATCATTAGTTAGATTATTCCAAAATTGTATGAATTCTGAAATTGCCAATAAGAATACTGATGGAAACAATGCAGCAATATCAGTAATTAACTTTGTTAGTCATAAGCAATTTCATACATGCACAAATATTAGTAGTACAACAAAAATACATAAGAACCTCTGACATGAAAACTACACCACAACACAGTTAATAATAAATGAACAAACACAAATATGTCAATCAAGTCGATGAATCATTTAACAGAGAATATGAGTACAAGTATTTATATATATTGTAGCACATGTCATATGAAAGTAAACAATAAACTAAAATAAATTACTCACAAAATTTTGTTACACATTTTGTAATGAATTGAGAAAAGTCCCAAATTTCTTATTACAAAAATTGCCCTTCTTTAAGATGTAACAATTTTATTATTATATTCTGAAATGTAATAAAAGTCATCACTGCAATATTAAGAAGATACTGTTCATTGTAAATATTATAGTAATTATTTATGACAAATATAAGACTTAATTAGTGATTCAAAGATCTTAGAAGTCAAAATTCAATAGATCCAGTAAGAACCAAACACAGCACTTGTTGAAAAAAAAAATTGATAAAAAGACAATAAAGATAAAAGCTGGTCTTTTAATTTATCTATACACTAATTACTTATTACAAGTATTATTCCTAACACAAATAATTACATAATGAAAAAATGAAAAGTTTTTTCAAAAATGTTTTTGTTCTCATTTATGAAAACAATTCCCAGATAACCAAGGTCAGCTAATGTGCACTTTGGGCTTACTAAAAATAATTCTACCACTCTTAAATATTACAAATCCTCCCCCCACCTCTTACTTATGAAAATTTTTATGTAAAAATCTTCTCATATTTTCATTATTGTCTTCTCATATTTTCATTAACGACATTGTAAAGGGGATCAGGCCAAAATGGGTTTTTGGATGATTGAATCTGTTGTTCAAGAAATTAAGGCAAAAAGCCATTCAACAGAACGAACATGACATTTACTAGTTTTAATTTAATGTACCAGAATACATGTAGTAGGGTTACTGAATGTCAAATACAAATACTGTGAGAACATACACAAATGACTATTATAGTTCTGAATGAAATGATATAAACAACTACATACATATACAGAATGATACACTATACAAATACATTTGATGAAATTCATTGGAAAATTGGAGTTCTTTGTTAACCTTGTTTCATGTATATATCTTCTCCAAACAAAATTTGAATAATTGGACTTCTACTGTATTCACAATCACTGGTAACATAAAAAATATATTTGTTATGACTATATCACCAACTCACATCTTATTTCTTCTAATTTAAATATTTAAATGAGATAATAGTAATTTGGGGTTCAACCTTTAGACCAGGCTTCAGCATAAAATTTTTTTTAAGGTAGGGCAGAGTTTTATCATGTAAAATGTGTAAATCTATGACCCTCCACACATTAGAAAGATCATAGACCTGATCAATTTCTTCCAATAAGCCCTCAAAGTGTGAAATTTATGTTTTTTTTTGTTTTCTTGATCTAGTGACTCAAGTATTAATTCTAGACCAAATAGTTAAATTATCAAGTTCTAGGTCTCAATAAAATCTATAAAATGGGATGTTGTGAAGTCAAATCCATTCATTAGTTATTGCTAAAAATTAAAACAAAAACAAAAAACACTGATTTATTTTTTGCAGTAATTATATTCCTAATTTTAATAGTTTTAATTCTAAAAAAATGAACTTTGGACTTTGAGGGCTTATTGGAAGAAATTGAGCACCTCTACAATCCTTCAAAAGATGTGTAGGGTCTTAAGATTTTTATATTTTACACGATAGAACTACACCCTACCTTCTTACATATTTTTTCGTCTTTTTTCTCCCCACTGCCTGACCTACTTCTCACTGAGGTACAATTACATCGTTATAAATTTTTGGGCTTGTTTTCAGTGCTCTAGGCACAGATGCAACTTTCTTGTTGATTCAATACACATTCAATTCAGCATTAAAAACGGATTCAAAAATGTATAAATTGTGCCAAAATGTACAAATAAATAAATCTTTGAAGTGCAATATAAAATTAATCCAAGAAGATTCATCAGGAGAATGTAAACGTACGCTTCCGCAGCTGGAGTCAATATAAACTTGTTTGTTCAGGACAAGCCATGTCTCAGTAGACATAACTACCAATGTTTTGGCCATCTTGCTGTGGTCTTCTTGTACTCTGCTGACAGTGACTTAAGTCTGTATGACTCTGACATTGCCCTGAGGAAGGCCACTGCAAGCTGAAAGTTGGTAGTTATGTCTACTGAAATGCAATTTGCTCCAGACAAATATGTTAATATCATCATGAGAATGTTGTCTGTTTTCCCATTTGCATACATATACAAAAAGAAAACAAAAATAAAAAAATTAATCTGAAGGTAAAAATCATTTCAGAAATGATATAAAATATGTTATTATGAAATTATCAAGAAGGATCTGGATTAACTTTTCTCACACATTTGTTATCTCACAATTTATTCTACCACAAAATTTATGGATTTGGAATTATGCTTTATTAAAAAACTGTTATCATATATTTATACTATCTAGAAACTTTTGATGAATTTCATTGCATTAGAATGCTATTATTATATGTATAATATGTTCTTTTCACAGGCCTTATGTTTCTGCATAAGGCATATTAAATATATTATAACATACATTTGAATTTCAGTTGTGTCCCTTCAAAAAGATAGAATTTGCCCACCAAAAAATTGACGTTAGAAACAAGTTCTTTTCACTTTTAACTTCTTGTAAACTATGTAAAAGAATTAATTTAACCTTCACTCACATAAAATTCAAAATCATGAAGACAGAAAATACACTTCAGGTGGTTTATTGTGAGTATACTCTCCTCCAGTTTTGAAGATTCGGGTATGAAATATTTAGTATGAGGAAGTTTGCTTAAATATGCTAAGAATCACAAGTTATGAGTCATATATTAAATCATAAATTAATACAAAGTATCATGTCACACCGTGTCTCATTTTCATTCAATGAAAGTTCATTAATCATACATTAATTAGCATTTTTAATCAAAACCTCTTTGTAACTTACACCATGTTAATGGAAGTAATATATTAAGCTGATTCAGGTAGAGCTGATTGGTAGGTTTTTCTCATAGGCATGTGCTTCAGGAGTACATGTCCTTTCTTAATGGAACCATGTCAAGTTCTTAATTAAACTGAAGAAGTCACCACATTTTAGAATATTGATCTATTTGATTTATAACAGAACTGAAAGGCTCTTTTGCAAGTATCGAGTGTTTATTTAAATAATAAATGCAATACATAATAGTATATTCCCTTGTACATATCTATCCTTAACATACCTTCTTTTCAGTAGTGTATGTAGGTGGGGGTATTGGGGGTAGTCTGACTAAGGCCTCATTCTTCTATACAGGGCCTTCAAATGGATCACCAAAAATGAAGATATAACTTAAATATACTATACTTTTAATTCAAATTTTAAAAACTTAATGGACAATCCCTTTCAATTTAAAATTCTTTTCATAATTCTTAACACACCATTCCAAGACATTGAAGACATTAATGAATGTCTGGAACACAGTCCCCAAAAAGACTCTATCCCCAGGTAACATAATTGGTAGGTAAGCTACTGCTTCTCTTTCCTTATCACTCATCAAAACATGGAAAAATATCACTTGCACATGGAACATAATTTTTCCTTCATTAAAGACAAAAAATTTAATATCAGTAACCAGAATTATGATTTCAATACATATCAATTAAGTTAAGATCAAGTTTGTTCTAGGATTTCACATTTCTTAAACATATTTAACACACACATTAAAAATGATCAACCTGAATTACATATAAATGATATTTCTTGATGTCTGCAATTATATTTTAAAAATTTATACGTAATTATGAATACTAATAATATGAACAAGCAACCTGAGTTTTTTAGCAGGCAATTTATTCTCAAAGACAGCTTAAGATAAATTCCTTGCACATCACTATTTAGAATACAAATTATTTGAAAACCACTTAAAATGTGACAACACACAAAATTTCATCTCTAATTCGAGACATCATCAGGTGAACTAGTTCAGTGACTGATTCAACTAGAGCACCTAAATTAGGAAGAAAGTAAGATACATTTTCACATTGTATTCTACCTTATGACATGCAGCAAATTTATTTAACCTTTATTTGACAATAAATTGTCTGCTAAAAAAATTGGTCATTTGTTCATATTATTAATATACTGAATTACATATAAATTTTTAAAATATAATTTTCCCTTAGACACACACACATTTTCATTTCATTTTCATCCATTCAACCTAACATAAAAATCTAACTGTCCCACAGCGGGTCCGAAGTTATGCCCACAGGACTAATGGAGGGTAAAGCTCCACAATTACTAGGTCACAGCGCAAGGAGGAGATGTGGCTAACATCTCCCTCCAGTAGTTTGACCTGGTACTCATTTTAGGCTGAGTGGGCCTGGGAGTCAGTCGGGATGTTGAAGTGTGATGAAAAATTCCACACCCAACTGTGATTTGAACCTGGCCATACAGCCAGCAACACAGAGCTCAATGAGCCACAAAGACTCCCACCCTAACACAAACAAAACAATTAAAACATAATTTGTCTCGTTCCAAATAATGAACAAAATATTTAACTTCATTATAAGAAAGGGGTTAACTTGAAAAATTGAGTTTTTATTGTCAACATATATTCTTATGCTTACAAAAATCTAGCCAATGAAAGAAAATACTTAATGATAATCTGAAGTAAAGATAGTATTCTAATTCTACAATTAATTAATAATGAAACACCAAACAGCAACACTACTGATATTTACAAAACTAAATCCCTCTTCACTTGAGATGTACATTAGAAATGTACATGCAAACAAAACCAACACAAACTTTTTATTTTTATTTTTAGCATTCTTCAGATACATTTCAATAAAATTCAATCTATGATCATGAACCCTAAAAAGATAATCCCTAACACATCAGGCTTGTTATTTACTAGTTATGAGAATGTGAAATAATTTGTTTTGAAAGCACTTTAAAATTGTATGAAACTTAAATCAAATTAAGTTAAACTGAAACATATCAATCAGTATCTCTCTACGTTAGATTTCAAGGACAACAACAAAAAAATTTTTTTTTGTGGTGCTTTAGTGCTTGTCAACGTCAGGGTCATTAGAGCCCTAAACAAAATTCATGATCCAAGGATACACATACATACATTTCATTGAAACCCAGGTTTTTCTACTGTTTACCTTTGGGTAATTTGATCAGAATTGATAGTATAGTCCCTTGCTCCCTCGGGAGAGTAACGTAGTTCACTGTTCTCAATGTGGTAATAGTCAGACCTGTTTGGGGCAGTAAATTCTTCATATATTTACATTAAAGAATGGGTATGTAATTCAAATTCAATGACCAAGTTACTGAAAATATTTTCTTTTACCATTTTTCTAAAAATTCATACTCATAAAACACACAAGCACATACATACGTTTACTTCTTGTTAAAAAATTTCTCTGTGATAATTTAAAGAAGAAGAAAATGCATGCTTAAGTACAATTCCAATTAATGCCTGTTCTAATAAGAGCCATACATTTATACCCATTCACCTACAAAGAAATGCACGTATTTGTTACAATTCATTCAACATGCTGGCTGAAAAAATTCTTAATTAACATAGAAATGTAATAGAATACCACCAAATTTTGTGACCATCAGTGATTAGGTATTAACAGGATTGAGAAACAGGGTTTATGGAGATCCCACATGCAGTGCTTTACTCAACACCATTCATATTAGAAACAACTCAGACCTTTTCCAGAAAACTGTGGATCAAATAGAAACAAAAACATACTGATAAGTTGTGCATCATGTTAACAAATAGCTGAAAATACTATACAAATTAAACAAATCTAAAGTTTTTTCGACAACAAGAGTGTCCAGTCATTGACACCCCTTAAAACAAAAATCTTCATAAACTTATCCTTTCATTATTTTCTTAAACCAACTCTTCATAACAAATATTTTTTTATTGTTCCTAGAGGAGGTAGGAGGAAATGAATAACTGACAAGAAACTACTAGAATTTAATTAAATTTTGAATAAATAACCAATGCAACACACAATGGTTACAAATGAAAATGTATTTAGTTCTCAGATTTCTACTTTTTTTGCAAAATAGAAAATCACTTTCTACTAACAACAGTTTTTACTGAAATGTGTGAAATAGTAAATTGTAAAAATACAACAACACAAGAAACAGAATATCAGTTACTGAATATTTTAATTCAGCACTAGTGTTCTCAAAATTCAGGGGAAAAAAGAGTCTTACTAGGTCTAATCAATCTCCTTAAAGTCAGGTTGAAGGAGGAAATCTCCAGTTGGAAATCATGCAGACTGCTGAGTTTTGCTGCTTTCAAGAAAAAACAAAATGTTCAGATTACATTTATTAGTTGCAGTTTACAGGTCCAACTCATTGCATGTCCAAAGAGTGGGCGAAAATTCCTGAACTTTTGCCACTGATTTGAATAAGTTTTATAACACGTGTGGAGAATATTTTAAAATTTATTGTTCGTTTACAGAGCAAATTTGTCTCTACTGATTCTACCTACAAATCATTCTACACAGTATGGGATTTAATAAGTGAAGCTGAACAAATTCATCCTCAACATTTTCTTAGGAACCCATCTTCCAAGATTCTTTGAATTTACATGTTTGAAATGCAGCAATAGACAAAATAAAAAATAATAGTAATAAAGAAAAAATAGTTAATAAGAATATAATGAGAACCATAGAATAAATTTATTATCATTAAGCCATGGAGATTAACTGAATTTTGTTCAAATGTTTCTCAATACATATCAAATTTTCAACAAAAACAAAAAACAATGAATGCAATTAACTTCAATAGGACAGAATGACTATCGCAACATATAATATAGGATGTAGGTTAATGTATGATTTCCAAGTAAAAATAGAATTTAAAAAATATGTATATTTTAAACTTCCAAGCATTAATAGCAGGGAGAACAACTTCATGGACTGATCAAATAAATTAAAAATGCATGAAACTAAAGGATGTAATATTAGGATACCATTCGAGTACCAATGAGTAGTAAAATTATTAAGGGTTAAAACTTGAATTAAAAGAATAGGCCAAGACAGTCTAAATATTTTAAAGTCATATTTTAATGGCATTCTAGTACCACTCAGCTCCATGCGGGACAGTGTGTAACGCAATAATTTTAAAGTAGTTTCAATTTCTAAAACTTTTGAATTTTCTTTTTTTCTGCTTGATAGCAAAAGGGGTAATTAGCAACTAATATGCCAAAAACTTTTAATTTTTTTAAGATAGGCATATGAGATACATTTCTCTCAAAAACTGCACTAACATGTTTTTACATGATTTCTACAAAGACACTATTTCAAGGATGGAGTATTGAGATAATTATACAGAGTTAATGCAAGTTCTACAAATTTCTTATTTTTTGTCTTTTTCAGAGTTTCATTTCTGGATTCCTGAGGAAATTTTAACTACTGGAGGCCTATTTTTCTTGAAAATTATGCCCAATGTTGGCTGCTCTATTTTTTTGACAATCAATTACCAATTTTGTATTTGTAATAACTGTTCAATAATATAATAAATGTACATATTTGCAAAATAACTATTCTTTTGTAATCTATTAAAAATAAAATTTGTTAATATTCTACAGATATTATAAGCAGCAGCTAACTATTTTGTTCTTATTTTAGGGGTGTATGTCCTAATTTTGCCTTCTGGGTTCAGAAACGTACAATCCACTAAAGCCTTTGGGTTCTAGCTTCAGAATTTATGAGCTAGTCTCATACTTCACTTTCAGAGAGTAAATTAGTTTATAGTCCTCCACATGGTCATGTGCTGTTTTGACACTAAATTCTTTATTTATATATTTATTCAATTTCTGTTGATTACTTCAATATTCTGTATCAATAATCAAGCATGAAAGTAGAATGATATTATAATAAAGAGAACACCAATAAGTAAGTTTGTTACTTAACTTAAGAAATTATAAGACAAAATTATTTCTTGTATAAAATATTGTGTTTAGTTTATTATATTTTATCCTATACACTTTATTTTAATTAATCAATTTAATTGAATTTTGAATCAGCTCAAGATTTTAGGCATCCTGCGAGCTCTTAATATCTCATTGTCTCCAAAACATTATTTACATTTAACCACTGTATTGGATGGAGAATTAAATCTTTTAACATCCAAGAATTCACAACAAGAATATTTCTTCAAATATGTAGGAAAATTTGGCTCTCTTGCCATGAAACATCAAATATCATATAAAATATTCAAGAATTCAACACAAATTCAAAGTAACAACATTAGTTGAAATAATTTAAAACCAAGATTCCTTAGAAACAACAGAGACAAAATAAGACTTGTTCAGAACATCTTTAATTGACAAAGGAATAGCCAAAAAATAACACACAGCTGTCAAGCTTCTACTACACTCAAATATATGTTCCAAATAATGAAAAGAATATATTAAACTAAATGGAAATGCTTTTGTTAAGAGTAATTAAGTGATATACGTGTTGGGTACATGGCAACAACAATATCACTATAATTCTCCACTAAATGAAATATTTTACAAATAGAGTAACTATTTTCCTTTCAACCATCTATGAATATTTTTACAGAAGTTTACACATGCACAGTAGATTCACTTACCTCTGTCAAAAATTTGACGTGTCTCTTGCCGCCTTTTCTTTACAGTTACTCTTCGAAACACTGTTTCCATGTATGGATCAACATCAAAATCTTCACCAGAGCTTGCTCTAACTGAAGGTGGAGATCTTCTTAAAGGCCCTTCATATTGCCCAATTCCAAAACGCCGGCTTGCAGTGGGAGGGGTAGCAACTATTTCACCTCCACTGTCACTGGTTCCACTATATTCCAGATTTGATGGCACATAATCACGAGTTATATGAGTTGAAGGAGAGTGACAACGGTTAAATAAGTTTGATGCTAATATTTCATGTGCTAATAGCTGTTGAGGTGAGTGCATTAATGATTCAGCATCCATAACAGAAAACTGCCTAGTTCTTCCAATATTTGACTCCATTGTTTCAGGAGTATGCAAAGGATATCGTACATGATATGGCATTATATCTTGAGGTTGAAGTGCTAACGACTGAACTCTTCTTGTCCTAGATGCTAAGGAATATGTTTCTGTTTCTGGATCTCCAGCATCCTGCTGGGATCCATTCTGATCACTTGCCTCTTGCACCTGATGGATTTCTTTCTCAAAGCAATTATTTCGATTGAATTCATGATTCGTGTGTTGCATTACTTTATTGCAATTTTCATTACTCCGGTTTGGCACAGATTTTTTATGTCTGGTCATTTAAGCAGTTGAAACAGAGAAAACATTATATTCTGAATCATTACAAGTCTGAAAAAGAAATAAAATACTTAATTTAAAAAAAAAGAACAAATATAAATAAAAATTCAATATTGAGGCACTTAAACAACAATTTCATAGCAAATATATTAAGCAATACTTTGTCATAAATGGCATTTCCTCTCAAATTCCACCATAAAAAAAGAACCAACTAGAGTTGTAACACAAGAATATAAACTAGAATATTTTACAACATTTCAATATTTGGTTATTATGTCTATCATATGTTCAGAAACATTACAAATTATATGATAAAATTACAAATTAACACCCATAAATTGACAATACTGAAAATATATTTTGTTGAATTGCTGTAAGACTTTTTATTTGAATTTTCATAATTAAATTGTAAATATTACAAAACGACTATATGGAACAAAAGAAAAAAAAACAGTCTGAAAAATGTATATCATGGGCTCCATTTCTCTTTCACATCCTCACCTGCACTAAGCAGGAAACAAACAGAAAGGTTTCACCAAATATAGTTAAGGGCATGAAATTATTTACGGCAACAAAACACTTATTAGTAGGAAAATGTATGAGTTACTGTATCAAAACTCTTATTACGTTAGAGATGAAATACTTTCCCTAGTGACTTCGAGGGTAGATCGAGACATTAACTCGGAACGATCTCAACGCTCTCTATTATACAATAGTTTGGACAAAAATTTGTTTATAGTATGGAACCATAAATTTATTGTGAAATAAACAAACCACATTTAAGTGAAGTAATGAAATCTGTGACGTGAAGCGGCGTTCTGTCTTCAGGAGAACAACGCCTGAAAGAAAATGACAGAAAGATGCACCTGTGTAAGGTTTATCATGTAAATAAATGGAAAACATAACCAGATACTTGGGGACTACCAAGTAATAATTAAGATCATAATACTCGTTAACATATAATGATACGTTTAAAATAAAGATTTCGTTTCCAACCAATTAAAATACACATACACGTAGATATGACAGTTTTGACGTCTGCGGAATGAATCATATTCGGTTAAGGAATGTTAAAAATAAATCAGTCGCAATAGCAATAAAACTCACCAGTTTCCATGTGACATTTGCGAATCCCCATAGCACACATTTTGGTACCAGGTCCCACAACCTTTGCAGTCTCGGCGGATCAAGTGAGCAGCTTGCAGATACGCGCATGCGCACATAACCTTCAAACTCCGTAACAGAAAGATATTGTACTGGAGTTCACCTCGAGCGGTCTACGTGGAAGTTCACCCACCGACTGCCCACGACTGGATGCAGAGCGGTGCAAAGATTCTTATTGGCCAAGACATAATGAGCTGCATTCACGTACATATCGTACGGATATCCTAGTATCGAATAATT
This sequence comes from Laupala kohalensis, assembly GCA_002313205.1. Lineage (NCBI taxonomy): Eukaryota > Metazoa > Arthropoda > Insecta > Orthoptera > Trigonidiidae > Laupala > Laupala kohalensis. Next base: position 746,734 of record NNCF01128589.1, read on the forward strand.
ACATGCCCGCAGATAGTTTTAAGAGTAAAAAAATTAATTTTTAAACAGTAAATTAATCCTTATGAGTTCCAAATGTTAAGTTTTTTCTACTGGTAAATTACGCCAATGCTCTACCTAAAGAAAATACTTCGAGTCATACAAAAATTAACTTTAAAAATTTAGAAGTCAAAAGTGAACAACAATAAATGTGCTAATTGAAGGATCGGTGTCTCTTTCAGAGCTCACTGGCGACTACAAGCTCCAAATGAAATTCAGTCGCGGCGAAAACATGACGTTACTAGCTAGTCATCACCCCCTCTAGTTCGAAGCAGGTGGTTGCCAGAAGCTAATTCATGAGGTTGCTGTACTTTTTGTGACAGAAAAACTTTCGGAAATTATGGAAACAAGAGAAAAACATTGCCCGGAGTATATAATATTCTAATTCAGGAAAGTCAGTGATGTTTTTATTAACAAAATAAATATCTTTGGAGTCGTTAAATTGTGTGGTGTCTATAGATAAATAAACAAAGAATGCAAAACAGAAAGCGGAGTAAATTAGTAAGAAACAAAAACGGAAGTTTGAATTATAAATGCGAGAACGGAATACTATGAGCATGTATACCACAAAGAAAGGTTTAAATGAAACTCAATAGATGGCGCAGCAGCTCACTGATGGTAGTAGCACTTCAGTAAAAAAAAAAGAAAGGGGACGGGTGTCTTTTAGCGTATGATAGATACAGGTCATCAAGTTGTCACATGTATGGCAATGTTAAAGAAATGATCATAAGTCTTCTTAATCTGAACACATGTGTCACACCAAAATTGGGTCAGTGAAATGATGGAAATTTGTCTCGTCAAAATTGGATTAAAGCAACGCGAAATTCTAGCATTCCAAAAATTGTTTAATGACTTTAAAAAAATTAATACAATTACAAAAAAAAAATTAACCAATTATTAAAACATTCATATTAACTATTTAAAAAGATATTCTACTTTTACTTAATCAATATGAACGGAGGTCATGAGAAGAAAATAATTTGATCAAACACTCAACCTTGAGCTTGAAAGAAAAGACTAAACCTGCTGTACTTGCATTTTTGCTGTCGATTAACTAATTGAATTTACTCGTGTTGTTTTGCATGAGATGGTTTTCATACGATGTTTGCTTCACAAAATGTATTTTTTCATAACGAATTTGTTTATGTAGTCCAAGCAATTGGGAACCAAAAGACGACATCTGGAAAATTAACAGGACGTTTTTAATTTGACTGATTCTTGTGTATATTTGGTCGCTGAATTCGAATTTCCAGTGTTATTCCTTTATTTATTTACTTATTAATTTTTGCGTGGCTCAGCATTTTGAAGAAAATCGAGAAACGAACTTTTTTTTTTTGAATGATATCGTTTTATAATGGCTTTAAAACAAAATTATTTCTTTATCCAAAGAAAGTTCACAACCAACTTCATTTTTTATTAATTTTTTGCTACGGTACACATAAACGCCACTAGAGCACATCGCGTATCGCCCTAAAATACACATTTTGTGCTACATTCCGCTCTGTACATAATTCTCACAAACAAAGCGTTTCAACGTCGGTTCACGACAAAACACATTCACAATTATTAAATAAGGTAAAAAATACGATAAGATAACCTCATCTATTTCTGCATGCTGTTCAAGTGGCTGGGTACACTACGTACATTACATGAAAATGTATATTACGATGATTTGACATCATTGATGATTATACTCTAACTCATTCGATTTGTCATCAAAAGTAATCCTTCTGATGAAATTTTTTACTCAATCCCCCCCCCATGCCAAAATTAAAAGAATTTTGGTGGAATATTCTATTTTTTACAGCGTTTTTTAATTTATAATCATGCTGTTTCATTAAATGGATATTGGTTGTATATTATGCAAATTAATTAAACAGATATATTTAAACCGTTTGGAGACAACATAAATCTGCAGTGAAGAGGAAATGTTTGTGATTAAAAAAAATACACATCCAAGGCATATATATTTTCGTGATCATAGTGGTAATTTGGGAGAAATTTCCTATAATCAAGAGTCGAATTGATTGATATGCAAACATTTATCACAGCTGACCACGCCAGAAATCACTTCCTGTAGTTAAACACAACCATAAATCACGCAGTAGCAACGAAACAAGCATCCTAACGAACTACGCGCCAGGAGTTTGTCATTTAGAGTTTCAATTTATGAGCTGAGAAATGTGCATTTAAGGTTTTACGCTCAATTTCTTTGTTGTTTGCAAGAGCACTGTGACTAACACGCGAACGCATGCAAATGTACAATATCTCAAATTGACTCCATTATTTCGTGAGCGATTCATACTTGCTCGTCCACATTGACTCATGGATGAGTTAAGGTGAATTAAGTTCGAATATCTCCATTCTACTTAATTACATATTCGAACATATCCTGGCAATGCACTGAATTGATCCGCTTTTTATGAGTATGAGTTCTTTATTTTTCTTTAATTTATATCATCATTTGTAATAAAATATATCCTTACTTAATTTCGATACTTCAAACGTTTAGCACATACCATCCATCATAAATATATTGCAGTACCACATACGAGTACTTGCTTTTCATTGTACAATCAATAATTTGAAAAAGAAATTGTTCTATTATTCTTTAAACAATATCTTAAGAAAATAGGTGTTAAAGGGACTTTTCACCATCTTATCTCGCTAAAAATTTTATACGACTTTTAAAATTGTATTTCCAGATAAATATGAAGCGTTTGAGTAAATTGACTCACAGTTGAAGTACATCCATCCATACTCCATATATCCTTACTAATATATAAATGCGTAACGCGAAAGTGTGTGTCTGTCTGTTTGTTACTTGATCACGACTGAACCGATCGTGATGAAATTTGGCAAGGAGATTGCTTAGATGTTCAGAATGAACATCAATCAATCATAGCTTAACTTTTATTTTTATAATATGTGATAAGAAAGATAGAAAATTACTTTGACGATAAATGTCGATGAAATAGAAAAAAAGAGAGGAATGCTTAAGCTGCCTAAACGGTTAGATATAGTAACAACTATGAATGACAATATTGTTCGCCTCACATAGTTCTACAAAAAAGTTCCCAAAGCCGTATGTTTATCTACAAAAGAAGACATCCTAAATAATTATAGAAAAAAGGTTATTAAAATTGGCGTGTAAAAATACTTCACCTTAAGAGTGTAATTCAAGAAGGAAAAAATCAATCATCAATAAATTTAATGGGTTTTTAGTTTTGAGCATTATACAAAGATTAAAAAGTTTTAAATCGTAAAATTTGGACGAATAGTTTAGTTTTTATAAGTGTTATAATGAAATGCTGCAGGCGCTCTACCATCGTTGTCTTTCATAAGATTCGAAAATTCGACTCGCGCGGCTCCTGGGGTTCGTTCTTTTTTTTGCAATTCTTTATGAAATGTTTTTAAAAATTTTACTCTTTGCGGTAAGCGTTCTAGAAATTTCAGTTCCAAAATTGTATGTCAAATACTATCTAAGTAGATGTTATATCAAAAGTAACACATTTGTTGCTTTTTACTGCCAGTACTTAGAATTATTCAACCCATTTGACAAGAAAGGGACATATTTTGTGATTTGCTCCGTTATTAATTCGTAGATCAGAGATAGATGGAATTATAATACAAAGAAACTGTGTGGGATTACATCGTAATACAAATAAAACCTAACCCATGAGAATAAGCTTAAAAAAGTCTACATCATCTTAAAAAAGTATTAACATTTTATTTACTTTAATCGTCAACCGTTCAATGTTTGAAAATTACACTGGACCTCATGGGGGTTTGTGTTTATACCATCTCGATGGAACGGTAGGCGGTTCAACTCGGGAGGGACTTCTCGAGCATCCTCGTACAGGAAGTCAAATTTGGAGAAAGGATGGTAAAAATATGATGCTACTTTGGTTTAAAATGAAAAAAAAAGTAAAAAAGTTTCGTCACCATATCCTGAAAGTGAATTTCCATACATGGGGAATTAATTTACAGAAAAGGAAGGATATGTAAATACATTTTATTTACTTCTCATTTCTTAACGTTCGTTGACGTTGTCATTTCTTAATATAACACCATTGACGCATATCATAACCATAATACACTACTTACTAATTCGACATGTATGACATTTTTACTCTGCAGGATATCAAAACTCCGCGAATTCACCAATAATTCTGGAAACAAAACTTAAAAACAACTACAGAATAACAAGGGTATCAATTATCATGTCACAAGCTCTTCAGATTTGCAACATTAGAATATACACACACATCACAGACACATTACAAGCCGAATGAATCGTTATTGCCGATCGTATCCATCAAACATGTTCATGCTTTTCTTCTTCATTTTCAATCAAGTGGCCTCCGAGGCCACACGTCGACGGCCGCGAGTTGCGCCGCTGCCTTCTCGAGCGCGTCCAATCGTCTCTCAGCAGGTTCTATCCTCTGTGCCAGCCATTCCAGCGTCGTGTGATTGTCCACGTAGCCTTTCAACGCGTGTGTTGTGATTTGGCGGCAATCGGCGAACTGGGCACGAACCGCTAACAGTTCATCGAGAGAATCAAGCACACGGAACGGACTACTGAAACGCCGTGCCGTGTGATACTCCGTCAACCAACCCTGTAGTTCATTCTCCTTATTATCTGGAATAAAACCAAAAGAGCTGTAATCGACTATTTGGTAGTTTATCTTCGTCTACATGAAATAAATTGAAGTCAAAGGAAGAAGGAAGCTAAGGTAGAGGTAGAGAAGCGTATAACTACTTTGAGTTTCCTTTCACCTGTCTCCTTTTACGATACAGTCCACAGAGAACCTGTAAACCTGAAGAATTGTTTTTGAATAGGTTGCAAGTGTACATGTTTTTGGTCGACAGAACTGCTAATAGTTCACGTAGAGCGTTTTACTGAATGATTTTCATATGTATTATGAATATGTTGTGATCCTTACTGCAACACTAACTTACGCCTCCTACCTGAGGAGCACAATGTTAGGTGAGGAAATTCATGTCTAACGTAGTGATGTGGGAATGTACATTATCTCTATTAGCTTAGATGGAGCACTGGGTCAATTGAGCCTACTAATACCGAATAATTGGTCACAAATGTATGTTATTTCATTGTTTTCAGAATGAGGAACGGAATAATGTGTGCTGTTAGTTATGTTCACCTACAGGAACCGCACCTGGTGGATACTGAAGCTACGCGAGAGGCGAGTATGACAATTGGGTAAGGGAGTTAAATCTAGAGGAATATAAATAAGTGCACAAAATAAAGAATTTGATGAAAACGTTTAACAGCATATCCTGTGATGACCAATCATTATTTATTTTTGTTGATCGTGTACGATGCTGATAATGAAAATTAGGAATTGTGCTTTTTTAACGTGATAAAATTTTATTGACTTGTTTTATTAGGCAAAGAAATATACATTAACGCTTAACTTTTGTGACTAATTGTTTAATACTCATTGTACTGTTGATAGAAATAATCAATTACCACAGATTTTTAATCACTGTATCATCAGTGCCCATAAATGTTTAGGCGATTATTTCGTCGTCATCAATGGTACCAGACAACATGTAGCAAGCATTTTTCTTTGTATTGTAACATTTGTGAGTGGAAAATATAGCGTGCTATTGAAGCGTATCTACATGGGGCGATAGGACGTAGGAGGTAGGTGATGAGGCAATTGGTAGTAGTTGAGCCGGTTTGCTGCGTTTACCAACAACTTAGTAAGGGGTGTTAATAGTAAGAGTAAGTGATGCTAGGAGTAGTAGGAGGTGGATAGGAGAAAGAGGGTTTACTTTTCTTTTTTTTTTTCTTTTTTTTTTGTGGGGCTTTAGGGCTCGTCAACAGCGAGGTCATTAGAGCCCTTAAAACTTGTACAGGTAGGGAAAATGCAGTTACGCACTAGGGAGAGCCAACATGACTCTCCCCGCGTGTGGGACTCGCCGAAAGACTCAGCCATACCCAATAAAACCCTCCTGCATTACAACTCAAAACACAGATTCCAACTTTACTAAAACTTTACTAAAAAACATTAAAAAAAGAAGAGGAAAGAGGAAAATGAAAGATACCCTAGCCCTAATAGCGTCGGGATCGAAAAGAACAAGAGGT
>NNCF01128589.1:754563-823531 GCA_002313205.1 Laupala kohalensis
GAAACAAGAACCAACTTGTCCGTAAAATCGTTGGGAGTAAAGATCGTTGCAAGAAAACGTTGTAAAATATTCGAAGCCCTTTAAAATTTCCCAATCAGAATCTAGGCGTAAGAAGGGGGAATCGTTTTGGCATTGGAAGTTTCGGTCACGTGGAATTGAAAATTTGGAAGATCTGGAAATGGAAAAATAGGTAGAGGTGGGGAGTAAGACCATTTAAGGAATGGAAAACGAAATTACGCTCTCACATTTCTAACATCGCTCAGCTCACATCGCAGACATCGTTTAGATTTTTTAGTCAGCTCATATCAGTCAGATCAGATCGCTTAGACTTTTCGCTCAGCTCACAGCGCTGAGACGTTTTTTTGACATCGCTCGCATGTCATTTTGCGCAGCTCAGATATTAGATTTTCGCAGTCAGCTCACATCACTTACATCGCTGAGATAGATTTTTCGCTCAGCTCAGATGTTTCTAGCTCGTAGCCGCAGACGCTCACGATCGTATCAGCTTTTCGTCAGATGTTTTTAGCTCTAGTCGAGTGTTCGTTGATTGTTTTTTGATCATCGGGACAATTTAATAAGTTGATCTCGACCCGAGCCACGGACGAACTATTTTCGGGTGGTCATTCGGACGAACGAGGTTATGCTGACACTGCGCTCGGAGGGGCCGAGTTCGCAGAGAATGATTGGAGCACCTTCTGGTAGTCGGCGTTGATTGACACCGTCAGCGTTCGCCCGAGATTGGAGCCTGGCTGACCTTGCGAGGACACCACTCTCTACTGTCTGCCCTGGTCGGTCATCTAAGAGGTATTTTACGACGGTTGGTGATGTTTAAACCGACGTCGTATTGCGCTTGCGCGTAATGAATCAACTGGCATAAATTATAAAAAAGGGGCACGAACTTTGGACTAAATCAGTGCCAAGACAGATTTAATTGTCGATAAAATTATGCCATGATTAAACTCAAGTGTATTGCTACTGCCTGAGAGAGAGGGAGATTTAATTGTTGATATGATAATATTCTTGTTAAATTCAATGTATTGCTATTGTTGAGAGAGAGGGAGATTTAATTGTTGATATGATAATATTCTTGTTAAATTCAGTGTATTGCTATTGTTTGAGAGAGAGGGAGGTTTAATTGTTAAGATAATATTATTATTAAATTCAGTGTATTGCTATTGTTTGAGAGAGAGAGGGAGATTTAATTGTTGATAAGATAATATTATGGTTAAAGCCAGTGCATTTTAGTTGTTTTTTTGAGGGAAAGATGTCATTTAGGAGTTAGTGTTAATGTTCTTATTTGATTACCATTTATGTTTGTTTCTTTTGGGAGGGGAAACAGCAAGAGGGGTTTTGTTGTAATTAAAACGATGATTAAATTAAATGGATTTATTTGTCAGTAGCGTTTTCCGTGAGTGGAACCATTGTACGGCCCTTTCCTTCATTAAAAAAATCGAACCCCAGAAATTATTGTGGAACCCTGAGATAAAATAGTCGAGGCGCTCAAAATTTAAATGCAGTGTATTTTGTTAACCACCAAGTTTCGTTCTGCCACAGTATCCACCTGATAAGCTGATCCAGAACATCNATTTCGTTCTGCCACAGTATACAAATTGAATTTATGGATAGGAAGTAGTTATTTAGGTGGTCAAACATTAAAATTATGAAGAAATATTTATTAATATTCCTACTTGCAATATGGTCATCCATATTTAGTAAAATACAGATGTCATCCACGCGACCTCTGAGATTCCATTCGGAAGCGACCGTTTCCGTGAGTACTTTTGATTCTTTGAATTATTTAACGAGCAATTTATGTACGGACGATATTTTTAAGATTCTTACTCATTCAGAAATGTTAATAAAATGTTTCTTTTTTCACTTGAATTTCTACTTTAAAAGTGGATGACGAGGGTCACACGCACGACCTCTGACGATGGATTCGTAGGAGCGACCACCGTTCAACAAAACGATACTCCCAATAAATTGTTGTTAAGGTGTTGTCACCAGTGGTCTCAAGTTCCAAGAATAGTAGCCAGATACTAGATCGTATTTCCACCATATTTCACCAAGCCATTTCCTTGGAGGGGAAGTATTGAGTTACGTCCGGGTGGTTAGATGGTACCTCAGCGCGACTGCTCAAGTTTTTGCTTTTCTTGACCTGAATTACTACACACGCGACTGGAAGAAACAGATTTACCCCAAATAAATGCTCAGGTGTAGAAGTTACAATTTCTATCAATATACTGGATAAAAAATACTTATTTCATGACATTTTCATAAGGAAATAAATGAAACACCATGTGAGGAATTAATCAGTGAAACTCATCTAGTGTTTATTCATAATTGTAATATCTGTTATTGTTTTCAATATTTTTTTCATTATTTTCACAATGAAATAAGATTTATGTATTTTTCACTTGTTTGAGAAAACGCTTTATTAATCGTGAAACATTACGAAATATATCATTTTTGCATTCGTTTGGTTAATAAATTACACCTACTTAATTTAGGCTTTCTAATGAATATATCTCATTTTTAGTATACATACTTAAAAGTGTATACATAATTGTGCTTGTTTTATTCAAGAGACCCATCCACAAAACATGACCATATCCTTTTAAAACATTTTTAATTTTATATATAAATAAAGAAAAACATTATTGAATCAATCATATATTATATGTACAACTATTTATTAATAATACATGGAAATACTGAAACAATATTTTGTAGCAATATTCCTGAAAACCATAAAAATTGATACCAATGACAGGTGTGATGAAATGATAAGATGTCATTTATACTGGCGATTGATCGTGGGTGAGATATTGGTGCGATTGATGGCGAGTTAACGATGAAACAAGTTTGGTATTGACATATTTAGTATTTGCTGTGCTATTTTGGTATATTTAAGCGGGGGAAGGCTCTTCAATATTGAATGTCCTCTAAAGTTACACAGTATGATTAGATCCTTCCATGAGGGTATGAAGGCAACCGCCCTGTATGGAGGCAGTATGTCAGAACCCTTTGACGTCAAGGGCAGCGTGAGCAAGACTGTGTTCTTGCTTCAACGCTCTTTGGAATATTTTTCTCTATGTTTCTAACACATGCTTTTGGAACCTTTATTGAATGAGTGTACATGTATACAAGGACAGAGAACAGACTACAAGATTGCAAGGTTGAAAGCATAAACCAAGATAAGAGAGATTATCATAAGACAAATGCTTTTCCGGATGACGCAGAAGTGATCTCTAATAGTAAGACCTCCAATGTCTTATGGAAAGATTCTCACAAGTTTGTAAAGAATTTGCCTGAACAGTCAGTTTGAATAAAAGCAACGCAATGGTGGTTACACCACCTGTCATCACCATCGACAACTAAGTGCTTCAAGTAGTAAATCAGTCCAGCTATCTTGGTTCCACCGTTAGTGATAACGTCTCCCTGGACACAGAAATCACATCGGTATAGCCGCGACAACTCAAGGACTTCTGACCTCAAGACTGGAAGAATCCGAAGATGGCTGTCTACCGCACATGTCATCAGCACCTTTATGGGAGTGAAAGCTAGACCACCTATGCCAAGCAAAAGACAAAATCTCTACGCTTTTTCATCTGCGGTTCCTCAGTCGCATCCTTGGCATCAACTGGTGCGACAAAGTGCCTAATGACTTAGTCCTTGCCCATGCAAGTCTTCCCACTATGTACATACTGTTTAGAGAATGCAGATTGAGAAGACTTGATCACGTGCACCGTATGAAAAATGGCCAGATTGCAAAGGACGGAATGGCTACCGGTACTATGGGGAACTGGCTACCGGTAGGAGATCTTTAGTCATTCCCAGCTGCAGTATAGACTAAGTGCTACATGAAATATCTTGGTATTAGCACAGACAGATGGGAGGATGCTGCGGTTAACCACAAAAATTGGCACTGCTTAGTGAAGAATCAGGTGAAGAAAGAGGAAGAGAGTTTTCTGAACCAGACAGAAGAGAACTGGGCCAGGCGGGAACTTCGTGCTGCAGAAGATCTTCCCTCGACCAGCACTTTATATGGCAGGGATTGCTATTCCTGTATTGGACAGTTTAGTCATCATTGACGACGTTGCACTAGAGAAACACTAGGAACTCACAGGGCACATATCCATGGTCGACAACCGACTGAATATACCGAGCCCTATAGTTTTGGTTTTGGATATGGTATAATGTGGGTACGTAACCAACGGCACTGTGTACTGAAATAGGATACGGTGGCAGGCTCGGGACACCAGTTCCGTGTTAGTGACGGGTAGAACCGCATAATTATATTGTTTAACATATGCTTTATAAATATTTAAAAAAGTATAGAAGAAGGGGTAGCAAACACATCTTGTCAAAAGCGTTTTAGTTACCTTCCTCCACGTATCGTAACGCCTTGAGTGCCAAATGACATTGATGCACAGCTGCAAATATATCTTGACCTGTAATGCACAATATACAGAGTGCGTTATAACATGAATGATATTTTATTTGATACATGGATATATTCTCACTTTACATGACTATAGGGTGTGAGAACAGAAAAACATCTATTCGAGATAGTTCCTTAATTTGAAAGTGCTCATGGCTCAATCAAAGAAATAAGAATCTGGGTGCGACTCTTATTAACACGGTTATCTCAAAGCTGTGTAAACGGTCTCAGCAAACATGTGCTTAGGAAATGAGATTGAGTAATATTAGAGTATTATTAAAAATATTACTCAAATTATGAGAAGAAAAATGAATTAAAAAATCAGTTTACTAGTAATCTCAAATACAAAGGTAAGCAAAATTGTTGCAATAAATCTAGTAACACCATTTATTCAAAATTTCTGTTCATGCGAGTTGTTAGTACACTACAATTTATGCACGCTGGTTCTCATATTTTCATAATTCGCATTCATCCATCTCAACTCAAATATTAGATAATTATGTTTGTGCAACTTGCGCATAGGATGCAATCTTTACAGAACTTTAAAATCCTTAATCTGTATATATCAAATCAAAAAAGACTTTATTAACATTGGGAAAAAAGACAATTCACTTAGCATCATTTTTTGGCGGGACTTAGGATCCATTTTTCACTAAAAAGCCTGGATTGCCGCGGGTTGTGCTAACCATACTTTGGTATTTGCCGCAAACAAATTTTCTAGTTCTATGGAAAAGTGATTCCATAATATTTGGTTGTTAATATAAAATACACGACTATCAAATCATTCATCTCTCTCTCTATAAAGACTTGAAATTTATGCCTCTCTTCTGCAAATCTACAGTTTCATTCCGAAAATGATGGAATTTTGCGCACAAGACCTCCAAATCAAGAGAAAGATTACTGTAGAGATGATATTTCTAAAACCAGACGTATCTTTTTTTTCACACCCCTAGAGAAGGCATGGGAACGGGGTGACGTAAAAACAATGAAAAGAATTTATGTTATTTGTGCAGTTTTGTAGGTCTGTGAGATGAAGACTTACACTGTCTAGGTACAAGTTCATCTCTCATCCGAGTAAGACGCTCCTATTACCCTCTACTAATTCTCGAAGTGGAGGGGAAGGAACTGATATGTAAAGAAACATTCGTTTCTGGATTTGATGAAAATATCGAAATCCTATTTTGTAACATAATACTTTTTTATGAGCCATCGTTATCTACTGTAAAGTACATTTATGAGTACACACTGCGTACTATGAAATTGAAATTATTAAACTGACCTTTTTTTGCAGACATTTATTATTACATGTCACAACGTTTCAGCAGTAGATTCCTGTCATCGTCAGGTGAACGTGTGTGTTTGAACATATAAACAAATGTGTTTGATTTATCTAGGTAACAAGTAGAATACAAATTAACTGTAAACACAAATAAAACAGAAATTACATAGAAAAATAAATAATTTGAAAAAAACAAACCATCGAAGAGAAAATCATAGTAAACAACTACAAACTTTATCAGTGTCAGTTTGTAAATTCAATGTGTTTTTCGGAAACTTGATGTATAGCATTTCTAAAATTATACTTTTGTAATAATTTTGTTCCCGGTTTAAAATTAAAACATTTTACCAGTCTATTGAATGATCCAAATTTAAACGGTGTAATGAAATAACATTATGTTGAAGTGTGTTTATGTTATACTGATGTTCTTTGATTCGCGTCTGTATTTTCGTTTCGTCTATTCAGTATAGCAAAAGGGACAATTGTTACAAACAAGTTTATAAACGACATTTTGCGAGGATGTGTTGTCGATTACATCTTTCTCTTAATTACAAGGTTATAAAATTGTTCCCTAATGGAACTCACCAACCAAATGTTTTTCTTGGAGAAAAGAATCACTTAAAATTGGGAATATTATTCTATGGTATAGAAAGTCTACGAAAGATTCACTACTTATCTGAGATTGAAGGATGTTTCTCATTAGTAGGGTAGTGTATTCGTCTCTTGACATGTTTCATTATTAAACTTTTTGGATAATAATTTGCTAGTAAGATTTTTGTTACAAACTCAACGTTATCATAATGGAAGAAATTAGCAGACAGCAATATTGCTTTGTGAACCAAATTGTATATTATTTCAATCTTTTGCATAAGAGGATTATCCGAAAAAATAATTTAATACTAGTCCTGAATAAGTTTTTTTTATGACACCAATTAAACAGCAATTTATTATTTGCACGGGATATTGAGACACCTAAAAATTCAACTTTAGCTTCGCTTTCTTTCTCCAACGTAAATTTCAACGGTGGAAGATATCCTTTAAAACATTTAGCATTGATTCTATTTCATCTGTTGGAATTATGCAAAAAATGTCGTCAACAAAACGAGCATAAAGCAAAAGAATCAAACTTTAAATTACTCGGACATCAACTTTTAAAACAAATTCCGACTACTCGGATTTCCCATTGGCGATCCCTAAACTTGATGGTATAATTTCTTATTAAACATAAAATATGATGATTCAATAATTAATTTTCAAGCAATGATTTCATGATTTCATATCTTCTTTTGGAATATTCCAGTTTTGTTCAATTTTTAGTTCATCTATATAAAACAATATTAACCGATGAATCAATTGGTAGACTCATTTAATAATAAATAATTGTCTACAAAAAAAGATTGGTTTAATAATTTCAATTTACTCGTAATTCCGATTATAGACGTGAATAATGGCACTACGTATTCTTCTCGTTGTAAATGGAGACGAGCAAATTTTTTTATGTTTACCTTTTGCTAATTAGACGCAGGATAATTATTAATAATTGTCACATACACTACAGTCTCCTTTAAACCGCAGGTGTTCTGTACCAGTTCAGTTATTTTTCGAATGAAACCTTATTCGCTTAATTGTAACAATAATGTATATTTCATCATCCATGTCTAGCAAATAATGACATGTACATTTATTAATAACCTCTTTGAAATCAACAAAAATCGGAATGCTAGATTATTATTAAAAGTTGCTCATTTCCCAATGTTGTTTGACACAATATATAGAAAGGAAAAAGAGAAGATTTTTAAAATCTTGACACGCTGGAAACTACATTCACAAATTTTTCCTCTTGTAAAACTGAAATATGATTTATTAGGAGTTCAGAGACCACATTCCTCTTTTATATATATGTATCAAACACGCACCTTCCGTGCAATCCATACCGTTTCAATTAGTTTGGATTGCGGAGGTCTCACAGTGTTTACATAATCGATCCATCGTTTTGTTGAATTCTCCTCGCTGGATTTATTCAGGGGAAACATTCACGTGAAACAACGATTAGACCAGGATTTTGATCTCTCTGAATAACATCATTCGTTGATATTATGGTAATATGTATTGGCAATTTTACCGTGGCACAATAGCAAGAACGCTGAAATTGAAAATGAAAAAGTAAGTAGGATTGTTTCGAGATATACGTTGATGGAAAGTATAATATAAGATAAGAGAAATTACAGCGAATGACATTGTATATCAATTTCCTATAGATAATTAACATTGTAAGTTATTTAACATGCCTCATGTTTCCTCTGCGCAAATGTATATTCTATACGAGTCAAAATGTTAAATTGGTGTTACAGGACGTCTGGAAGGACTCTTCATTGATGATAGCGGGTAGAACACTGACATTTCACAAACATTTCTAAAGAGAAGGAGTTTTCACCAACATGTGTCCTAATTGTGGGTGGGTGAAATTAGGATAGTGTGTTCGTGAAATGGCGCACGGTACGAAGTAAGGAAAATAAATTAAGAATTCCAAATCATGTTAGTACGTCAATTTCCTGTACAAAAAAGATAATGAACTTGAAAAGAGAAAACAATAGGCCTACATAATAAACTCGAAATATCACCGAATACGTAATAAAACGTGTGTTCTACAAGCTAGTCCCGAATTTGAAAGGACGGTATCTTTAGATGGTGCGAAAGCTATGGTGATGCCAGATGGTATAATGTGGCAGGTACACAAAAATATCTGTTACTTGCTTTAACATTAAAAATATGAACCAAAGATACACAAGAATTTTCCAAGGGAAGCGTAGAAAAAAAAATTAATGAATTGTACGAACGAACAATCCAAATAGTTCAATTTTGATAATTGAAAGTGCAAGAAATATTATATTCAAAATGTGGCACGACTGTCATCAGTAATTATAAGTTTATAATTTTGTTTTACTAAAATGCGTTAAAATGAAAAAAAAAAAACTTCTTTACTGTAAACTAAGTAAAAGTATATGTATTAGTTCGTTAAACATGTTTTAACCAGTCTCTTCGAACAACTAGCATGATTTCCATTTTCAATAGAGGCATCGTGAATGCGGCGAGAAGGTGGTAAGAAATGTAGAATATTGCTCTTTCTGCCAATGTCTCACCGAGAAATCTGCACTTGTGGAGCGCCCACTGCCGGGGATCCTCGTCGAGCGAAGGCCAATGTTCCCCTGGTGGGCATTTGAGGGAGTTCCGCCAGCGCTCGAGAAGCTTCTGCGACCAATCCTCCGCCTCCTGCTGCGCCGCGGTTTCCAACCATCCCCGAGACCTTCGAGGAGCGACGTCGTCGTTCCACAGTGGCTTGGCAGAGCGCGCCACTTGCAGCGTCAGCACCAGCGACGGCACGGAGAGAGGCAGGAGCTCCGTGAGCGAGGCGAAGTGGTCGTAACGAGCCCATCCCGTGAGCACGAGCGCAGCGGGCGGGGGTGCAGTTTCTCCGGCGCCTTGCTTCATCTGACGTCGGCGCCACGCCACCATGTTTTGCAGCCGTTCGTTCAAGTTGGGCACTTGGGCAAAAGCTCCCGACGCACCACGGTAAGCAGCCGCTCCCCACAACCGGGGGAACGTTTTGCCCATCAAGAACCTGCGCATAGAAACACGTTTCTCTATATGCCAGTGTCCTGAGCAGATAAACTCAAACTGAATCATTCCGTCAGAACGTACGAACACATCAAATGATATGAATCCAACTTACACGTCTGCTTCGTAAAAAATATTTAGTGTAATCACCACGAATAACTTTGTTAATGCTTTCTTTTTACACAACCCATAATCGCTAAAGTTTATATTGGAAATATATCGCGTGTGTATTAACCCCAACACTTGAGAATACACAACCCATAATTTTCATCAGTGCTCCATGTCTACAACTACACGCGTACGCTTGTTGTGTTACTCCACGTGAATGGGATAATAAAAAATTAGTTTACAAGAAAACAACACATTATATATTAAATGTACACGATAAAGCAATGAATTATAACTAATTCTTTAGTCGGGCTCAAAGTAAATAAATAAACTTATTACTGTCCTTTATTTGAGATTTGAAAATGAAATAAATATTCAGAATGTTATTTTAAGACCTTGAGCTATTTTACAGTTACATTATAAGTACCCTAAATGTAATTTCGTTGTAGGCATAAGTTGCTATATTTTCGTCTCCGGAGTACGTTTTCGGTCCTGTCGTATGTGTTATCATTATCATATCTTTTATTTGAGTTTACCAAAAGTGTATTCTACGACCGCTTGGTCCATTTACACTGCTAAATATTATTCAAGCTCCTTGAAACAGTAAACAAATGTGTAAGTACGGTAGACAGAAATTATTTTACAGAAAATACCAAACTTTCAAGCGAAATACCGCTAATGCGGTTGTAATATATTCTAATTACTCTTTACATACATAATATTTAAGCAAAGCCGTTGGGAGAATATTCAAAAGTGCACTTTGACCTTCATGTAAAGTACCCTTTGTATTAAAGTTTAAAAAAATGAGAGCACGTGCATAGACTACACGTTAATTCTGCCGTAAATACGAAAAGTGAATAAAATGTATTTTTCCGTTTGTCGAGAAGTGCTGCCCACAGACGGATGGACGGATCGGATGGGCGTCATGCAAGAAACTACTTTTTCAGAACGAGGGACCTACAAAATGTATATCACTGTCAACATCTTGCTTTCGAATTTTTTTTACGATTACAATACTTTCTTGGTAATTGTGGAGCTTTAGCAACATTATCAAAGCATGATAAATTGAAAGGCGTTTCTATGTTGCTCATTGTTTTATTGGTATAAAGCTTTTTCGGCTGCATAGCAGCCATCGTTAGTAACATACACTGAGTATTGAGGAATATTTTTGGCCAAAAATATTCCTCAATACTCAGTGTACGTTACTGACGATGGCTGCTACGCAACCGAAAAAACTTTATACCAATAAAACAATGAGCAACGTAGAAACGCCTTTCAATTTATCATACAATACTTTCTGTATACTACTAATATGAGAAAGTAAAAAGCGATCTCTCATATTTCTTATTCTCTTTGTTTGCCACGTATAGGAAATATTTATTTAGAGTTACTGAAATTGCATCAAGGTATTCTAAAATAATAATCTTTTCTTCCCCCCAAATTTTACTAATTTTGATAGCAAAATCTTTGTTTTTCATTTGCTACTTCGGTTGTTTTGACGCTATTTTTTTTCTGACAGCGATGCGCTTTTCAATTCTTCGGCAGGTTCTATTTCTAGGTCAATAATAATAATAATAAGTATTATTATTAATGATAATAATAAGTATAATATTATTATTAATAATGATTACTTACTAATTATTCCCTTCATAATTTCAGCAACTGGAGTCATTTGCAAAACACTGAATGGGCATCTTGCAAGATTGTCATTGACTAAAAATGTACGGCCAGAAATACAGAAATCCTTTACATGCCACCTAACAAGGAAATTTCTTACTCTCTACTAAGACCAAATTTTACTTCCGGCTTGGTGCATAAGCCCGCTCTAACTACCTACTTGAACAGAGAAAAAACAATTGTACAACAATTATTATTGTTATTATTATCATTACTATTATTACTCTTTTATCTTTATTTTTTACTTATTTTTATATATTTAATTATTTTACATTCAAACACGTTTATCACCTAAGGTTCAAGAGCATCAGTATAGCATGATTCTTGAACGATTTACCAACTTCTAAACGCTGCCCGTATGATGTTTGAATCACTGAACTGGTTCTCTAAATACTTCCCACATAAGCTAGAGATATAAAAGAACTCTTAGTTTCAACATAACTCCCACTAACAAAATGCAATAGAAATGTAGTCGAAATCGAGATTGTTACCCTAACCGGTTAGACCACCTTTTGAACGACTTTGTACGGCGGGATAGTATATTTCTCTTGTTCCTCAAAATTGTTCACACGTTTTGTATGACATAACTTAAGATACATTGAATTTATAAAAGTATTAAATAATTATTTTTTCAAACTTAATTTGTCTATGAATTCGGTAAATCACGTGTGCCCTCACTTATTAGCCTACTCCCTAAGGCCAGTTTCAAAATTTCGGAACGATTCAGTTAAAAAATTAAATGTGCACCATTTATTTGAGCATATCAGCTGTTAGTGCTTCGTTAACCATTGACAGATTTATCACCTGACTTCATAGCAATCCATGTTTTTCAATTAAATGTTTTTATCGAATTATTAAACTGGGAGTGGTTGTATAATCAGTCAACAGCTTTTAAAAGACCGGATATGGTTTCAACCAAATGATAGAAAGTAGTTGTACGGTGTGAACTAGCTGAAAAGTTGTGCTATATTTATAAATTAACGAATGTGTTATAGGTTATTCATTTATGTAAAATTTGTTTTGAATAAATAATTGGTGATTTTCTGCTCATTCTTCCTTTATGAACTTCTGCAAAGGACACTAAAACAAAAGAAAAATGTTTTAAAAAAATTCTTCAACACGAGATTCATAGCAAACAAATTTATTAGAAGTGTAGTTTTAAAATGAAAATAAAAAACAAAACAAAAACAACTGAAAATGGGTTTGAAAGGTCATTTCCTGACTTTATTTCGCCTTCTGAAAATCTCATCCCTATGGTAGCTTACTGAATTAGAAAAACATCTTACAACGTAATGCAGATCAGTCTGATGGTATTTGTAGTTAATTCGTTAACAATCGAACACTAAGTAATTCCACTTCAATGACCTTGTTAGATGACTAATGTTTTTCTTCATCACAATATAACACGACACTAAACGTGAATATTATCAATACTAATGAATTCACAGTCATAAAATAGGTCTCCGTCAAATTTGTTCCATACACTTTGTTCTATATATGTTCCCTTTCTAGGAATATTGAATTTTTCAAACTAAAAATAAAGTATAAGTTTTAGAAAAACTCATCATTGTACACAATAATTTTACTATTAATCCGTTAGAACCAAAATATAAAATATATAAATCTAAATAGGTTTTCGCGGCTGGAGTCAGATTTTTGTTGTCTGAGAATCACCGCATCGAGGTATTAAGAACCGACGTTTCTGAAGAAGACCCTAAGATGGGCGGAATGTTGATTCGTCATACCGCGACACAGCTATTCTTGGATAGCAAAAAAAAATACTTTAAACATTCGAACATAAAATCAATATCGCAACTCGATTTGCTAGTCATGCAGAATTGATTTTCATGGGGTCAACTTTTGGAAATAACTTGATTTCATTTTATAAATTATCTTTTTGAAACTAAAAGTACATATGTGGCAAATCAAATTATATTTTTTTTGCCTTGCATTGCTAAGCTTTTGAAGATATTGTTATTAATTCTGTGGTTAGTTCGAATGGTGTGTGGAGCAGACGATAAGGATAATTTAGAATGAATTTATATTTCCTTCTCACCTAAAATTTGAAAAGTAAATTAGAATTGTTTTATGATATTGAATTATGAATTTACGAGTATTTCCGTCTCTAACTATAGTCTATTTATAGACCAGGCAGACTTACAGTAAATATTCCGATTTCGTCCCTTCACACACAATATTATCAACTTTGAGTTATAGAGTGAACGAAATGTCATGAAACGTGTAAAACTCTTCATAAATAGAAATGGAATAGCATTTTCCTTTTCGTCAACGTAAAACAGCTACAGAATCTTTGAAATCGCTTTTACATAAATATCGTATATAAACTAAAAATGCTATCAGGGACAATTTCTCATAACTTTTTCTGAAATTTTTAAGTTAAAAGACTAGAACTAGAGGTGCTGTGATTCCACGAATGTTTTTGCAGTTGGGAATGTCGAATCGCGTTACATGAAACAAGCCACACATGTAGGTAGCGCAAAGCAGCTACAGAGCATCGGGGGCGTATACGTCACCCGCGTGGACCCCCCGGGGACATGTGTCAGCAGCGAATTAAAGAGAGTATTAATTGATGGAGTACAGACGTGGGACCTCCACCTGTGGTCATTATCCACGAGTAGCTTTATCGCTCTATGCGGCGATGCAAAATACCACTTAACCTTTGCAAGTCATTTCAAATGCAACACCCACACATTATACGTAAAGAGATAGGGGAAGTTAATTCATGTGCGTTTTGTCCTAGCAATGTTGGCGGATTTTTTACAATGTATGTCCAAAATAAAAATAAAATTTGTACTTTGATATTATAATAAAAGAAAATTACAATTATGGGGTACAACGAGTTATGTTTTTATTATTTATTGTATGGAACTGAATACATCGATGGTTGTTCATATTTTGTCTAGGCTTCCTGAAAAATGCTTTTTCTTGAATTATTGTTTAAGAAGGCTGCATTAAAGTGAAATGGAATTTTTCAGTTTTACACTCTTTTTTAGTAGATTTCACAAATATCTTAATTTTTTATGTAAACATTGTAAATTTGATGTTGTAACAGCGAGATTTTTTTGATATTTTATTTTCAATAGGTGTTAAGCGTTAGGAACAACTTTTGTCAGGTGCGCTATTGGTACGAATTTTTTGTTTTCACTATCTCACAGGATGTAATTGAGGTATCATCTCGGTTTTTGTAAGTAAATGTTGATAGATCATAGTAGATAATAGCTACATCTGGAATTTGTCACATTTCATTTTAAAATCGGTGAAGAAGGATTATTCATGCGCTGTTCTGACCTATTGATCTTCTTATCAAAGCAGAGAGTATTGAAGAATGAGACTTGCGAGTTTGGCACGGTGTTTTGTGAATTGTAGAGAATAACTAACAAAGGATTTTTGAAAATTAAGATTATAAAGTTGAATTAGACTGAAGTGTGATTCATCGAATTTTCGCTAAATAGAACGTATTATTATCACGGTCATTGTTTGTAAATGTGCTTTTTTGTCTGGGTAAATGTAATGTAGGGTATATCATTACATAGCAACAAAAACGCTTGTACAAAGCCAGGTAGTGTCGACTAGTTAAGACCGATAAAATAATACAGACCACTTAAGATGAGAGTTCACAGAATTCTAATTCTTGCTGTAATTGGGAGCTATTTAGGCAATTTCTTAATCCCCAGTGGAACTTACACCAAGGGAATCGACTGAATGTGATGATTTAGCCTTTCCCCAGATGAGAGCGTTGCTCTTTCTAGCCTCCTTTTGAGTTTCGCGTCCGTAGGGACGAGGCTAATGTGTCCTCGCCTGCGCCTTAGCCGCCGCTCTGTTCATTGCTTTGAAACCCCGGGTCTCGCTGCTGCGACAGTCGTCCCTTCTAATCGGCTCAGGCCTCGCGCAGTACATTCTTGTTCACGTAAAATGACCCACTCTATCAAAGATACAATAGAAACCCCTTTATATACACAGAAAAAACATTAAATTATCACAAACTAGTATGACACATTAAGAGAAAAACATATTCTGTTAACATTTATGTTTTGTGTAATGTGGTGGTGTTTTTTTTCATTATTGCAGACAATAATAATAATAATAATAATAATAATAATAATAATAATAATACTGTTCCATGATCTTCTCTTTATCTCTAGTTAGATTTACGAAATACCCGCTATATCGATCAGAGTCACTGGTTCAACCTAGAGCTTTTCACTTAATGTGAGTGCATGAGATAACACGTACTATTTTTACATTATGGTTACTAGTACATAATATATGAGCATGAGTACGCGGTATTTAATATTTTGGTTAATGAATATTTGGTGATATTGTACGGTGTTTTAATTAAATTCCGATACATGAAATACGATTGCTTGAAAACCTATTTAAGAATCTAACATTTTTTCAAACTTCGAACTAGCTTGGGGAATTATCGAGAATAACTTGGTTAGTTGAATAATAAACATAACAATAAAACATGAACGAATAAATAACATGTATAATTTGATGAATCACCCTTTATTAATATTAAAGCCTTCTTTATTTTGTATTGCCCCAATATAAGTTTTTGATATCAGATAATGTCAATGGCAAACAAAAAAAGCTTCATCAATTTTGGGGGATGAGATGTCAAATGTTTTACTATTGGGAAAGTATCCCAGAACATAACAAAAATGCTTAGACTCCTTCGACTCCTATTTTAAATGACGTAAGCATTAAAGCTGAAGTTTTGATTTATGTGAACCTAGTATCTGAATTGTTAGTTTCGAAAGTAGGGTTGTATAATTGCGATGGGGAATATAGAACAAATGTAGTTCTCAAAAGTTAATTTGAATTTAAGATAAAAACACAGGACCCGAAATAGTAAACGAGGAGAACGTTAAAAAACTTAATTTATTTCTTTATCTCCCATGGACATACACTTTGTAGTAATATTAACTTTATATCCTTTTATTAAGCTATATTTTATCGGTCTCTTGATATTTCGCTTACTTCTTCATCATCAGAGTTAAAAGGAGTCAACAATAATCCTTCTTTTTGAATAAAAACTGTTACATTCCTTTGGTAAAGAAGCTTATTATGAGTAAGACATATTCGGTTCTATGTTTATTCATACCGATTTTCTCGTGTTGCTTACATTTGAAACTAATTTAAATCTATTAGTTTTATTTGTGTCACGTATTTATGAATATACACCAATGACGAGACCGTAAGAGATGAGAAAAATATTTGTTTTCTTCAACGTGTATTCTGAGCGATTATTCAATTAGCGAACGCTGGTTTTCGTCGCCATCTTCACTTCGTGGAAATCGGAGTATCGCCACCTCCGTCGACACTCACCGCATGCAGTCTCCACCAGCGCCGTTCGCTGCAACCCGATGAGCTACTCCGCATTCTCTTCACTCCAACTTACGCTCGATGCGACTTCAGCGGAGGCTTGCTCCCCTAGCGATGAGTGACACTCCCTCTTCCTCCGCCTCCTCCAGAGGCTTCGCAGTAGCAGTAGCAGCAGCCCGTCGCGTAGCGTCTCGTCGCGTCGTGGCGTCGTCGCTCGCAGCAGCGGCACATCCGCACTCCTACGTTCCACGCGAGGAATACGAAATGGAGAGCAGCGAGGGAGGGAGAGAGAGAGAAAGGGAAAAAAGACATCAGAGATGAAGCTTCTTGTCTCGGCGCCACCAACCTGTTCAGGTGGAACATTAGCTCGCTTCGTAACATTTCAAAGAGAAGAGCATTCGAGCTCAGTTCTTGAACGATAGATAAAAAATCGAATGATGTTTTGTTCTCTTTAGGATTTAGAAGCGGTTTATACTCATTTCTGTATCATTTTTCATACCCAAAGTGCTGATATGTTCAAAGACACAATGGTTAATTCTCCTAATAATCGCCTCTTAACTCCACGTTCTCTTATTTTACACCTTTAAGTTAATGTCAAATTTTCATAGAATTCGTATCACAGAATGCCTATCTCTTGTAATCCTGGTCACAAAAAGCGTACTTGCTCAAAAGAAAATATTCTGTCAAAATTAATTGTATGTGAACATCGCTTCATAGGGTTTTTAGAAAGGACCTGAAATATTGTTTTCTGATATGTGACATTGTTTTTTTAAAATGTGGAACAAATGTTCAACGTGTGAAATATCCCTTAAGAAATTAGTTGGAAATATGTAGTGATGTTTCGTTATTGTAAGGAGTATTGAAAGCGTTATAAATTCCAATTGTATCTGTACGCTTAATAGATGTATATTCTAATCGACTAGAAAATTAGTATATCAATGAACGCACTGGAATGCATTTTCGCATTCATTGCCAAATGTGAAATGACTAATGGCGGAGTGCCAGTTATCTGTAGAAAGATAAGGACACTTTATTGGCTTTGTTCCAGTTCCGTTCTATGGCATTGATCGATACAAGTTCACACTTAATTTGCGGACACAAAATGACTATATGAATTAAAACCTCTTGGAATGGAGTCATATTTTAAAACATCTTCCCAAACTTATCCTCGATAGTAGACAAAAGTTTTTTACTTTCATCTTCATTTCTCTCATAGTGGATATCAAATGTTACCCGAGACGCCAAAGAAAGAGAAGCAGTGTCGACAGTATAGGAAGAGATTAATTAACTGCGGTGGTTTATACGATAAAATAATTACAGAAATGAAAATTGCCAAAATTGAAAATAGTTTTCCCGCTTTCAGATTATGATTTATATTTACAAAATTTTCAATTCTCTAAAATGCTTTATTTTATAAGACCCCGTACTCTCATTGGAATTTAAACACCCTTCTGTCGTACCAGGAGTTCAGCGTTCTATCCCTTGTTACAAGTTCACTTCAGATATACTATGGATATAACTTCCTAATTTCATATATCAGAAATAAATGCCACAGCGTGTATATCACAAGAAGACAAACTATCCTTCTGAGACATGCGACCATGTTAGATCGTCCTTTTTATTACAAAATGCATGACTGGCTAGCTAACTGCAACGCTGTGTATCGCTGTTTCCACAACGTGTTCTATAAATTTAACTAATATAATCTGTCTTTTATTTATTTTTCTTTTGTTTTATAATTCTAATGCATTTTGGAAATTTTTTGTCAATAAATGTAAATTGAACTATTATTTACTATGCAAATCAAATTTTTTTGCAATAAATCACAAGGAATTTAAGAAGAAATGTAATATAAAATAATGGATAACACAATTACACGTTGAATTTACATTATCAATGAGATTACCAAGAGTTAAACTCAAAAACTAAGATTGTTTTATTATTCTCTGAATTGCTGAATGGGTTTAGTGAAGCAACACCAACTATTTGGAATAAATTGATCTTTATAGTTGATCAATAAATTTTTTGCGGACAGTTTTTCTCTTTTCTTTTTTTAAGTGAGTAAGTTTTGTTTTTGGGAAGAAAAATGGGTGTTGGACTAATTTTTTCCTTAATAACTATTTTGAAATGTGTCTTCCAAAATTAATGAGCAACATAAGATCTACAAGGTTCAAGAGTCAATTACAAGAATCCACAAGTCATACTTAACATTGTAAAACGAAGTAAAATTATATAATTAAATTTGCGTATATTTGCGGGGACCCATTTAGAAAGGTGCGAAGCTATGTATAAGGGTGGGCAACTCCTTAAAAGGGTGCGCACCTTTTTGAAAGGGTGCTTGGACCCTTGAAAAGGATGTGTGGATATTTTGCTCATAATTGTCTATATAATTGCATATATATTTGTCTTTTTTCTCGAGTACGGCTCAACTAGGTTTGATAAAATTCATAGAATAGAGGTACTTAAGGATGAATCACGATCCAACTACGTGAGAATGAAAAAGTATAGGTCTCTACTACGTGTGAATGAAAAAGCGAAATGAAATATTAAAATATAATATTAATAAATATTGACATCTTTATAATATATGATGCCAATATGTGCTTTTTGTAAATATGTTTCAAATACATAGAAACAAGTAGAAAAAAACTTGAATCATACATTTGAGCTAAACGGCAGAATAATTGACAGCGAATACACTAGGCGACAGTGGTAATACAAAATCACCATATTGCATAGATAGTTACCAACATTTTGAACTTTCAATCAAGAGAAACTTGGTCCTGATTTCGCTACATTATTGAAGAACCTACCAATTTTCAATGAAACAAGCAACTGCAACAGAGGGTAAATTTCCCGTATCGCGTGTCTAGAGGACATTCGCATTCCTCCGACGAACCCTCGAGGAAATTTGGAACAGCTTCATCCTCTTCAATCTCTTCACGGAAGCGGACAATGGTGAGTCTTTTAACAGGATGGATCTCTTCTAAATTGTCTTCTCAAGTCTTCACAAGGCATTTTTTTTTTTGAATGACTCTATAATGCCTAAAACGCAGTGCTCACCGCTGTAACGCGTTTCATGAAACAAAACTAATTTTTATTCATTGGGACATGGATATACAATGCACGTTTTATACAACGCACGTTTTGTGAAACTAGCAAAAATGGTTTCATGGAAACGCGTTTCAAGCAACGTGACGATTCTATTGGCTTTTTTTTAAAAGAAGAGGAATTCAAACAAAGATACAACGTATTTTCGGAAACTAGAATACATTTAAATAAGTTAGAAGAGATATATACGTGCAAGTAATACAATGTAAATTTTGTTTTGAATTAATCAGAGATCGCCTACCGGTTTTGACTTAATCAGAGATTCGAGAAACGCGATATAACTCATGCTACGCGTGTAATGCATAGGCGTGCACTGCACCTGAGGTCAATACTCATAGTAAAGTCACAGAATGTACTAAATTTATCTATGCTGATGAGTGAAGAAACGTATCGTCTACGAACAGGTGAAAGTTGTCACGGACCGGGACTCGAACTCGGGACCGCAGTTGTGCCACCGCTGCAACCCCTGCCTCGACTCCCGAAGCCCATATACAACATCCACCTGACCTCTTCAGATGAACCTGCGTCACTCCCCACACAGGGGATAAGTGACCACAGGCGGTTCTCTATTTTGGGAGCAACAGTACCCGTTTTCCACATACCTACGTGTTGGATGCAATTTTTGCAACTACCCTCCCTGAGTATGCAAGTGGATGCAATTTTAGCAAACATGATACAACTTCTCTCCCTGAGTGGTTACTCGAAATTTATGAGTTAAAAAAGAAATATGTAGTTGAGAGCTTTCAGTCATTCGTCACAATGAAGAATACGAGTACTCATATCCATATAAGAGATTCTTGAAATGGAATTCTTACAGTACCAGTGTGCAATTTGATGAAAATGAAACTGGAACATGCTGTCCAATAATGAAGGCAAGAGACGAACATATATGCTCCTCAAAATGTGTAACCTTCTTGATTTGTTTTCCTTTGCAGTTACAGATAAGTCTCCATGCCATCGTAAATGGTTTTTCAGAAATGTAACCATGATATAAAAGTATTAAACGTAAATTCAATATTGCTATATATGATGTGAAAATAGTAAATTGTAGGACAGTTGAATATTTCTGTGTCAAAAGTGAACAAAAGTAATTGATTTTCAGATTCGTAATAGTCTCCGTTCTTCAACGTAAACTTCATTTCTTGCTGAGTTAACTTCTTTAGAAGTATTTGAACATTGTGTCCAGAGGGAAGACCTTTTCTTTACAAGGACGTCAATAATTTTCTTTGAGCGCTTCAATTTCAAATTTCTTCTTCTTCTCCTCAAAGCGAGTCTCTCTGGGAGCCACCAAAGCGCAGCTGAGGACCATCCCTTACGCGTCATCCTCTATCTCCCTCCCCTCTTCGCTTCCATGACATTCATTTCCCGATCTCCTCTGACTGAAGGAGACATTCCAAGCCTTTGTGACGCGCACTTTTATTTCTTTTAAAGTACTCACTCTCCATCCAGTCCTTTTCATACTCTCGAGGGTCATGACACTTGCTTTGACGGGAATAGAGGTTATCTACGAGATGGAGAATTTCTTCCGTCAAGGAAGCGAAGTAATTCCGAGTTGCTTCAGTCATTTGCCTTACGATAGGGAACAAGTGTCAATAATCAAATAACTCATTTCTTGAAAGAAAAGAAGGAAAATCTCGTCGGTTGTTTACAGTATCTTAGTTGTCGTGAAAAGTTGTCACTAATAAGAAGCGACAATAGACCATCATGTTTTTTTTCGCGAAATGCATGTTTTTTTTAAAGAGGTAAGTTTAACGGTTACATATTTCCAATCATAGTAAAGGGTTTATTTTTATCGCAAATACCGTATATCAAAAATATGTAAACGCATAATATATTTCTATCGTTGAAATTTGCTACCAATTTAATAATGTGTCTTTGGTTTTCTTCATTTTCTTTGCTTTATACAACCCGGTTTATCGACCTTTTGGCCATTACCTAGACTTTATCTATCTCTTTTTGTATCTAGATGTTATATCTCCGTTCTTTTTGTTCTTATATCTCTCTTCAGTTCCACCGCGAGGAATTGGGGAACCCCCTACTATCTATCTGTACACTTTCTCCTTATCCATTATTGTATTAACATTTTCTTCAAATTTTCTATACGCTTTCTACTGTGCAATATATTCTGTCCATTCTTATCACTATATATTCCATGTTTATATAGCTCTTTCATACATTGTGCTCTTTCTTTTTCCACGATCTTACAATTATGTAATACATGACTTACAGTATCTTCCTCTTCACCACATATACATCATTTACTTGTTGTTAGATCTCTTTTATACAAGTAGTTCTTGAAATTTCAATGTCCTGTTAAAATCTCATATGCCGACGGTGTTGGCTGAAACCACCTCCTATTTTAATGGCTAAACTTCACATACGTTATGAATCTATGCGTTACTCTCCCTTCTTTAGCTTTTTCCCATCTTATTTTACAGCAATCTATTAACTCTTTACATATTATACCCTTTCATCCTTTTGTAGTCTTATCAAGTTGTAGTGTTACCAATTGCACTATTTCTCGTCTCTGTATCTTCCCTCTTAAGTAATATTTGTCAATTTCTAAATCTATTGACATTACTCCCAATAACACTTGCAATGCTTTGGTTGATGTACTCTTGTACATACCTCTCCAGGGCAGAAGACATCTTCTTTTTATACTACTCAATTTTCTTTCAATGTGCGTATGCTTGCTTTTCTCATACCATGTTTGAATCCGTATACTATATGTGGTCTGAGTGCTCCTTGATATAATCACACCAATTGCCTTGGTCGTATTGTAGCTTTCCTAATGCCAACTCTTTGTCTTCTATACATTACTTTATTTATCTTTTGACTTATGTGCTCTGTGACTTGTAAATATTAACTTATTGCCAATCATTATGCCTAAATACTTTATTACTTGCCATGTTGGAAATTTAATAATTGGATCTTTTCTGATTTTCCCTCGCTGCCGTATACCATTCCTTCTGATTTTGTTTTCGAAATTATTAATTTAATTTCTGCACATTTCTTCTCAAATTCTCTAATAATATTGTACTTTTTATCTCCAAATCCTTCTGGCTATTTGCCTCCACTAATATGGCTATGTCGTTTGCATAAGCAATTATTTCAACATTCTCTTGGTCCATCGCTTCTAGTATAACATAAATAACCACCCTCCAAAAAATTGGGCCAGTATGGCTGCCCTGGGGACAGCCTTGCCGCATTGTACTGATTATTTTTTCATTACCTATTTCTAAAATTACATTCCTGTCTTCCAGGTACGACCTTATTAACTTCATAAGTTGCTATGTTATACTTCTCTTTTCGAATTCTGTTATTATCGTGGGCACTGTCAAACGCTCCTTGAACGTCGATGCATGTAAGGAGTCTTGATGTTCTTTCTTTGACCTTCCTTAACAAGTGCCCAACCGCATCCTCTGTTCCTAGTCCAGCGGTGAAGCCGTATTGGTTTGCATGCAACTTTCCTTTTAATTTTTTCCCCAATCTTTCCGCTATTGTCTTGTCTAAAAATTTTCCTATTCCAGGTAATAAAATGATTGGCCTGTACGATGTGCTAACGTGTTGATGTCTTTTTCCCGGCTTTAAGAATAACTTCAATATCCCAATTTTCCAATTCCACGGAAAATATCCGTAACTGTAACAATTTACGAAAATATTCATAATTTCTTGCCCGAAAATTGGCTCCATTTTCTTTATCATCTCATTCGTGATTCAGTCATATCCGGGGCTCTTGTTCCTTTTGAGTCCAGTCACAATTTCAATACTTTTGCAGACGTTATTTGTTCTTCATTACCTTCTCTACGTACTCATCTTCCCTGTGTTGCATTATTTGTTCTTCTTCCCTATGTAATATGTCCTGTATCATTTGCTTACCCGTGTCTCTCCAGTCAGTTGTTATTGTATCTTTGCTTACCCGTGTC
This sequence comes from Laupala kohalensis, assembly GCA_002313205.1. NCBI lineage: Eukaryota > Metazoa > Arthropoda > Insecta > Orthoptera > Trigonidiidae > Laupala > Laupala kohalensis. Next base: position 778,073 of record NNCF01128589.1, read on the forward strand.
TCCTTTTTTGATTGTTTTACAAATCGTTCTCTTCTTGATTTTCTTCCTACCTATCACATATGGTAAGCCCCAAATATTCGTTGTCACGCTATCTGACACAAATTGCTCCCATACTGTCCCTTTCTTTTTCCTAACTAACTTCTTAAATTCTTTTAAGTACTCTCTATAAACTTACCTCTCCATTTCATACATTTCCGTTCCCTTCTGCATCCTTTTATATCGCTTTCTCTTTATGTTTCGTACCCTCTAGGCTTCCTGTAATTCGTCGTCCCACCATGTTTGTTCTCTTCTCTGTCCCACTATCTTTTTGGCACAATATGGCTCTACTATTCTCAATATAGTTTGTTGCGGGTTTTCTATGTCTTCTGGATCACCTGTTATCTTATATTTCATGCCCATTTGTTCTTTTACAACACATGTACTTGAAAATTATTCAGATTATGATATAGGAGAAACGTTTTTCATTTGAGTTTAAACATCTGTCGTCCCTCGTGGAGTACGCATCGCTCTGCTTGTTTTCTGAGTACTCAGTGGTCTTCTCAGTTATCTGTAACAGTGGTAATCTCTGCGACGATATAGTGGTACCCTTCACTTTACGGCTAAATTTACGCAATTAACTTTCTCTTTGGTAGTGAGTGAATAGGTGCATTTTATACATTAAAAGTTTGTGTAATGAATGATGAGCATCTAATTGAGCATCAACAGCTTCAACAACAATTTAATAGTTTTAACAATTGTGCAGTTTTCCGGGTCAAACAGTTTTTCAACAATATAAACTATCTACTCGTCAATGAACAATAAGTAACAATAATTCCTACAAGACAGACTAATTAAAGTCACAGGGTTACCGACTAAGTTAAAACATCCACATTAAATAAAAATGTGTTTTATTTCTCCTTTCATTATAATGGCCTAAAAGATATTTTAATTAAAGACGATAGTAAAACCGGTAATGAATCTATTAAACTCCCTGGAATTAATAAATCTTTGTATTTTAAGTGTAGCAAAATAGTAGTAACATCTTATTTTAACAAATTACCTAACACTTTAAAGACAGTAGAAACTACTAAAAAAATATAAAAGCGAGGCTCGAAGGGTTGGGTTTCTGAATTTTACACAATCTAATTTAGTCGCTCCCTGTAACCAATACAGATTAAATCATTTCTTTCTATTTTATTTTGTTTACTAACTTTTCTGACTTATAAGAGCTAATTTAGTTTATAGTTTATACCGGATCTGCTTACAAGCAACTTGATTGATTCTCCAGTACCATTACTATGTATGCTTTATATGCTATGTATTATGATATTTTCTGGTAATGAATAAAATGAAAAACAAATTCACACATTTCTTCTTTAAACGATAATAGAGCTTCTTATTAATTCTTATTGTTAATTCGAAAGAACCAAAGATACTAAAATGACTGTCACTTACCAACTTACAACATTCTAGCAAAAAATATGTTTGAACAATTATCTATGGAGAATGTTACGAACACCACTAATTAATAAATGAAGACCAAAATATTATTCAAGATGAATTTTCTAACTAAAAGAGAAAACGATATCAAAGTTTTTTTCAATAAAATAGATGATTTCTCAAATTTAATTAGTTTTATGACACAAACGAAATGTAGTGTCGTCCTTTCCACGACTCCACAGCGCAGAAATTTTATCTGAGCGAGATGTAAACCTACAGGCGAATTGATTGTTTCTCCCATTTTCCCTTTTAGTGCAGTTTTCAAAGCAAGTGTAAATATTAACAAGTAATCTAATATTCAACTTAAGGAGATAGTAATTAAAACATGCAAAAAGAACTAAGGATTTATTTTATATATTTTATATCCTTTTACTTTCTTTCTACATTCTCATACTCAGTACTCAACAACGTCATTACCTGGTTTTTGTTATCTTTTTTCAATATTTGGGAGATCTCTTTTCTTTAATGTTTTTACCTTTTAGCTGCCGGTAAGGCGATTCCCGTCTCAAACAATCACTACAATTCAACTCATTAATTCCTCATCCATCTTCTTTCCTTGATCATGTGTCGTGACACTTCTATACGTGTACCTATATAACTAGCATCTCAATTTTTTTTTTCATTATTGTATTTTCACATTGTCTGTTCCAAAGATACCATATTTTTCTATCGTTCTAATAATGTCTTCTCTCTCATGTCAACCCCATTACAGATGCCAGCACCCCACATCTCAATGATTCTTTAAGATACGTGTCAAATTTTCATGCCTTCATTACAAGCCACTTATTTTGTTTCGATTAACTAATCATCCGGAATGAAATCAAATAAGTCTCACATACACACAGTTTTCGAATTGTTTCGCACATACATACAATCAAAGACCAATAGTGAGGATAGTGATATAACTGATACCTAATTGAGGAACATGTTCTTGTACGGCGAATATGAATTTATGAACGATTTCATTACGAAAATTTTAGTGTTCATCGCAGCCATCCGCACGGAATCATTACCTTACGTTATTTTGAACAGGTAAATGTAACCTAAAACTACTTGAACAAGTGGCCTCTGGTTTTTCAACAAAGTATGAAACCGATAAACTTAAAATATTTGAACTCATAAAGGAGCTTCTTTGTGTTCAATTATTACATTAGATGACGTGGTATGTAAACAAATTTGCTTCGGTTAGTTTCAAGCTTCTAAAGGGAGTGGGAGGCGAAGTGAGTTTGGAAGGGGAGGACGTGTTGCACCGGGGGCACACGAGCGTTGAAACAATGGCAGACTACACGAACGCCCTCGCGGGGGTGCCGCTTCGCTCTGTCTATCCTCCAGACCTTTTTGCACACACGCCTCGTTTCATGTGTCCATAAAACACGTCGCCCCGCGCGGCGGCGCCCAGGACGCACACCAAGCTCAGGGATCAGCGGGGATCTCTCCAAAGGATCACACAACTAAAATAAATGAGTGTGTCGCTACTTGTTGCGTCACACAAGTATCGGGCGCTTAGACCGCCGTCAAGACACCGCCACGCCGTCCAGTCAAAAAGAAGATTCATTTAAGAGTGCGCAATCTAGGGTAGGTCATTTTGCACCAATGAGGAGTAATATTACTAAATGAATGGAATTGAATATAACCTCTATCAAGGCTCCGTGAGATTACAAGAGGTTTCTCCTATTTTTAGCGAAGAACTGGATTAAGGAGATTAATGAAGCACTTTTCTGTCTCGGAACATTTAAGAACCGAAAACATATGAAGTGCTCAGGAAACGCGTAACATCGAAATGAGCGTTATATTTCAGTGTTTCTTTATCCCGTCGCGGAACGGATCCGGTGTTGTGTAGGTAATTAAATTCCTCCGGGAGTTTTGCTGGGTGGCACAGCATTCTTAGTTAGACGTTAAAAGATATTGAAAATGTTGAAGCTGAAAGTTTGTTTTTGTAGTTTCATCCGTTTTGGGAAAATGTCAAAACTGAGAGAAAAAATTGAAATTTTTATGCTGTTACAGATTCGTTAAGAATATTGTTATACTTTGTGGGATAATTTTGATATATTCTTTCACCACTCTCTTACCTTGTTTTATTTTGAGATGTAGAACAAATGGTGTGAAATCATGTGCAGTTAATACCAAATGTGAACTTGTCTAAAGTAATAATCAAGAAATGAATTTCATGAATTAATCAGCTCGCGATCAAATAAATGGAATAAATTCTTAATAATACTAGAGAGGGAGAAACAATAAAGTAACCACAGTTAGGAGTAATCGTTACTTTATAAAACTATTATATTTTTGTTGAGCACATTACACGTCCTTAAAATAAACGAAAATTGAACTTAATGAACTCGCGAATTATTTGAGGTGTATTCCACTCATGCCTCAACTACACATGAACTGGAACATAGTTTTCATTTCTGTATGAAATGCATGTAAAGAATTTCATTTGGTGAACGTATTTAAGAAACCGTGACCGTGTTTATTGTTGGCGAATTAAATTCGGGAAGAGACAATCAGTTACCTCGATTTATAGAGAAGGAAGAAAGTGGTTTTAATTATTACGATCTTCGCCGATATGATTCTTTTTTATTAAATCATGTTTGATATTATATAAACACTTTATCCCTTTTAAAAAGGAGTTATTTTTTATTTACAGCTAAAAATATTGTTCTGATCGATTTCCTCTTCTGGGTAATAATTATGCGTTTATACATGCCACAATTGTATCAACCATTTATTATTGGCTTAAAACATTTCAGCAAAGTAAAATCATACTAACTCACCATAAAATGCGATTTATAATACTTTTTTGCATATCACTTTCAAGCTAAATGTCCATTACATTCGTTAAAAATCCCTGGATTTCTTTTAACTAGTTTATTATAATTAATATTTCACAATCTTCCAAAGTTATTGTATAAAACCTTACTTAGCTTTTTTCCAGTAACCAAGAAATAACTCTTAAGTGAAAAAAAATCATTTCTAATGTGACAAATTAATAGCCTCATTTTAAGTGGAATATTTGAATTATTATTTGAAAGCACACTGCACAAAGTCCATTAAGATTTCTCTAATATATACCCTAAATAGACTATAGAGACCCATATGTTCATATATCGTAATTCAATTTTCAGGTGATTATCCGAGCTACCATTAGGTTCGACTAACAAGCGTTGTGCCCGAAGGGAGCCGCACATAGCCACAGAATCAATTGAACGGTTGGTGATGGAGCAGAAAATCGCATCGTGTCCGTTTAGTTGTCCGTTGTGCCTACGGTAGCGAGATAAGCTCGTGTTAGCCAGCGCTTCTGCTGACTCTTAAACTCAAACGATCGACTTATTACATCGCCTCATTGAGATAACAAAATAATTACTTTCCTATTCACTCACCAATTAATGGAAAGTATTATTACATATTCTGGTTAACTCTGAACTTAATACAGGCCTCTCGCTATCTTTCCGGTTTATCGACGGTAATGAGTGTTTATACATTCTTCCCTCAATAAAATTTTTCATAATAACATTTATTTTACACTATAACAACACTATTACTTTGTTATTGACATTAAATGTAATGAGATGTATCAATCAGATTTAAAATATTCTTCATTGTTAATGAAGGCAGAGATATTCCATTCACTTCTTTGAAGCAAGAAGTTCTTTGGTTGCAATCATGTGTGAATTGACTCCTGATTGCTCTTTTCTTTCATTGATAAATATTTCATTTCAAATGAATATTGAGGTGGATTAAGAAATGATTGTTTACGCAAAAACTTCGAAACCTGACGCAAATGAAGTTCGTGAACTCGACTAGTGTAGTTCTATTGAGCGAGATATAATTGTTTGCATGTGAGGAAAGGTTTTTTGCTTTAGGAAATACATTCTTGAGTTACACTTCTTTGTATTTGGTTTATATACATAGATACATAGATGAGAAATCCAATGATATCTGACCCGTGTACTGTGCGCGATGTTACATGGCAAAGACCAGTCAATGTGAACACTACCCGATTGAAACTAGGGAAGGTAAGTGAGATGTTAACTTGATTTTCAAATGATTCTTTCATATCATGTTTTACGGCAGTTTAAAGTAATACAGACCAGGCAATCTCTATGTCGAGTTTTGATGGAAAATCAGAATCAACTAAATTAATCAGATTTTGTATATTAAATAGTTTTTTATAATATTGTCCGCATAACTGGTAATTTACAGAATACTTTAATAATTGGGAAGCAAGTGAGGCGATAGTTCTAAAATCTCTAGAGAGACTGGAAAAAATTGTACAAAAAGGGAAAGAGATAAATATTAATGAGAGTTTTGTAAAACCTTAAACTGTTGACAAAACTATTTTCTAGATGTAGACCCGAAATAAATTTTGAAAAGTTCTTAAATCCACGCCATCATCACACTGAACTTTCCAGAAGGTAGGAGTAGAAACATCCCCTGCAAACTGTTATGGAAAGCTTCAGTGTATTCATAGACAAATATTCAAATCACAGATTAAAATATTTAAATAAATTTATTATTTCAATCAGAATTTTTTATATTAGAGGTGGTTACGTGCTTAGAATTACAGAACTGATCACGTGTAGAGAAAAAAATAAGTTACTGTCCTTACTGGCAATATGTGAATCACACAAATATTTTTCACAGAAGACAATAAATTATTTCACTGAATTCGTGAAGTAAAAAACATATTTGTAAAACTAGTCATTAGTTACTCATGTGGTGACAAAAACATTAATTAAACATTATGTTATTAGATTAAATGTTACGTTGTGTTTGGCTTTAATTGTTTCGCATAATTTTATTCAGAAACTTCTTTGATTATGATGTCAGAATTCTACGCGGAACAGAGGAGAGGAAAGTGAACTTAAATTCAGACTCCGCTGGAATAAAGTGGGTCAGCAGCGAAGTATTCTCAAATTAACATTGGATGAATTTTAAGGAAGTCGATAGAGGTGCATTTCCACGAATGATGAGTGCTATTTGACGTACTTGAACTACGGAGTGGAGCGCAGTCTGACATAAATCTTTCAATTCTCAAACTAAAATCATCAAAGTTTACTTAACACGACAACTCGTTAAGAAGAGAATTCTGAAAGAACGTAGTGATTTTACTATACGAGAGCGTGTTTCTTGAAATATAACCCTAAAATTGAAGATGATTAGTATTTGACGATCACAAAAGTAAAAAATAGAGAAGTGACTAGTAACCTAGAGAATAAATCTTAAAAAACTTATTAGATATTTATACTAAATTTTATTTCAGAACAATATTGATTTGCATTATTGAGAAATTTCAGAAATTGAATAGTAGTCTTAGTATTATTGTAATAAAGTATGCACGCGTAAGAAATCTCAAGCTTAATATACACTTATATTCTTCAGGACAAATTTTATTCCTTCAAACAGTAACATTTGTAGTATAAAGAGTAACAATTAAAAAACATGGGATGAGCGACTCACCACTTGTAGTTGGGAACAATTCTTGAGATCTTGCTTTCGTAAACCCAGACGACTGGTTCCACCAACTCGGAGAGTGGCGATTGGGAGAGCTCATCGGCTGGGAATTTGCGCAGCATGTCATCCCACATGAGCGGCGTTACGCCAGGAAACCTGGAGCGCACCATTCGGACTACGCTCAACACGTGTTCTTCGAACAGCGCACTGAAAAAAACGCGCTACATCATTCACAAGAAACAAAAAAATTACCTTATAATAAAATTAATATAATAATTAAAAGAATTATCTCAGTGAGGGTCTTGTATGTCTTGTGGTAAACATGTCATTTGATCCAAAAACGAAAAAAAATTGATAAACGGACGTCTGAACTCTGCGAGAGAATGTTCCCATCAATCACGGTGGACTCCAAGACCAAATACCCTTTGAAAAGCAAGTTGACTGGGGGTCATATTCTAAGACCATATAAATTAAAGCTAAATTTGTTTAAATGCTATTGTTGCACATCATGGATGAGATGTACCATAAACAGATGTCTAGGAGTTATATTTTTGTTCTTTCAAATGTAAGCAAAGAAGTCTATCTGAGGTACTCTTATAATAAAAAGTTTTTGGGAGAAGTTTGGAAATACAGTGGTTTGTTTTAAAATACTTGCTCAAATATTTTTTTTTCTGTGTGATTTATTTTTTCTATTTTTTTGAACACTGTTATGAGTGTACTCAATTTCCAATCTAAATTAGTTGGCCTTTCAAATAATATCACATACGTCTTAAACACAAATTTCCTCCCCCCCCCCAAAAAAAAAGACGCTTACTTGCTCTATACTTAAAAATTTTGAATGGAAGAATTCGTCATGATTTGCATCATTCATTTTTAAAAGTACTCTGTCATTTATACCATTTATCTATCTCCTGTCGTTCAAAATATGTTGCATCACGTCAAAATTACAAAAAAAAAAAAAACCTGCCCAGATAATAACTACACTATTAACAAAACAAGGAAGTAAAAAGGGACTATGGTGACAGTGTACGATCCTCCTGAGATGAATTTTTGCGCTTTTAATTTGCTAAAAGACCAGACTACATTTAAAAAAATATTTTTGAGGAATTGAAATTGAGGAATTGTTGTAAAAATGTAGTCAAAATAATTGTAGTGTTTTTATATACTGGTAACTTTGGGCCATATTTATATTACATATAATATTGGTTTTGTAATTATTTAATAACTACTTTTATTTAACGTTAAGCAACTCATTGATTTATAAACTGCTTGCATTTCAGAATGTCTCTTCCTGAGGGTCAACGAGCCCAGTAAATAAACCGACGTTGAGGGACATAAAACGATAGCGATTCACTGTCGGTAACACTAGTTCTGTGTGTGGTTCGCTTTACTCCTTGCAAAGAACATTGGTAAATTTATATTATTCACATTTAACTATGTTCTGTGTATGATTCTCCAAACCCAAAGTAAAAAGAAACGCTTACCCTAATTTCTCACCGTTTTACTTATGTCTTTTGAATTGTTATATTGAGATCAATTCTCAGATACCGCCTCTGGTGTCTCAGGTTACAGGTAGCGTTCTTGCTCTTCACCAAATCATCCCGGGTTCAATTCCCGGTGGGGCCAAAAAATATTGTAGCCTTTCACATGAATGTCCCAGTTAATATAGCTGTGCCTACTGGAAAGCGAACCCTCCTTCCTCTATCCACCTCCTGCTAGTATCAATAACTCTAACTCTTACTAACCCCTCAACGTGGGCCAAGTTGTTGGTAAACCCAGCTATCCGGCCCACTTAGTAACAATAATCTACCGCCCAACTCCTATCGCTTCGTGTAGATAAGCCTCAATAGCACGCTACAATTCCCATTTACAAATACTACAATGGAAATTCTCAGATGTCTGTTTACTTAATAGAGCAATATTTTGAAGCCGAAGCATCTTGCTACTGTCACAGACGATATGTTCTTTCTTACAGAGTGGTCACATTAAGAACATATCTGCAAATAAATAAATATACAAACAAAAGTTACACGTCATAATTGTAACTTGAACAGACAAAAAAAGAAATAAATCTACAATAACCTATTTATCTCCGGGGACAAAATATGTGACGGAAGTTTTTCACCAGTACTCCGTAGTTGAATCGTTAGATGGTGTGAGGGCTATTCGAAATCCTTGGGATGTTCTGAACTCTGTGATTTGTGGACTGGGACACAGGGGAGCACTTTCGATTCGTAAGGAAGTTGGGGTTCCGAATGGAAGCGCTTGCACGCGCGCATATGGTGACTGTTTGTCTCACGTAAGAGAAAAGGTCTCTGGGGTAGACACTAGACCAAATATTTGTGCTAGTAATAACACTCAGAAATGGTAGAAGTAGGTTACTAGTTTCTTGTGCTTTTTCTCTTCAACTGAGCGAATAATATTTTCCTTTCTTCGAAAATACTGTTGAATCGTTCATATGTTGTTTCATAGTTCATACCTATTTTACATAGAAAAAAAAATACAACCATTTTCTTAGCTCAGTGTATTTTGTGCATAACCTTAAAATAATACTGATAAATAACATTTGCAACACATTTATTCGCAAAATAATGAGAGATAGAAAGGATCACTACTGTTTTGTGATCTATAAATGATTTTGTGATGTTAAAAATGCCAAAGGCGATCGGCGTCATTATTAAGATACCGCGAAATACGGAACCCTTGTGGTGCCACACAATTAAAAGATTTCGTTCTTATTAGGAAGATATTCTAAGAGATCTGCAAACTTAACTGAGAAAACGCTAGGGACATTCTATGCAACTAATATCTGCAAAAAACATTTATTGTCTTTGCTTGCTGGCAATGCTTTTTTTAGCTTTTCTTATATTGACAACTAAGTATTATTTAAAAATAACCTATAATAAATGCATGCTTTGGACCAATTTAACATTATGGTAGATTCGCCTATATTTTATATATTTGGTAATGATTTAAATGTAACTTTTGATTGTTGAAAATAACACAATTGTTAGTGAATCGTATTCCATTTAATTTTAAGATCATATATTTCCAACGAGGCTGTTAAAATACTACATATGGTATTATTAATAATCATTGTTTAGATGCATTCTAACTTGTTTTTATGTATCCCCGTCCTTCCCCCGGGTAAGTATTTGAATGTAATCGTTAATGAAATTCCTTCTTTGAATGTAATCGTTAATGAATGAACTTATTAGCTAAGATACTTCTCCTTTGGCCGCCCGGTCGATCTAAGAGACCGGAGTTGCCAAACATTACAGTCCAGCCTGTTAATTGTAAGAATCCATGATCAAACGCTATCCGCTATTGATTGTTGACCACTACGGTATTGATTGATGTGGCAAATTTGCATACCGTCCCAAACAGAAATATATTATCGGGACTTATTATACTTATTAATTCAAGAAAAATGAAATGTGAATTAGTTTACGTTAGTATTTCGTTGTTGAAATAAAGAATAATAACGCGTGTTAGAAATAGAGTCTGGACTGGTCTCGGTACATATGTGAGATGCTTTTCATTGCTTTACTGCCATACAAGCAGAAACGCTTGAACATTGCAACCTTGCTCCATGATCGACGATGAAGATTTGCATTCCTACCTGGAATCGAACCGATACTTAGTGGAGATTGGGTCACTCATTTTCTATGACTGAAAAATAAGTCCTTTTGCTTCGCCTGATGAATCCACCAGAGTTCGACGTTCTCCTAATGTTTCTACAATCTCTGTGATCATTCTCTTTCTTTTGTGTAAGAGCCGCATTCTGTCACTAATGCCTTAGTTATTCGACAGATTAACAGAGGTCATGTTTTCAATGGAGTAGTAAACCTTCCCAGGCGTTAGAGACTGGGGAGTAGGGAGACTATAATGAAGGATTTAAAAAAATACTTTATGAAAAATCAAACATGTTGCAAGCAAACCTAAATTCGTGGAAATTGCTTGGGAAATGACTCTCGCAACACGTAACGTTGTTTCCTTACACTCACATTCTCAAATCAACCTTAACGAATATTATATATTAATCACAATTAATCATTAAGTATTACGGTAGATGATCCTACTAATATTTGTGTGTAGATAGGGAACTGAAACAAAATACAGTGTGAAAACTGAAATAAGTATCATTTTATCACCTTTTGTTCTCCCACAACTGGAGGATTTTTCTTCGAGAATCCAGTCTCGTCATTTAATGTTTTCCATGGATTTTATTTGAATGTTTGTCGTTTACCCGAGAAATAATTTGACGTTGCTTTCAGTGAAATCGTACATCAGATGTTTTTATATGTTTCAAAGCTCGATTTATTTATTCAGACGAACGAACTAAATTCATTTCGAAAACATTAGAGACTTTTTCGCCGCATTTCACAGTTAAAATCCTTCTTCATTGTTAATAATCATCCATCACTGCATTAATAATGTCATAGCATGCAGTTTATGTTCGCACGGGCCGTAAAATAAACCGAAAAAGTTATAACCACGAAAGTACGAAAAGTCTTTATGAGCTCCCTGTTCTGTAAATTCCCATTTGTATAATTTCGCGGAAGTGTCACGCGCCTGCCAGAGAAGGATAAACGCGTCGAGCGCTGCGATGCCCTGCAGGGAGCCAACCGCACGGTGGGGAAATAAGGGTTCCGGAGCGCGCTGCAGGAACAGTGCGACAAGTGTGGAGGTGGGGAGTGGAGGAAGGGAGGAAGAAAGGAAGGGAATGCCGGACAGGCTCCGTTGCGAGGTAAATTCCAAGGTCGATAGAAGGTACGGTGTATAGCAATAGGGGTGGAATGAAGAGAACGCATACAACAGCAGTGTAGATGTCAAGGACAGTGGCGATAGACAGAACAACACAGAAAATAGTCGGACAGGAGTTTATGGAGGGGGAGGTTCGTCTATACCCCAAAAAAGTGATGCGGATGAGGAAGCATGGAATGAGAGTGGAAAAAGGAAGAAAGAAAGACAGAGAAGAAGAAAGAAAGAAAGAAAGAGACTAGTGAGGAAAAGGTGCAGGTGGAATCGACTCTGGAAAGAAATTGCCCAATTGATGGAATAGGGATGACAGAGCCCTTCAAAATGTCAGAAGAAAGAAATAAAGATGTGAGACCAAAGCAAATGGAAAGACGAATGAAATGGTCAAGCTTTATGTACCGAAAGTGATAACATGTTCATACAAACAAATTCAATGTAAGATAAGACTGGGAATTTTGAGATCTAACTTGATAGGAATAAAGGAAGACGAAAAAATAAGTGAGTGGCTGTGAAAAAGTAAGAATGCAAATAGGTTTCATTTAAAGAGCTTATTTCAAATAAGACGACTTTAGTAAAGTCAAGTGAGTCTGTTTTCGTGTACGAGTATGCTAATTCGTATACAGGAACAAGTATGAGGGGTTTGCAAATACAAAAACGTTTCTTGTTATGGGTAAAATAGCGAGCAATCTTAGTTGAAAATTTCAGAGTTTTTTTTTCGACTTTTGTCAACCCAGCGAAAATATATACAGTTTAATACCCTAACTGATACAAACTGTACAAATAAGTGATAAACAATAGAATGAGTGGTTAGTGAAAAACACGTAATCTTTTTCAAAGACATTTATCAATCCTTGGGTGGCGAGGGAAGACGGTGTAGATGCCAGGATTTTCTTATCGAACTATGCAGCCTTGGACCGCAAATATGGACAGACAGTGGAGGACATGTAAAGAGATTGGAGAGATGGGAGGTAGGTCGCCTTAAAAGAGGACTTACGTGTGAAAAAACCCAACAAATTCTGAATGCAAAACTAGTGAGAAGGCAATGACCCTCGGGAGAAAAGAGGTAATTGAACTGAGACGTAGACTAAAAAAATGCAAGGAAAGGAGATGACTGAAGTGGGACCCTCTGAGAGAGCGGTTTTTCTGACGTATTCAGAAAAAATGAGCAGAGAAAGGTCATGCCATGTAATGACACCATACAAAGGAGAAGATAGTGGTCTCTTCCTAAAAGAATTTATGTAACATTTGTGCAATGAAACACATTAGAGTACTGCTTTGAAATATATCTTTATTGTATGTATCTCGTATCGGTCGGCTATGACCACGAATGACGAGTGCCAGCAAGGCTTAGTTTCTGTGTGAGTTTACTCACTAGACATCGTGAATTTTACCGAGATCGGAGGAACAGAGTCTAGATAGGACGCTGTTACTCCGAGTATTACTGTATCCGAGTATTACAACTGCGGTTGTCAGTCGCAGAGGGTGGTTGTTAGCCGCAGAGGGTAAACTTTTTAGACATGGAAATGAAAAGCAAATACAAATTTTATCTTGCCCCACCTGGGAATTGAATCCGGGATGACTTGGTGACGAGCGATCACGCTGACACAGTAGCCACGGAGGGAACAATATATCTTCATTATTAAATCTATATACTTTTCTACATTTATTTTTTATATAAATCATTTTTAACTATGAACAATCGTATTTCTATATGAAAAAAATCAAACTTTATACACTTTTATTCGCAAAATACCTTAACTAAACATGGAGGGTAAAAGATTCAAAGTTGTAGACAAGTATTTAAAAGTAGTATTTTCGGGAAGTAGTTTCCTAAAAATATTTAGTAAAATCAAGCCCCGTGGATTCAAATGAGAATGGCAAATTTCAGTTTCCGAGTTGGGAGGATGAATTTCAAAGAAACTTGTATTATTTCAAATACTATCTAATCTTGCCTTTGATAAATAATGTTATCAAACAAATATGAAGTTAAAATTAGTACGCAATAAATTGAAGAATTTTGAAAATTGATTTGCATACCTTGACCTGCGGTTTATTTCTTTGCATTTGCACGTATGTTTAATTTACAGAAAATTTCTAGCAAAATTAGTAAATTTTCATTAAATATTTTAATTTATAGATGTTCGACACAAAAACACAAAATATCAGCCAAAACAGCGTATCTCGACACAGCGCCCGCTGTAGTTAATCTGGAGCAGGTTTTTAACAAGAAATGAATATCGAGAATATCACTTCAAAAATAAAAAAACACACCTATTGTTGAAGCAGAATTAATCTCATTGGAACTTATAAAAAATAAGATTTCATTGTCGTGAAGAATTTTAATTGCCTTGCCAATAATAAGTTCAATCAAGAAATAATTCACACTATTTATAATGTGAATGTTAAATAAATATTTCAATATGAAAAAATGAGCATAAAACAAATTTTATGAGATAGAATACGTATTTTTCAGTCTTCTCCTCGTGGCTCGTAAAAAAGCAGCCCTAAAAATATACAATAAAAAAACCCAGATGAAATACCATCGTTATTCGACTGTCAAGGTCGAGCTACCACCGCGCGCTCTGATGCAGGAATTCTGAAATATTTCCTTCGAAAGCTAATAATCTTGAGACCGGTCACTGGCGCGCCCTAGTGGCGTAAGTTTAAACTAACCTTTAGCGAGGGAGTAACACCTTGGATAATTTTGCTGTTTACACCACGGTTTCCAGCCGGTTGCTGAAGAATATACTATATCTTCAAGGCGGGAATGTTAATTTTGCAGAACTACGCTTGCGCAGAACCCACATGCAAACGAGAGTTGACTGATCGCTTCAGGTGCTTTCAATTCTCTACCTGTACGATCATTTCGAAACAATAGAAAACATATAGCTTTTAGTAAACAAATTATCTGAAACATTTCCTACCAATTAATAACTTTTGAATTTTTAATTGTTAAACCGATTTTTGCACGTTATCTTGACAAGCCAAATATAATTGTGACGAGACAATTTCTAACGATACAAAATATTTTCAAAATATTTTCTCTTCTTTTTAGATTTATTGCAAGTTATAGAGAACGCTAACACGATAAGAGTTATTTGTCCAGTCATTCAGTGTTCAAACACTGTCTAACCGAAACGAAGCCGGAAAGTTTTGAAGAAGTAGTGATTTTTTGCTACTGTGTTGTTTTGAGGGCACTGATTACGAATTTCAACTTTGTCCCCTCGAAGAAGTTCGGGACATATGCAAACACTTAAAAAATCCAAAAAATGGCGCCGATTTTTTATTTTTTATTTATTATATGAAAACTGCACTGTACGAAGAAAATATTTATTGTAATAAATTAGACAAAATTTATTACAACTTGCACTCGTTTCGTATTTTCTCAGATGAAGAACTGATAGAGGACGTTGCATTTATATTCCTGCATTTTGGAAATTTTTGTCTGAAAGTTGTGGAAAAATCTGAAACTTTGCTCGTTTATGTATTTTAAGATGATGATTACGATTTTTGACTTTTCCACTTCGAAAAATTTCAGAATATTCAGAAAAATGTCGAAGTACGAAAAAATTACGTTCTCTAAAGTTTTTGATTATAGCAGAAAACACGCTTGATTCAAAGGAAAATACTTATTAAAGCAAGAAACTAGACATAATTTCCTGTAATCTATTCCTTTGTGTGTTTACGTCAGGAATAGTCTATCCATTATAACAAGTTGAATTTATGTCAATCCTGCAAATTATTACAGGAAATTTTGTTTAATGTTTTGCTTTAATAAGCATCTTCATTTGAAATACGCGTTTTTCCTGCAATACGCAAAACGAAAGAAACTGTCGACTATACGCATTACTTGCAGATTCAAAAGTCATTTTTTATACAGGCGGGCGATATCCGTTATTTAGGTGTTTGGTAACCTAAATAAAGAAGTTTTAAATAGACTGATACGAAATATATAAACATGAGATTTTAATTAATACAATATATTTTTATGGAATCTGAAAAACTTTTGACTTTCAAACAAGAAAAAAAATTGAAAGTTCAAAACTTTACATTGAATTAGTAGTAAATGAACATATTGACACTAAAAACATAAATGAAGGTTCTACAAACTGGAAGGTGAAACACGTCATTAAACGTGTGATTTAGCCTCTCTCATCGAGAGTCGAAGATCCGTGTACCTGCCATTGCGTTACGTTGAGATGGGTTGAGGTGGTTGTAGTGGTAGTAGCAATTGATGGAACGATTTACTATAAAAAAACGTTGTAAGTCGCCGTTTATGTTCCGCCGTGCGACGTTCCATATTGATATTTTCACTTAGTAATATAACAGCAGAAATTCAATTTCTGGCGTAAACGTGACATGAGAACTGTTTCATAATGTACTTACAAGTAGATTTAAAAAGGTCTGTACGAAAACCAGAATAAATTTATTATTTTCATATAAACCATTTATTAATCATTATTTTCAAACAGGAAAAAAGTTTTTGTCCAAAACAATGAAGATAAATTGATAAAAGTAAATACGCACCCGTTTAATTCTTTCTTTTCAATCAATTTACCTCGAATATTTTTGTCACATGGACGAAATTACATGTTTGTCTGAGCTACATAACCATATTGTAACTTTTAAAAAATTTGGGGTGTGCCCCGCTCAACTTTCCAATTACCAACTTTCCATAACAGAAACTAATGGCACTAGACACCATACCTGAGTACCACTAAAAATTTAAGAAGAAAGAAAAAAACTTCAAAGAAGAAACCATATGTTATAATTATAAAAAAATGACACATTTAAAAGACTAATCGGTTTCATTTATTTATCATTACATTACATGGTTAATTCCTAAACATCATAATTACACATTCAAGTATAGATTGCATGAATAATCTTCCACATTAAACTTTTTGCCATAGCCTAATAGGCAAATTTTTAAAAAGCACCTAAAAGATAATTTGCGTAATAAATTTTCACTGTATATGGAAAAGGGTGCGACGTACAGGAATGCGGTTTGGCAATCTATACGCAGAATTATGAGACCAATCGAAATGCTTCTAGGCATATTTTCAAAATTTTGAATTTTAAGAAATCGGAAGTGGAGCGCGGAGTGTAAATGAAGTCGAAATGAGCTGTTCAGAAATAGGCTTCTATTCCCAATGCATTCATAGTCAAAAGTTTGGTTTCGATGCTTCAATCTGTTCGTGAGTTATCGGGGAGGGGGGAATTCTAAACATTCACACACACATACGACATTGGACATCATCGCCAAAAAATGAAAATAGACTCTCCTTAGCCAATTCGCAAAAATCTGAAGAGATCTCAAAACTTTTAGTCCGAGCAATAACAATACTGTCCACACATTCTATGTATTTGCAATGTTAAAATATATTAGATAAATAAAAAATATAAAATCTATTGCTATTGAACCTGTAACTAATTATTAAGACCTAAGGGAGCCAAGGTCGTTGATACAACCTCTAGGACACTGTCAGAACTAAGTCCCATGTTTGAAAAGAAGAAGAAAACTATAATACTATATAATGAGAATTAATTTATTACGCTTAAATGATTGGACCTGAAAAATATTTCAATCGCGTCCGTTTCCTCCAACAAACCTTAGAGAAATCTAGAGCCTAATTCGTGTGATGCAGCCTGCATCGTCTACGCTCGCTTCTGACCACCTACCCTCCCCCCCCCTGCAAATCCTACGCCATAACCGCTCCACCCACTTTAATCCTTACGTCAAAAGTGCTGGCATTCCGCCAACCCCGTAACCAGAAAATCTTATTTTTCAAATGATTTTTATGATAGGCTTACTTTTTCCACGTGTTTTTAAGGGGTAGTCAAACTGGTGTCTCCAGCTACACAGTAGCTGTTTCTATTTTTAGGAAACCCCAAAGGACTCTGAGCTTGGCCTTCGTGAGGAAGCTGCTGCGCGTTTCTGCTGACTTTCTAATATTCCTCTCGGACAACGAAGAATAGAACCAAAATATGCAAAGGATTAAAAATAAAAAGAAATTACTTTACATTTTAATTTATTTCTAATATAATTTAGTGGATTTAATGGATAGAAAGTCACAATATCATCATTATGATTATAAAGTTTACTAAATCTTTCGAAGCTTTTAAAGCTCTAAATATAATGAATACTTCAAGCTCCCTTTCGCACTCGCAGAAGGAACTCGTTGTTTTATCTTTTCTGAAACGTAATTAAGGAGACTTGATATCTGTTCATTAGTGCGTAAATGCCAAGTTCTGTGATTCCTTATTTCTCCATTGGAATACTTAATTTTTCTCTCCAGTCGTGACCATCACACATGGATTGGCATCACACATTGACCGAGGGACGTGACCCTAGGTGGAAGTGAGCGGATTCCGCGGCGGGCGCTGCGGGCGACAGCCGGCGAAGCTGTTGGCGGAAAGCGCTAAGCCCACTCGGTTTCAGCGGGTGGCAGAGGATTGGTTGCGAAGAAGGGGACAGGGGCTTTGCAGCGTTCAGGGGGATTGGGTAAACCGGAGATTGGGGGAACAAGTTGCACTGGGTATGTAGGTTGAGGAGATGGATTTGCATTAACAATGCAAGAAGGCAGGGTGATCACAATCAGCATACTGTTAAGATTAAACAAAATAAAAGATCTTATTAATACTCATGTTCCTATTTTTTTTATTTCTAAGATTTAAGCGAACATTTGTTTTTCTTTAAAAGAATATGAAACAAGCGGAGTCTCACCCATTTGTTCCTACATAGTTTTCGACCATCATATTCATTAGAAATATTCTATTTGAGCTTATATTTTATAAGTTACTATCATCAATTACTTAATAAGATAAAAACGCAATTAAAACAGAATATAATGGATTAACCAACAATGAATAATTTTTATTAATAATGGAGGTAATTTATTATTGTCTGTGCAAACTCGTGTTTCGTTGAATTTGACTTAAATCAAACGAAATCTTTCGTTTATTTACAGACTTTTTAATATTTTTCCTAAAGAATATCAGAATAATGAATTCTAATATGTACACATGGATTAGAATATTAAGATGGCAAATATTAACAATTCTAATTAGAATAAGAGACTGAATACTAACAATACTAACAGAGATTATTATCCATTTGGTTAAGTGAGTTCATTCAGAATTCGTTTATTTATTTAAAATTTGTTTTGATTTGTGTGAGGACAGGACAAGCATGATTCAGGTATAATAACCGATGATTCATTATTTATAATTGTTCGCTGTTAATTGATATAGCATTTATTCGTGTGAAACGCCAATGATAGAAATTGGACGTGCCTTGCAATTAAGAGGTTTAAAAATCGCTGCATTCTCTTTTAAATGCGAATGGTGCATTCTTATAAGCTATGTTACACAAAAGTAAGTTATGTTTGAAATTGAATTAAAGGTCAATCAAATGATTGATATAATTTAGTGATGTATCGTTTTAATAGCTCTTAAAATGCTAATATTTTGAATATTTTGGGAGATACGGGTCGTTTTCATATTATTTGACCATTTTGCTTTGCTGGACCTAGTTAGTTGGTTAAAAAAACGTTGTAAAAAATATCCGGAATATTAGTATAGCTGTTTGAGATAACACGCTTGAGCGTCGATTGTACGTTTTTTTCAGTATTAGTATTTTTATTCTAATTTTGAAAATTTGAACTCGAATGGGCGTTTTGTCTCGTGTTACCGCGCAACGAAAGTGCTGTACGGAGCGAAATGCTTTATGGTGGGTTATAGTCTTTGAGCTCAGAAAATTGCTCAGGAAGTCATAAATTTCTAAACTAGATTTCGAATAATACATGTTGTCGCAAATTGATTCCAATATATTTATTTTACATAAAATCCCTTATAGGGAACTATTCATGGTAACAGTCATGACAGGTGCAATGGATCAATAGAAAACAATTCTTTATAACGAATGCTTTTTATTAAAAGTACAAAGATTCGATTTCAGAATTAGGTGTAGGTACAATTCAAAATATTGACATTAAAACATAATAGCATTGCAACACTACTACTCAAAAAGTAACAGTCGTGATGTTTTCACATACAATCACTGTTCCCAACCTAACCAAGTGTTTGATAGATATGAGAGGATACCTCCAAAAAAAGTCCCTAAAGTACTACTTTTTCAGTTATCATTCACATGTCTAACTGAACCAATGTTAAATGCAATTTAGATAATACTCGTGATGAATAATTTTTGTGACATACCATGTTTTTTGATGAAAAATCTTATGGCCCCCTGCCGCCTCCTTCCTTTCCACAGAGCGCACATGGATTGATAGGTGGTATTCCAAGCATGCGTTATCAGGATATTCCCTGCCATTTTTAATGAATAGTGTTGCCCAGAATAACCAATATCCTCGTGATGAATTTTTTCACCAAACCTTAGGGACAAACCTATTCTACTGATTTGCACTCAAAGTATTAATGTTAGAAACATTCGTACTTGTAAATACCATCGTATAACAACAAAATTCCTCTTTGTTCTAATTTAATCAATTCTCAGCATTTCATTTCAAATCATGGTGATCTTGTGACGTTTTCTAGCTTTACATTGGGATATTTTTTCTTGAGGATGTGCTAGGTTCATTTGAATGTTACCATCGTATTCCTTTCAAAGAATTCTACAAATTAATACCAAAATTTCTCTTTGGTGCTGAAAAACCTCGCGAAATATGAATGCAAAGTCCGGAGACATCGAATAGTAAAATAATATGAAAATGACCCACATATCAATAAAAAGGAAAACTTCTAAAAAGAATTATTATTTCAAGAGTAACAAATAAGTTTATTTTCCTCCTAATATATTTGCCAAGGAATATCCCTTTCCAAACATCTTTCCATTGAACAATTTTCAAAAAATAAACAAATTTTCTTACACAGATTTCAACCTTCTTCTACATTAAAAAAATTCAGTTAAACTGCGATTGACTGAAATCTAGAATACAACTAGTCACCAAATAGAGGTCTAAGGATAATTTACGAACTACTTTTCATTAACACACTATGTTCATAGGATAAAACCGAAGAAATTTACTTCGACTTCTTTTATGCAAGTAATACATAGCTCATAAAAACGTCGTTGAGAGTTCATAATCCTCCCTTGACCCCTCTCTCGATCATATTTTTGAAAGAAATCTGTACAATGAAGAAAAATCTACGAATCATACGAAATAGACTATTAATTACTTTTAATGAAAACTGCATATAACGAGTTGATATTATTTGTTATTTTCTATAAATTTTCTCATTGTTTCAACTTTTTTGTAGT
The DNA here is from genome assembly GCA_002313205.1 of Laupala kohalensis. Classification (NCBI taxonomy): domain Eukaryota; kingdom Metazoa; phylum Arthropoda; class Insecta; order Orthoptera; family Trigonidiidae; genus Laupala; species Laupala kohalensis. Next base: position 799,050 of record NNCF01128589.1, read on the forward strand.
ATTTGTAAATGGAAAATGTAGCGTGCTATTGAAGCTTATCTACATGGGGCGAAAGGAGGTAGGAGGTGGGTGGTAAGGGCTATTGTTAGCAGTTGGCCTGGTTAGCTTGGTTTACTACAATTTGACCCATATGGTGTCACTAGAAGCTAGAAGTAGTATGGGTTTGTGATAGTAGGAGGTGGACACTTTTTTTCATTTTATTTATTGATATCTTTAATCCTGTTCCTCAGCACATACACATCACCAGAGTTTACATGCCTTATTGGTTTTCCCTCTCTTAATAGTTATTTGCTTTCTCTCCAATTGTTTCTTGAGACCGCACGCATTCAACGTCGTAAACCACAGCCTTCTTGAAATTTACAGTGACCACGCCCAAACTCGTAGTGAACCAGCACTTCTAAACTGTCATTCTTGGTACTTCCCGTACCAACATTCCTCCGTCACATATTCTTCGAAATCGTGTAATGTTTCCTCCTTGTCTTTGTATTGTTCCCAATTTCGGGGGTTGAATGTTCCCCTACTTCTTAATTTTTCTATCCACCTTCCGGGTTCTTCACCATTTATTTGCATTTGTATAGAATATACTTCACTATATCAGCCTGATTTCCACATATACACTTATCAGTACTTGCAATCTTTCTTTTAAAAAGATAGCTATTGAAATCTAAAGAAGGTCCCCCCAGGGGACTTACATCTACTAAGTACGTGTTTGGCGAACACGGGGCCCCCAGCTGAGTCTGGCATTACTTCCACTTACTTGTGCTATGCTCCTTCCTTTCTCTTTCCTGATCTCCCTTGGTCACCTCTTGTTCTTTTCGATCCCGACGTTATTAAGGCTAGGGTATCTTTCATTTTCCTCATTCCTCTCATTTTTTGTCCTACCCCTCATTTTTTGTCCCCCCTCATGTTATGTGCCCCCCTCATTTTAGCCCCCCTCTCCATTTGATGTATGTTGTGAGATATGTTTTGGTGTGTTGTAGATCAGGAGGGTTTTTAGTGGGTAGGGTTGAATCATTCGACGAGTCCCACACGCGGGGAGTCATGTTGGTTCTCCCTAGTGCGTAACTGCATTTTCCCTACCTGTACAAGTTTTTCGGGCTCCAATGACCTTTGATGTCGACATGAGCCGTAAAGCCCCACAAAAAAAATAAAAAAATAAAAGAAGGTGGACAGGAAAAGGAGGGTTCTCTTTTAAGTAGTCACATATATGAACAGGGACATTGACGTGAAACCCTACAATTTTTTTCTAGTCCCGCCGGGAATTGAACCCGGAGTTACTCAGAGTTAGCAAGCATGCTAACCCTGAGCCACCAGAAAGGCTAAGTTTGTAACTGAACGAAATATGAAAAGTATGCTTTTCGTAAATTTAATTCAGTTGTCTACTTTCATTTTCAGATAATGTTAATATAGCATCGGCAAATGAGTTTTCATTTTTATCACTATTTCTTACTATTACAGATTTCAAGACAATATTTTTCAGTGTTCTAGAGAGAAGAAGATATTTGAGAGAAAGCAAAACCATCAAAACGTGTGCGACATAGCAGTTTTGAAGGATGAGAGTGATGATGTCTTAAAGATTCATACGTGAAAAGTGGAACCTTGAGACATAGTGATGCAATGTGTCGCACTCACCTGTGTGGTAGTTTGCGTGCTGTGCAACGACCACAGGCGTTCAAATGGTACACTTCGTCGCAGCCCACATGCAGGAAGCGCGTGGAAGGTGTGTGAAGGGCCATCACTTGCTGCACTATCTCCGACACCAATATCTTCAACACACACACGCAAGTAGCTTGGGCACTATATAAGAGGCGTACATACATTTTTAATTATGAATTCGAAATATAAACCAATGGCAACATTTCAGCTCATCGCTGAAGTATATCGTCAGGGCGTGATATCCGGTAGATAAAAAATCCCTCAAAACGTTCATATCAACGTATGTCCAGAAATAGACGACTAGTCTGCAATAAAACAATTAGTACTACTACATTGCATGGTATTAATTAATTTATTTAAAGAGTTATTTAATTAATGTATTGGCAGCGCAAATGGAATAGATGAACATTAGTCTCTGTGATGCAGATCGTGTGATTTCGTCCATGTCGGAGGACAATGGGGGTCGCCAAATCAGTACCAAAACATTTGCCACTGCGCTGACGATACATTAATTAAATAAAAATGTAAATAATAAATAAAATAATACTTGTAAATAAATGAATCCAAATATATACTACTACTAATTGCTTTATTGCGTATTAGCCATCAATTTCCATACATATGTTGATATGAATATTTTTGTTCCTTTTTCTGCCAGGTATCACTCCCCGAAGTTTTTCCACTTTTTTAATATTCACTCTGTATGCTGAAACGGAAAACTTAATCTCAATGATTCTTATCGGGATTGTGTTGACACCCTGGAATATGACAAACGGAAAGGAACATGAGAGTAAAATTCAATTAATTTGTATTGGAATAAAAAGTAGATACAAGTCATTTCGTTGAAAATTGATAACATTATGAAAACCTGAAATAAGCTTACTTTTATGGATGTAGAACCGACTTAAAAGTAATACTTAGTTTTTGTAATTGAAAATTACTTGCAAAGAAGAAGTATAATTAATTATTTTTATAAATTTTACCCTGATTACCTTCCCTATGAATTCATGTACGTGTTTTGGAATCTAGGTAGTCTCTCAGTTGGTAAGAATAAGGCTTCAAGATGTCAATCATAGACAATATATCTCACTTTATTATCAAATCAATAGCTACTTGTGAATGTAAACACAGTAATTCAGTCCGATGGATTATGACAGGAGGCAATGGCAAAAAAGGGCCATTTCCATTCTTCAATAAAGTAGATATATGTATCCAAATGAACTTTCATACAATGAATAGGTGAGAGATAAATTTAGATTTCACTCCGAACTGTGTTGTTTAAGTTTGGTGACATAATATTTTGATTTTCTTTTGATTTACCGACGTTTCTTTACTAATAATTTATAGCTTCCATTTATAGCTTCATAGCATGGAATGTGATTGTTTAATTTATAGAATAAACGAGATCAATTTTAGGTAAACATAGGGTTACAATATTGAAAATTAATTGCACGGGACATATTTCTATTTATATATTCCTATGAAGGAAAACATAGCCTAAGTCGCACGTTTCCAATTTATTATTATACAACACGATTTATTCAGAGTAAATCCTGAAATGGAAATCCGTTGTTTGAAAGGCTCTCGTCTATTAATATTTCACCCAAGATAAAAAGATTGAATATAAAATGTATTTTTACATTTAGCTAAATGTATTTTGTGTCTAGATGTCAGCGAACACATGGCCTTTTGAACTTTTCAAGAGTCCATTATTGGAACAAAGGCATTGGCGGAGTACTTGCCGTTGAGGATTAAAACATCCACTGTACATTATGTATTTTTCAGGAGTTAGCTTGGGTTACTTTTGGTTATACGTGTAAACAAAATATATAAATATGAAAAATAACTCAATTTTCTAAATGGTAAAAATTTAATAGTTGAATGTCATTACTTAATGACTCCTTTGAAAATATATTTTAACCTATTTACACATTTATTTTGGTTTATGAGAAAATAATGTACTTTTATGAGAGCTCTAATCTTTCCCACCTATTCTTCATCATCCTAATGCAAATCAATTTTAGATAACTTAACTGATGTGTGACCCACCAATATAAGTCTATCAAAATTCTCACATTTTCTAAAAGTGTATTATTTTGTCTTATTTTAAAAAAAAAAATTTTTTTTGTAAAAATTCCTTTTTCTCCGTCAACCGTCGCCAATTGCCAAAACTATGTATGACAACAAAGGTTCTTTTAAGGCTTGTGTAATATTTACAAGTAAAAGTGAAAAAGTAATCTGTGGCTGTGGCATGGAAATCGGAAAAAAGTAATCGATGAAATAATTTGATATTTCAAAGGATGGTTCTTAGGGGTTATTGCAATTACAATGTAAAGTATGGCCAGTATTGATGAATTACAAGACCAGAAAAATAATTAAAATTGGCGAATTTAATTAACTAATCAGTAGATGTGATTTTTCACTCGCTTTTCTGTTGACTGTGATACTTACTAATGTTTCCGCCAGAGTTCGATTGCGTTACGTGGGGTGGAAAACCCACTGAACGTATAATCTACGTGACTGAATCGTGGAAGCAATTTTATGTAAAAGCTGTGAAGAATATGGTTTTCAAGTTCATGACCTAAAAGTGAACTGAAAACTAAAGAATTCAGAGGTCTTAATTGTGAGCTACGTTTAAAGTGCTCTCTCTGTAAAGTGTGTTTTCCTTCTCTCTAGATTTTACAATAATTCGTGATTATATACATATTGGTATATAATACTGAAAATTGTAGTTTTGTACGTTTTCTTCGGAGTATTATATTTTTTTGTAATTAACCAAAGTGAAAATTTAATATCAAGAAAGTAGAGAAATATGGAAACTAACATAGGAATTTAGATTATTATATAAGTATTACATTAACTCCGGGCAACATCGGGGAAAATGGGCTAAATAATATTCAGACCTGTTGATAGGTGTTTTAGTATCCACTATAGGGTAAAATATTCACACTATAAATTTTTCTTTGCATGTTAATGTAATTTTTGATGTTTCCTTAACAATGAATGAAAATAAATATTTTTAAAATTTTTAAGTTTTATTTGTGATTTTAAAAAGTTTACGTGTCCAGCTATGAATATTTTAAGTTTCTTTTCAAATTCCGGGCAACGTCGTGCAGTTCTGCTAGTACAACAAATGCTTACATTTCAACAATGAGTCATATGTGCTAAAAGTTTGCCACCCTGATCTTTTTAATCGAAGTTTCTCAATTCGTGTCCAAGAATTAGTAGATCCATTTCGTCCTATTCTCGCCATCAATATAGTTTCTCAGTTCATGTCAGCTCATGAGAAAAGTGTGGTCGATGGGATGATTGGTGACGTAATTGTTTTAACTGTAAATTATCCCGGAAGACGCCCAGTAAGAACTGTTGAATGAAATAATTTTTGATTTCATATCCGACCTACTACAACAAAAACTAGCGTTTTCTTGTATTCCGGAAAATATATACCAAGAAATGTAACTATCAGATGAATAATGGTATGAATCATTGACATATTTGGACTGAATCATTATTCATTGATATTTGGGTCATGGTTCAAAAGTAAATTCAAATCAAATTCGTCGTAATGGTGGATGGAATTGAGTCAATTGACGGGGACTACAGAGTATCAGTTAGTGTTTAGATAAATGATGGAACGAGCATGAGTCCTCTTCTAGTGTACCTCCTCCCCGCGTCCTGTTCTCCTCATCGTCTCGTCTTACATTCCTCCCCTTCATCACGTTATCCTCCCCTACGGACATCTCTAAACCACTCCCTCTCACCCCACATGTCTCGTCGGACACGTCTCGCTCCGAGCGGCACGTTCGCTCGCTTAATCGCACGATGTATTGGCAACGCCACAGGCTGGCTACCATGTATCTGGCTCGTTATCACGCTTTGTCGGACCCGATCACGCGTGCATCCGCGCGAATTACGCTTTTAAATAAAGCGCATCTGGACTCAACGTCACGTTGCTGGCTGCGAGGTTGATAGGGAGTGGGGAAGTTCACGCTTCGAATGGACGGACATCTTGGCCGGAACAGAACAACCGTTTGATCCACACTGGCGCTGCAGCGGTAGCGCTTTGAGATCAATTGAATTTGTTCACGGTGCATGTTTTATTTAAATATATTCAAAGCGTGCGGTGGGTCGATAGCATTCATTTATTCACGCCGTGATATCGGATCTCCCGTCCTCTCATCCGAACGCCATTTTCTCCACGCCCCTATCAGCCCTGTGTGGAATCGACGCACTCCAGTAAGTCCGTAGAACCTGCTGCGTTCAACGTCAATCGCGTTTCGGGTGTGAAGTCGTTCGATGTGCACGAAATATAAATCTAATTTTAACATACTCATTCAATTAAAAATGAATGTGCTTAAGCTGGAAATCCTATGTGAAAGGAAATAAAAATTTATTCTGTTTGAACAGGAGGTAATTTTGCCACTGGAAATTGTTTATGAAAACGCTGTGCTGGTTCAGATTTTCTCGAGAGAAGATACGAGAGGAGTCATCTTGGCGTAGATATTCAGCTTTTTTTTCAATTTCCCTTTTAAAATAATGTTAATTTACAGTGCATTTAAATAGCTCTGAACATATACCGGATTTTGACTCCTGAGAACGAGAGAAAAGAAACAAAAACATTTGAGTTTGATATTTTGTGTACACGGATTGCCACTAGAAATTGCTTCAACAAACAAATTGCTTATAGGATAAGTAAGTTGACTCGGAAGTACATGTTAACATTAACAAACAACTGAAATAAATATTTATCTTCTAAATAAAATCTTCTTTATCTTTGCAGTCGCAATAATATTTTTACTTCAATCAGCGGATCGTAGCTTCAGCTCCATGCTTATAATTTATTTGAGATCTCGCTTCGAGAACAATATGAGCAGAGAAATCTTTAACAAGCACTTAAGCCCGTCGATAGAATTTCTCATCTGTTAAATGCTCGCCCATTCAGTCGATTACGACGAAAAGCCCTTGAGGCACAGGGTCGCAAAATCCGATGGAGCTTACGTCCGCTTTCCCTTCCCATTACGGACGTATTGGGTCTCCGTTTTCGGGCTTTAAAAGGTAATGTGTACAGGTACTTATTACACAGGGATTAGGAAACAGCAATATACTCGTACGTGTTGCAACAAACCTTTGTTACCATCGGAGTTTGATAGTGGGTTGAACGATGGATATCCACAACTACAGTAGAAACGTATCTAAATAAATACGATAGAAGGTATGGAAATGGAGAGCAAAACAATTCTACTCTGGAAGATTTTCAACAGGTAATCATATCACAAGAAATGAGACTGCTTACGTTCCAAAATATATTCAGGTGTTTTTTGACTAATTGGTTTACGCACAAATTGGGTGATACATAACAAAGCCAAGCTTTGTGTTCCACCTTGAAAAATTATTATCAATGACAAAAAAAAAGACAAGAAATGTTTGTGGTTTGGCTAGTAGTATCTTGCATGTAGATCCAGCGCGACCCACGTACAGGCACTTAGTCGTATACTTCGCGATATTATCCAACCAACCCTTTAAAGTTAATACATCTTCGTATTGCGGTTTGCAGAATCCATAGTACACATGAAAATCGTATGGTTTATACCCGTCGGAGAATACGATTGACTATTCAAAAATCGCGAGCCGTGGTTTCACTTCTGACTTTTACCCAGGATGTCTACTGATCAGAAAAATTCAGGTCACACTGAAAAGTAGAATCGGGAAAATTCTGCAGATTTCTTATTTCAGAGAAAATTTTATTGTCTCAGGGAGTCAGCCATGACGTGTTAAATATCATGGAAACTCTTTGTCCGCAATAACGTATATTATAAACAGGGAACTCGTTTAGGAAGAATTATAGAGTAAAGATAACTTCGGTAGAATTCTGAACGACCGAGCTTAATGAGTTGAACAAAAATTAGTTCAGTACAATTTCGGTTCTCAAAGCGATGTGTATCAGTGTGCGCTTTCTGTGAGCAAATATCCAACAAATGTTAAACCAACGTTAACATTTAAATCTTGTATTCTTGTAATCTAGATATATAGAATCATACATATATCTAGAATCACTCATACAACTGCGCAAATTACCGTAGCGCTAGTCATAGCGTATTGATAGCTCTCTCTAGCTGTGTGCTCGTAGGTTCAAACTCGACTGAGATATATTCATTTTAATTACATTTGTTAATATAATGATATATCGCTTTATACGTTGGTATTTTTATTAACAAGTTACTTTAACAATAATTAATGTGTTTGGTGTATACGTTATTGCCATCCGAGCAGTTTTCTCGATTAATCTTTTTCAAGGGGTCCTCGCGCCCTTTCAATTGGGTCTATGAAAATTTCGCCTTTCGTTCACCTTGGGTCTCTCTGCTATCTATAATCTACTCGATATCCTTGATCATTTACTTAAACTTAAAATATCCATTTCTGTGCATCTCTTCTTATCTAGATTTCAAGAACCTTTACTTTAAAATGAAACATGTTAACTGTGTGTTGCTTAAGTGCAGTGTATAATGATTATTCATTGTATGCTCACATTATCTTGATAGCACTATCATGTATGATTTGGAGCTGAATGTTTCAAAGTTATTGGTGAAAATAATGCAACCAGCTTATTATATCTTGGACCTACGTTTTTCTTTTAAACCGGTCATTTGCAAGGCGTGATGGATCATTAATCACCTTGAATACAATGCATAACGAATGAATAGATAACACCGAGTTAGATAATTACACCGCAGGGAGCTCTTAGGGCTGAGATCGTGGCGTAACGGGAGATCAATGCGACTGCGATTAATGTTCACTGACTGAAACAAGCGATTGACGGATGGAGGATGTTTAGAGGAATCACACTCTCCCTTGTCATTGCGTTAGGATGGACAATCCTAAGCACGAACAACAAACATCCTTTTGGATAGGTAATGTAAATGAGATTGGTTTTTATATGAATCCGTTTTTCCTCCTTTTGTTCTTTTTCTATATTGCTGGACCAAAGTTATCCGCATTTCCCCTGGTATCCAAAACTTACACCAGTTACTAGGGGAACTTCAACGTTTATTAACAATATTAAAGTTGTATTTTGCAATTTTGAAAAGATCAAAAATCTTAATTACAAACTTTTTATCTACGAATAAAATATCTCAAAGAAAGGCGCCATACTTTTTCGTGATTAACTACCGATATGCAAACATTTGTTATGATAATTTTGCCTTATTTTAAAGCCAAGGGATATATAATACAAAACTATTAAATGTAGTATTACAATTAAAATATTATTATGGCATTAATTTATTTAACTTCAGCAGAAATATATCCAGAGTGCAGAGGGTTGTAGTTGTTTTAGGATATTACACCACACTACACTACATATGATTAGCCAACTAATAGCCCCGGTGAGATATTAAGATTCTGCTTACCATCGACTTAGGATTCGAAGGACACAGCTCCTGAGGAAAAGAGCGAAGTTCACGCAGATCACGGAATTCCTCCTGTTTCAGAGCGTATTCTAGATGGCCAAAGGTCTGCACCAATGGAATCACGTGCAGCCCTAGCTCTTCTGCCCAGCTCAGAATCTGCCGCACCTGCGCATGGATTCCAGTTGTTGAAACTTTTTAAAACAAATAAGACAAAAGTCAAAGTGCTCCAAAAGAGTTTCGCATATGGGATTTGCAGAAGGTAGAGCTCCGTAATATTGAAGCCTCTGTACAAGGAGGTGGTAATGGGATCAGCATATAACTCCGGTAGGATAATAAATCAGTAATTACTTGAATATACATCAATATAATGCAATATGCCGTGATGGAGGAACATTACAATGTTTCTTTCTTTTTGAAACTGTATTTATATTTATGTTAGATAACAATTATTAAAACGAGAGCGATACATCTGCATCATAGTTGACAATTTCCACGGACCAGAGAATTACAGTCCGTCCTCTATCAGTCAGTCCTCTATCAGTTAAGTCAGTCTTCTATTGCCACTCCATCCATCCAATTGGTCTAGTGTCACTTCAATATTGTGGGAGAAAAACAATGGATGATGTGGCGTGAAGGACTCGATTCAGTTCATCTAAAACTCATCTGTTCTAAAATTCACGTTCATTAAAGGCAGTCACTCTAACTGTGTAAGGAAAACGTATATAGACGGCGTTCACGCTAAAATACAATTGCCATGTTTTGTTCCTTCTCTGGACTTTTATCTTACGTAATTATGCTTTGATTGGGTGAGCAAAATAGTATAGTTATTCGGTATCTTTCATTCTGCCGTTGGCTCGGTCGAGTGAACTTTTTAGTAGTAAATTTCTTATCGAAGAGAGTCTTCATTCTGAGAGTCTTTGAATGATATAGGAACTGCGATGCTTATAGCAAGTCACAATCATTGACAACCACGATGTTTCACGTATTATGAAGTACTACGTAAATTTTAAAATTCAACTTACAGAAACTTTTCTGAATACATTGTTGTACTAATGTAATCGCGACGGCATTCGAGGATGAAAGTAATGTACAATACCGTAATGTTTTGAATTTTCTATTGTGCTTTACTATTATATAATTGTTTTATTTTGATTTGAATTTTACTGTAATTTTTAATGTATATTCTCACATTTTAGTTTTATTGCATTTTTCAATTATGCTTCCTATTTTCATACAAGTTTCTTTTCACTCCCTGATATGGTGATTATAATATTGTTTTTGACGTTTTATGGCGGTTCTGTATTAATATGTGATTCTTATATCATGAACAATTAGACAATGATGATAATAGACAATACGATAAGATGGTCGACAAATACCATTTGAATAAACCGGGGTTTTTGACTGCTGTCCTCAGATGGTAGAGTACACTGACCGATATATTGACCGACCCAGTCTTTCCTCTTGAAAATAAAGAGATCCTTTTTTAGTGCTTTGTATGATCTCGTAAGTTTACCTCGTTTTCTAGTGGTAAAGAAAGTTGCGATACGGTATTCATGATAACTTAATAAGAACGTTCATCTCAAATATCTCCTAAGCAGATAAACAGATATAGAAGTGTTCTTTACGCCTAGGTAAGTCATGACATTGAGCTAATGATCTGAGTTCACATGATGCACAACTTTCTTAGTTACATCAATAGTGATACTAACATCGATTTTTAAATGGAAATACGAATATTTTTATGCACTTCTATTCCTTATTCGTGAATCACAAAAGCAGATTAAGAGTGTATGCTTAAATAAATAAGGTGTGGAAATCAAAAATTTATAATTACGTATATCCAAACATACAATTTGCTGTAAATTTATAAAGCGAGATTCGAAAATTTCCAAAACACATTCATGTAAAAATAAAAGGAAAATGCAGCAAGTAAATTTTTGTATGAAGGAATTGACATTCAGCGTTTTGTCATTCCTCGCATTGGACTCAAAAATATAATCACATGAATACCATATTAAGAACAGTCTTAATTAGGATATGATAATGGTGGAAAGGATATAAGGTATAATAATGTTCGAAATAATCTAGGACGTACTCAGCATTATATTAAGTTCCCACAGTCCTGCTGCAGAGACCCACTTGGTTGAACATGTTTCATACAACATTAAAATACGCATACAAAGTTAAAATACTTATGCATAATAATTAACATAAATTATTTTTTTAAACACTACTAGAAAGAAATAAAATTGTTTTTCTCTCTTCTCGATAAAAAAATAAATTATTGGTGCCTAGCCGTATACAGTTACAGAAAGATCAAATTATCTTTGTTTTTTCATAAATGTATTCATAATCTCATCTAAACGCAGTATTTATTGAATCATATATTTCGTTATTCAATCATCATAACAAATTTATTATAGAAATGTAATCTCTAATCCTTTTAAACTATTTTCAGAATTTATATTATTTATAAATTTTCCTATATAGAAACAATCGCCGCATACATAACTCTCTTCTTCCAGATACTCGTATTTACATTGCTTCTTGTCTTTCACCATTACATGCTTTTTTACAATATCTTGCAAGTTACTATTCTTACACCTCCTCGCATCGCGATGTTTTCAGCAGCCTAGTTGACAGGTCGGGCCGCCGCGCAGCGCTACGGGCAATCGCTTCCATCAGGTACACCTGTACCTTTTTCTCTTGCTCCACATTCTACTTAGTGTTAAAAAATTAAATGATTTAGTATAATATCAGTGGTTTGCTAAATAATGTGTTATTATTGTGTTATTTGTTGCTTCACATTAATGTGTTCACCTATGTATCAAATTGTTATATCCAGTATTTAATTAGTGGTATATAAGGTTTTGCGAGTTAGAGGTGAAGCGTTTTAAATTGTCTCATGAAATGTGTTGTTTTTATCATGATTTATGTTGTTTGTTTACATATTATTTATTGTGTTTTATAATGATTTATTATTCATTATGTTATATATTATTATTACACTACTATTCTTCATTTTTCTTTTTTCTATATTTATAGTTATATTATTTATGATTATTTTTTACTAATATATATTATTCAATAGATATTTTTATCTTCGTTTTGTGTGTGTTTTGAAGTTTACACATCTTGCAAATTTTCTTTTTATCTGCCATCGAATAATGCTCAATTTCCATATAAATAAATTATTATAATTAGTTTATATAGTTCCTCGTTGGTTTCCTTTTTCAAAGCATTTCTTTGGAAGATCAAAGTATTCTACTCAATATTCTTCTTTTAAACATCAAAATTGTATATTCGATGTACTCACATCTCAATAGTATACGAGACTATTAGTTTAATAATGCTACTATACATCCTTAATTTGGTGAGCCGTGATAAGAATTTTACTGAAAAAGGATCTTTGTATATTGAAATAGCTCTATTACCAGCAGCTATTTGGTTTTGCACTTCTTTTTATTTCTTTGATAATATTTAAGAAATTCCCAGATTTTAGAATTTTTACATTTTTCTGTTTTTGTTTTTCCGCCTCTTCAATTCGAAAAATAAAAAAGTATGGGAGTCCGGAACATCAGGAAATATTCGAACAAGACAACGCATCATTCCAGATGACGGGGAGAATGAGTGTTTTTAGTCCCACGACCCTCCCTTCGGAAACTGAACGTTCCGCACAATCGTGTGCTAAATCCCTCAGTTACAGTTGGAGAGCGAGAGCCGTTTCCCTTTTTTCTACCCATCGTTCATTCCCGCGCGCAAACCATACCATTTCATCGTCGTACAATTTGCGAAGTGAAGGACGTGTGTACGGCCAGATGTCGCCAATCATGTATGTCGGAGAACAAGGCCGTATTCACGGAACGCCGCTCCGCGACATACACACGAAAGCCGCACAATTTACGAGCTTCCTCAGTGCTTGTTTCAACTCACTCGTGTGCTGTGGAGTTGTGGCAGCAGGTACAAGGCGTTTAGGGATGGGGGATGTCCCTGCTGTTCAAAAGAGAATCGGCAATTAATCGAACAGATCGCTTGATTACATCCGAAATATTGAATACACTCTTTCAATTATGTACATGTTGCTGAATTAAAAATAAGCGAATATATAACTGATTCCAATACAAAATGAGATAATTATTTTACAAAACGTCTACATTTCATGGAATCGTATTTTACACGATTTGCCATGAATATGTTTTTATAGTACTCAAGGAGAACTGTTTATAATTTGTGTGTTGAGTTATCTTTTCTTTCTTCCATTACATCGAAAGAAGGATATAGGTAAAAGTTTCAAATAAAATCTGTATAAGTACTCAATGATTTTTTAATTTTTTTAGCTTTATCTATCCATAGTTCTCAAAAAGGGATATTTACCCTTTTTCAGGATATGAGAATCTTGTAATAATATAAATATTTCTCCATGGTCAAAACGGTACCAAATGTAGCCTAATTTTAAGAATTGATATTATAAACAATTAAAAACCAATATTTATAATTAATTTGAACGGCATTCAAACTATTGTATCCTTCTTTCTTCTTGAGAGTATATAATATTCAAGTAACTTCACAAATCAGATGAATTTATACTAAACTTTTTCCTATTTACAGTCATTTATTTTGTCCGCATTTTGCCTCTATCATTAGATAGTATTTGGGGAAATTTTCCTTTAACACGTTTTTATGTACACACATTACAACTCGGTTGAATACACACGTATACTATATGTTCAATTCACATATTTATAATCGATATGAAACCAAAAATATCTTGTGCTAGCGATCAAAGTAATGTCGGACAAAACGAAAGGTTAAAAGAGTTTTTACCCGCTAAAGCAATGCGAGATTGATCTCGTATTTATCCATCCTGGTCTTACAAGGGTTGAGAAAACAGTGGAATATCCTCAGATAACATACCATCCTAAACACACGAGAAGACCTCGTTAGCAGACTGCTATCCTTGTTATTACAGTTGATAGAGATAGAACGAACGCAGTGCGCGGATAGGGAAGAGCCGGTTGCGAAAGAAAATTAGCGTCGCGGGCAGGGAGAGACAGCTCACACGCGAGCAACGCACAATCTGTCTTCGTCACAAAAACTGAAAACACTCTCCCGCCACAATGGGACAGCTCCTGTCGCTACAGCAATAGTCCCCTTCTCATAAAGCCTTTCCTCGCACATAAAGGGGCAGCTTAATTGCATCGTAAGGACGCGGCGGTGGTAAGCGCACGGCTTTAAATTCGGAACCGCGTTGCAACGCAGAAGGACGGTCTGGTTTCAGCGCGCGCAACAACCATGCAAATCGGTATTCTGAAACTACTTCACTCGACGCGTGCGGACAGGCAGCTGGGCGGGTCAGCACGGGGGCATATGTAATGCATCGTCCGCGTGTACGAAAATGGCTCGTTACGTGTGCATGAATATTCATTCCCGTACCTAATGTTGATGGTTGCCCTTCCTCACTCTCATGCCCCGCCCTTCTGACAAACGCAGCTTCTTGAACCGTCTCAAAATGACAGGGAGGCTCCAAGTCTGCGGGTTCTACTGTCATTACGTCGTGCTTCGTAGTAGTACACAGTGCTCCTCAAAATCAGCGGTATTTTAATTACGAATGTAAATGGATGCTTTGGTTTTATACACACATAATAACGCTTATTGTTATTTGACTTCCACTATTTTCATTTCCAAAACCCACAATTAGGTTTTGGAGATCTCCCTCTTTTTAAGAGGGTCTCACCCGCTCGGATCGTGGCATACCGTAATCATTAATTTAGCGTTGCTAAGCGACAACTTGGACACATGCAAATAAGGGCTGAACGTTATGACGTCCCTGTGAGGACGCAGTCGGATACCCTCTGCATCTAGGTCTCCTTCCTCGTCTTCCTATCGCGAAATTCTATGGAGAGAATAGTCGTCCATGAGTCCAACGACTCCTCCCTTCCCCCGGTGCTGTTATCCTTCACAAGCATTACTGGACAGTCAAGACATAGCCAGAGCTTTTGTGTCCCTTTCCTGTGGAATGAGAGAACAATAGCTCATTGTCGAATCCGAAGTCCGCACTACCCAACGCTTAAATTAATAAGAAGGCTCTTCCAAGAGAAATGAATGTAAATGAAGCCGGATAATTAATGCGAACGGTTGGCTTAACTGCAGCTGAGGGAGGGAGGGTGGAGGAATTTGCACAGAGGAAGCTCCTAAGGCGAATATGAAGCGTAATCACCCTTCGTTTCCATCGATCCTACTTTTTCTCTAACGAGTCACAATAAAGATTAAGTACGTCCACAACTGAAGAAAGACGAGAAAAAATTTTTGGAATCACAAAGACTGGAAATTTGGTCTCAGCCATCCGGAGAGAAGAGACAAAAGTTGATGGCATTCCTTTATACATCGGGACAATGGGATTTTAATGAAAAGTCACCGGTTCTCAAAATGCTTTCATAACAAATCGAGATGCTCTCAATGAGCCAGGAGTTGGAATAAATTACACAAACCATGAATACATAAAATTTACTTCATGGATTTCTTCTTGACTTCTTAAGAGAATACGGACACAATAAATATTCATTTGGTGTTGATTTATTACGCAAATCCTTCACGGTGGTCGTCTTTTACCAAAAATATATTCTTACAAAAAAGCAGTAACATACATTTCTTTTTGACATGGATAAATTTTAACATGTCTTTTTAAATGTGAAAAGGAGATAAAAAATCTACTCTGCTCCTTATTTGATGTACAGATTTCAACATTCGTTCACCGTTCAAATATATAAATCAAAATTCATAAAAAATGTGGAGTGGAGGTAACTGAATCAGAATACAAGTGTTTTTATTGAAAACTAAGTACATAGTTGACATAAAACTTAAAAGCTACTAGAACGCTTCTAGTAACCTTGCTCTAGACTCGGGTGAGAAGCTGATGTGTCGGGTACGGGCACTAACTGGTCCGTCCGTGGAAAAGCTCTATGGAAAAATAAAGTGACTCTCAACAAAGGATGAAAACTCTGTTATATAGAATTATGAAAACTGTGTTTAGGGAGCAAAATTGAATAAGTTACCTGGATTCATTATTTTTATTGTTCATTGGGTGTACGTTGGACGCTTAACGTCTGTGTCAAGTCCGAGTTTAACTTATCTCTTACTAGCATTCCGTTTCAGATTTCAAGCCCTTGTTATCAGTGTCGTGAGGCGACGTTTTCTTTAACCTAGTCACCTCACAGGAGGGGCACTATAGCTTTAGGAGCAATTACCCTATTCCCTTAAAGGCCTATGGAAGGATGAGAGGGAGCAAATGAGAATAGGGAATGATCCCAGTCATGATTTATTGTCCTTTAACCAGTGTCCTACAACCTCTTACTCTGCGACTCCGGAGCAACGCAGCTTTCTCCCTGAAGGAACGACTCTTCCGAAGAGCGACTCAATATGGACCATCGTTACGTGACTGAGACGGCGAAAGTGTACGNCCTATGGAAGGATGAGAGGGAGCAAATGAGAATAGGGAATGATCCCAGTCATGATTTATTGTCCTTGAACCAGCGCTTATACGGCGACTCCGGAGCGACGCAGCTTTCTCCCTGAAGGAACGACTCTTCCGAAGAGCGACTCAATATGGACCATCGTTACGTGACTGAGACGGCGAAAGTGTACGGGGGATGGAAAGAGTTGGCCGTGCAGGTTCGGAAGATAGTTGGGCGGAGCAACGGAAGGGAACGCTTGCAGGACCAATCTGCGTCTGTCTGAAGCAGCTAGGCATCAGGAGACAGTTGCAAGGACCCGATATAATACCTATCTGAAACAACTGAGCGGCAAGGGAATGTTGGCAGGACCTGTTAGGATCTATCAGAACCAACAAGGAGGGAGAGATGAACGTACANTTCGGAAGATAGTTGGGCGGAGCAACGGAAGGGAACGCTTGCAGGACCAGTCTGCGTCTGTCTGAAGCAGCTAGGCATCAGGAGACAGTTGCAAGGACCCGATAGGGTCTATCTGAAACAACTGAGCGGCAAGGGAATGTTGGCAGGACCTGTTAGGATCTATCAGAACCAACAAGGAGGGAGAGATGAACGTACACTCGGGCGACTTGCGCAAGAGTAGCGGCAGTTTCACTCAGATGCGAAGAGCAGTGACGTTATATAGGTCTTTAGTGCTGAGTCACTCTTTTTGAGACTGCTACGTCACTCACTTGGCTACGCGGGCACCCGCTGCCTGCGATTACGCGACATCAGTAACTTCCAAAATAAGTTAAAATAAATATCATTCAATAAATATTAAAAATAATGATAAAAATCTGAAGTTTGCCCCACTCAACTTTCCAATTATAATTATTCAAAAAAGATCATAGTAGTAAACAATTTAGCATTAAAACTAGGCCGGAAAATAATCTATATGTGTAAAAATGTATGATTGTTTATTTGTCCTTTATGTGTTCCCAAACCATTCATTCGATTTAAATGATTTCTTTTGTAATTCATAGTTGGAAAAAAAGAATCCTAATCCAATTGAATGCGATCTGTGTTTTGTGCATTTAATAGAGATGAAAATTCGTAAAATTTGGACGAATAGTTTAGCTTTTAGAAGCGTGTTATTTTTACAAGCAGCCGTCTTCGCCGCTGCCACCGTCGTGTTGCCTCTGGAAGACCAGACAAGAATTCGACTGGCTACCCGGCGTGAGGTGCTTCACGTAAAGCAAACATTTTTGATTTCCCATTTTTGACTATAAAGTATAAAGAAAATTAACTTTATACTTTATACAAAACATACAACAAAACTAAAACACCCGAGCGAAGCCGGGGCGGGTTTCTGGTTTACATATAAGAAAGAAACACATGCATAATTAAAAACAAACAAACGGATCACTATGTACAAAAATATTTTCCTCACAACCACAAAAAAAATTGCTGCCTAATTTCATATTAGCTCATTCAACTGCAGATTACACAAATCATCATCTTCAACCCTGAACTCTTTGCATTTGTTTCATAGGCTGATCTAATGCGCCTCCATGTTTGTTTAGCCTAGCCTTATTATTCCCAGTTCATGTGGGGTCGGCGAATGGGGATGGATATGATGCTTCGTTAATTGTAGCTGGGGAATACTCATGCCCTTCCTGACGCGCCTCCCCTGAAGCGGTGATTGTGAAATGAAATGGGTGTGAATGATTATGAGTGAATGTTGGTGATTGTGAGTGAGGGAAACGGGAGAACCCCGAGAAAACCTGCCGCGAGCACCGCTCCGTCCACCACCTCGGATTCTACTTGGATCGGACCGGGTTTGAACCGGCGTCCCCAGAGGTAGAAGGCGAGCGCGTTACACACTGCGCCACGGGTCGCCCTAAATAATGCGCCTCCATGATAACTTTTTTTTTGCGCAATTACTTTTTGCCGTATCTCGAAAACGGTGCTACGTCCGGATATGCTGTTTAGAAATCTGTACGAAGTACAATGTAATGTACAATAAAAATGTTTATTTTAATTTTTTTAAACTTTCTGATGAAACCGGAAGTGGATTGCGGTGTGAAAATGTATTTGGAATAAGTTATCCAGAAATAGGCTTCTATTACCAACGCATTCAAAGTGAATTCTCCACTTTTGTTTGATTTCATTAATTTGTTCGTGAGTTTTCAGATAAACAAAATTCTTCACATACAAACACATACGACATTGGACATCATTGCAATAATTTGAAAAATAGACTCTCCTGGAGCCAATTCGCAGTAGATCTCCCGAAATTTTTTCGACCGATTGCAATACTTTCCTTATACATACTGTACACTTGAAAAGTGGGAGGTGTTAACATATATGCTTGCTGAAGCTGTCTTCAAATCTAAAACAATTATCAAACTAGCAGCAATGTCTAGTTATGGTCATCAACTAGTAGATTCTGCACCCGGAGTGATAGTTGCTTTGACCACTATAATTGCAAACACATGATAATCTTGTGTGGTCTGAGTTGTGCATTACGATGGAATTGATCACGACGTTAGTTTGTAAATTACTCATAGGTACTCGTAAAGACAAAGATGGTAACTAAAATAATGAATGCACAACAAAAATTGATTTTATATACCGGTAATTTTTGGAGAACATATTTATTTATGTTCAGGCTAATATATAGATTTCCTTTGATTTGCTTATTGGTATATTAAAATTAATATAAGTGAGGCGACATTTAGTACGAAGTTTTAACAAGTAGTACAATATATTGAATCCATAGATGACAATTGTTCTACATAAAATAAAAACTTTCACGAAAGCTTGTTCATAAAAATGATAGCTCTAACAAAACGTTGAATAAATAAGTTCTACGGTTCTTCTTATAATAAATTAAAAACCGGATACGTTCAATCGAAAGTAAAGCTATTATTTTTTTGTTTTAAGAGAGTTGTAGGAACTCGAAAATGGGGAGAGTAAAAAATTCTCCACAAGATGAACAAAGAACAGGATTTTTATCCAAAAATTGATTTTTCACAGACGTACATTTTTTTCAGATCATTGCAATTATTGAAAATGAATTAAATATTTTTCTCACGACACATACAGAGAATATTAGACTTAGTATTGATTCATACATAGAAAAAAATTCAAATGAATATTACTCATTTTTCCGATAACAACAGTATCACTTCTTTCTGTTCACCCACTTCTCGTGAGCAAGGTATAAGTCAATAACATTACTGATGCCTGTTGTGAATTTGCTTATAGTTTAAAATGTCGTTTCCCAAATTATTTTATTTGTAGTTAATTTTTGCTTTAAGACATGTGATTTTTTTCTAAATCTAAAAAATATACCGTAGTTATTTCACTCTTTAAAACAAGTATGCTAACTGCTGATACTAATAGACCGACATCTTGCTCACCAACATTCTCTGAAATGATGTAAAAATTAGAAAGAAGCGTGTGATAAATCCCTCGTTCTAGATGTATCTTATTTATTATTTGTCTACTGTGTTATAGATCCACTTGAGACATTAATTTTAAATCTGCCATGAATAAAGTTTTAAAGGTGTACATTTTCCCATATTTTAAAATGATAATCTAAATATATTAGCATTCCTTCGTGTTGACGAGAGAGGAATTGTTGTGTGGCACTCGCTCACCATTCGCAAGTTTTAGATAGTTAGTTACATATAAACTATACGGGACCATCAGCCCGATTTAGAGTTGCAATTTTTACCCTACTTCAACTCAAAAACTGCTATTGAAGTTTGTGTTTTGCAATTAAACAGAACAAACCAAAGGAAGGATTGTTATTGGTTTCATTTTATTATCGTAAATAGTGATAATATTACATATACTTAAATACTAAGACAATATTTCAGTCAACGTGCTCGTATCAATTCCCCATGGCCATTTTTTCATTTCAATAGAATACAAAAATTATTTGTCTCTTTGGGATATCTAGGTCAGAGGTTGAAACATGTTGGTCATGAATACCAAACAAAAAGGGTCAAATAATATTTTTTTAGAAAAAATGATTTGAGCCTTTTTTATTTGGTCTAATAGAGGTAGGTGAAAATATTAAAATTCAGGAACTAAATGCTCAAGATATTTTCGTTTTGAAAAGAGAGAAAGTTATCCATGAAATACGTATAGTAATGTATCACAACAACTTCATTTCTAGGAGATATTAGAGTCAATAATCATTTAAGTTTTTATATTTCATTAGGACACATTAAATTACAAATGTGATATATTAATGTTACTGTAAAAACATAAAATGAATTGCATAGTTCTATTAAATTGTAATTATAGTATATTAAACATTACACGGAATATCTGGTTTAACATTTCTTATGAGTTTTTATATAACTTTTCTTCTGTATTTTTTCATTTGTATTTTTATACAATATTTCTTATATTTATGTAACTTTTCTTGTTATTTTTTGGAAATGAATAATTGTATAATTTAGTGTCATTTAGTTTTAAAGTTTTTGTATTATCTGTGTTTGTTACTAAACCGTCATCCTAATTAAGGTTATTCTGTGTTTCCTTCGATTGCTTAAGGTAAATGCCGGTATGATCCCTAGATTGCACTCCAGAGTATAGTAGAGTTTATCCTCCAATTTTAGTTATAGTTATTCATGTATGAAAGTTTTATGTTGTTTGAATGTTTTATTATTTTATATTATTGTACATGTATGTTGTATTATATGTATGCAAATGGTGGTCAGGCGGAAGAGCAGACCTGATGACCTGAGCCTCGCACCGGAATAAAGTTATTTTATTATTATTATTATTATGAAATACGTGATTATATTTTTTCAGACCTGCTCTTTCAATTTGGAAAAATTGTATTTCCGTTCAATGGGTTTTCCCCCCTGGCGTAACGGTTTACGAGCATAACATGAATATTATGTAATTGATATTATGAGGAAAAAAATGTAATTGATAGTGAGGCCCATTTTCATTTTGTATTAAATTAAAAAGACAGAAAATATATTAATTTATATTAAAGTTTCAGAAAAATAATTTTTCTTATTCTGTGCGCTCGCTAGCCCGTAAGCACTTACCTCGCTCTTGGAGTAGGCGTTGCGCGCTGAGAGGTTTGCGATGCTTCCTTCGAAGGGAAACATGTCCTCATACTCTATTAGAAGTCCATCGGCACCTTCCAGTGCTATGAGATTCAAGAATTTCTTGAGGAACGGTAAGGTCGGTGGCGAGCCCTTCAGGTCAAGATGCACCACGAGTGAAGGAGAGCTCGGCACTGGTCGACGGAAGCTGACATGTGAGGTTTTTGTCTCTTCGAGCAATGGAAAGGCAGTTGCAATGCGATGCGTCGGTAGGACCATGATCAAAATCCACAACGTCACGGAGCCCAGGATCGCAATTGCCATTGCAATTTTACGGGTACGCCACCGCCTCCACCTGCCAAACAGAAATTCGTATTACATTTTCGTCGCAGACCGTCAATTCAACAATCGCATAACTCTATGTTTTGGCAAAAATGTATTGAAATAAATAGTGCGTCAGAGAATTATAAAGAAAGCGATCAATTTGTCCAAGTTATAAGTAGTTTACTTATTTAAGTCTTCTTCCGCTGTTTAAGATGCCATTTCTATTTTATACTTCTTGCATTACAGTACTGGTTTTTATTGATTAAAGAACTATAGTTAGTATTAGTAATTAGTGATAGTAAGACTCTTCAAAGGAGAGTATTTGCATTAGCCATGTTCAATCTGCACTGACAAGAGCTGTAAATGAACACGTGTACGCATTAACGTCGTATTTATCCGTATTTGTGTAAAAATTTGAGCTTATAAACTATTGATTATACAAAGAACTACAAACCTGACTAAATGTTGACTCGTGAGGCATGGAAAAAAAATTACAATAATTCCACTTACAGCTGTGATTTTCTTTTTAATAATTCCAATAGAATATTTTGAACATTTTCTCATCATTGCAATAGGTTCTTAAACGTCAGAATTTTCTATAGTAATCAAATGGTTTCAAACATGTTCTGTCATAGTGATTATCACTCTTTAGAGCTTTAGTTCAATCAAGTCATTTTTGTTTAAATATTTTCATGGCTCATTCGTAAAGTTGCCGGGGATTACAAGATTCCGGCACTAACAACGGAAGAATATAAAAAAAGGATGATTATTAAAATTCATGTGGAAAGCACCTATTCCATTTTTAGAAATATATATCTTCAGGTGGTTCGTGTAATCACTTTCACATTACATGCAATTGGACCTATTTTATTGTGTAAAACGTGTATTTGTACCCCAAGGTTTTTTAAATATTGTTTGCTGACACTATCACATCAGACAGTTAAAATGTCTTCTTTTCAACATAACCTCTCCAAGTAAATACATTTTCTCTCACAATGTTGACGCAATGATCCCATGGCCACCGAAAGTACTTTTATTGGTTTGTTTTCACATCGGAAAATCTCAGATGCACAAGAAAACAAGGGACTCCAGAGCGTCATGGTCGTAAAAGTAAAAAATAAATAAATAAATAACTGAAAGCGAGGTGGCGTGAGATACAAATATGAGACACCATATCAAAATTACACTGAAAGTGTCTGTGCAAAACAGGGGTGGCACAGCACCCGCCGGATAAGCAATTGTCTAGGCAACACGTGGGTGCACACTCACCTCAAATTTATGTCAGAATTAAGATCAAAGAAGAAATGGTGAGATGAAGGAAGCCCTCCGCTAATACAGTAATTTCGCCTCGCAGTATAACCTTAAACCCTTGTCATAGTAAAAAGAGTAATTTTATATTACACAATTCTGAAATTTTCTTACAAAAAGAGATTTGAATAATTTGTTGGCCAAAAGGAAAATAATTTGAAAATTGGTCCACTGAGAAATAGTGGGACAAGTGAAACAAAATTTTCACAATTGCGAAATAATGTAAAAGGGACTTCATCAAACTCATTTTTGAGAAACTATTTTATAAATTCTGACCATACCTACGCCTAATTGGTATGAAATACCACTCACGTTATTGAAATATCTGTCCATCGGTGGAGTAATCGTGGTAGTGTTGTTTGGCACGAATGCGAGAAATAGGACAAAAGCCCACACATGATTTTTTCCCACACGATACAAAGTGTTCTTCCTATTCACTTGTTTTTTTCTATGGTTTCATAGGGTAAAAAGCGATTAATTATCATTGATCAAAATTTTGAAGTACTTATTGATATGCGATGCAACAATATATACAGATTTATTATGAAACGTGTCTACATATTTTTCTTTTCATGCATAGAAATCTCTTTATCTTTCGCTGAACGCAATTAATTTTGCATAATACTTAAAATTATACATTGTCTTAGCGAGGAATGATTAGAAACTATAGGTTGATACGCTTATTAAGGATAGTGTAGAAAAAAATTAATAGAATGTCATCCACTGGAATATTTAATTACGAATAACCAGCTGTTTCAGGATGCGAGACATTTTCCAGAACGTAGTTTCGTTGGATGGAGGCACTTATTGTCACCTCTCTTGCTCAAAAAAAAAAAAAAAAAAAAAAAAAAAAAAAGGGAAATTAATAATAGCTGCCACCGGTGCTGGGATAAAGTGGTATGTATTTGTTTCCTAGACACATCAGAAAACTGATTTTCAGGACAATCGATTATAATATGTGTTTTATAACCTGCTTTTGCAATAAAATATCGGGAACACGGTGTGAACAAGTTATACTCAGCTACCTACTAAAGATATATTGGTTGATTATACAATATTGATTGCTATAAGAAGCTACTAAAGAAATTCGTGCCAATGTTGTGAAAGCAAATACTGTCTTGGAGTGTTAGATATAACATTTATCTCTATTCACAAACATAGAAATCTCCTAGATTGCGGTGAACCTCACCGCCAGGTAACAGATTAATCATGTTACGTCGAATGAAAATGGGAGACGGGACCGGGGTTCGAACCCGGGACCTTGAGCTCTGCGCGCTCATGCG
>NNCF01128589.1:823548-842319 GCA_002313205.1 Laupala kohalensis
CTACCGACTGCGCCATCCCGTTCGCCGCCCGGGCCCGTCTACCATTCTCATTCAACGCGCAGAGCGCGCAGAGCTCAAGGTCCCGGGTTCGAACCCCCGGTCCCGTCTCCCATTTTCATTCGACGTAACATGATTAATCTGTTACCTGGCGGTGAGGTACACCGCAATCTAGGAGATTTCTATGTTTGTGAACCAGAAATGGAAAAATACTACCCAAATTAAGTACTTCCTAAGGGAGTCGCCTCAGATGAGGAGTTTAGTCTCTACGAGACCACATCAGAGGTATTTGGGTTTCACAAGTTGAATGAGAATAATAGACGGGCCCGGGTGGCGAACGGGATGGCGCAGTCGGTAGGCGTATGAGCGCGCAGAGCTCAATGTCCCGGGTTCGAACCCCGGTCCCGTCTCCCATTTTCATTCGACGCAACATGATTAATTTATCTCTATGTTATAGAAATATTTAACCTCAGTGAGGTGATGTTTGTGTTGAAGAATGAGTGATGGGATTTTCGGGAGGTATTGGGTTCTCCACAAAACGACACTCGACGATTCCGAAGAATGCATCACTCAATCACTTTCTATGTGAAGCAAAGTTTAGCTTGAAATAATACGTCATGAACAGCGTATCTTCAAGAAATAATGTTTTCTTAAATATTTAAACACATAAATTAAGTTACGACTTCATTGCATTTGTTTACTTGCAGTACTTTTGATAGCGCGAAATCAAACTTGTACGACAGTGTAGTAGTTTCGAAAGCCGCTATCAAATGGAAAAATGAAGTTAGAGCGTCCATTCTTCAACTGCTTAAAGATAAGACTGCGATAAGATACCTAATTTTAGTTAGGCTGTAAAAACGTTGATGGAGATAGTGAATGGAGTCTTTGATGGCGAAGGAATCTTCTGGAGCTATCTAACACATACTAGATGGAGTCGTATCCTTATTCTATAGAAAATAATAGTAAATACTTAAGTAATATATTCCACATCACAGAACAAAAGTGTTTGACTAGAGATTTCAATGAATTCATTATAAGCGTCACACAAAGATTAAAGAAGTATTCTTTTATTACTCTACAATGTGATACCAGAACAAATTTTCTATACAAATATTTTGGTTGTCTAATAATATCACCGATAATCATATATCTAAAACCTAATTTTTCTCTTAATTTCCGAAATTGGGGAAGTCTTTGAAGCACGCATAACCCTCACAAGAGAATTCATTGAGCTGCCTGGATTAACCCAGATTGAAAGCACTTAAATAAGACAGACCACGCGATGTTAAGCCGGAGACAGGAAACGAGCATAATAGATGTCCAAAGTTATAGAGGAGCAGATTGTGATACAGACCATTTCTTAGTTCGGGCACAGTTATGACAAAGAATTAATATGAAAAATTTTAAGGTAAAAAAGACGGAACAAAGATATCAACTACGTGAAAATTCCGAGTGAAGTTCCAGTCTAACATATTATATCACTTGACATGCGAGGAGTAAATAGGAGAAACACTAGAGAATAAATGATAAAAAAAGAACAAGGAAACGTTAAACGAAGTGGCTAAGGAAGTGATAGGATGTGAGCCGTGGCCAAAGAAGATTAACTGGTATGATGAAGAGTCTGAACATGTTCTGAAAGAAAAAATTGAACTCCGAAAAGTAGTGATTCAGAGATTAATTAGAACATCAAAATCAACAAACCAAGAAAATAGAAAGGAATTGATAAGTATATACAGACATAAGAAACGAATGTGGGAACAAATAAGAATCTCTGAATTGCTAGCAAAATATGAAAAAAGAAACTGAAAATTTTATAAACAGGTGCGCAGCTAACAAGAGGTTACGGAATCAACGAAATAAAAAAGTGTTTTGTAAGGATAAGAAAGGAAAGATCATGGATAATGGAAAGGAAAGAGACTCTCCTGGAGAGAAGGAGAAAGTTCTTCCAAGAATTCTTGAACAGAGGAGGGTCTAGTGCTATTATATCCACGAAGAGTAGTGGAGTAGTGGAGTAGTGGATGAACAGTCACCACTAAGAGAGGCATAAAAGATGAAGTACGGAAGGCGCAGAACAATAAAGCTCCCAAAGAGGATGGCATCAATGCTGAATGCTGAAAGAAACACACAAACTAACTGAACAAATGTGGAAGGAAGAAGAGATACCGGAGGAATGGAAAATGTCAATCATTCTCTCAATACACAAAAAAGAAGTAAAGAGATCTGCGAGGATTATAGAGTAATTGCTCAATTATAGTTCCAGTTTAGTTAAGGAGGCAAAATATGCCCAAACTGACTAGAGTCCTTATAAATAAAGATTCTAGCGGAATACCTGTGCCGCTTCAGAAAAACACGATCTACTACAGACTACACTTCCACACTAAAGATGTAAAAAAGCTGTGGGTTTAAGGTGAACCTTTAGCATCTTCCCATATACTTAAAACAGCCTACGATATATATATATATATATATATATATATATATATATATATATATATATATATATATATAAAATGTCTTTTTGTGAGGTTCAGACCATGAGGCATGCTCTTTCACCTAACCGTTATTTCTGGGAGAGAGAGTTGGGAAGGAGAGATGCTGGGTTCCGCGGAACTTATGGTACCGAACCGACATTTGTCTGGAGTGAGGGAAACTCCTGCTGAAAACCTCACCTAGCTCGGCCGAGTAGGGTTGAACCCACGCTCTACGGCTCAGCGTGATCATACAAGCGAACATAAATACCAGAGACACTTTTTACAATTGAATAAATCAACACCCAACGTACGCAAATGACGTTATAATGCTTACTTGGCGCCTGAGTACACTGCTTGAAGACTTTAAAGAGTTTAACACAGAGGTCTCAAAATTGATTTTGGAAGTAAGAAAAAATTAAACTTATGAAAAGATCAATAAAATCAATAAAACTTATGAAAAGAGAAAGTTAAATACAGAGGTTCAGTAATTGAGAGTGTGGGGAAATTTAAATGCCTAAGAGTAATGATAACATCATCAAATAGACAAGAGGAAGGAGTAAGAACCAGAATGACATCAGCATAAAGAAGAAATCTATTGGGGAAACTGAAGCTAGCTGTATACACAGTAGTAAATTCGATTGTCTATATGGGTGCGAGGATACGGATGTTAACCAAAGAGAATCAAAGCCTCGAATACATGTGAGCGTAAAATTCTAAGAAAGATCTATGGTACAGCTGGAGTGTGGAGAATCAAAAGAAATGAGGCGAGAGATTTTTATAGACAACCATGGGCATCATCAGGGAAGGAAGATTCAATGGCTGGAACACGAGAGGGAATGGAAGAGAATATATACTCTAAGAAAGCATGGGAAGGGATCCCAAGGGGAAGAAGAATAAAGGGATACCTTGAAGGAACTGGGTAGAGGATGTTCAAGACAGGGGGTCCTAAGAGTGAGAGATGGAGATGGAAGACCAGCGATAAAAGAGAATGGAAGATTGTTGACCAAGGTGCTACACGGGTCATAGTGACCAGAAGAAGACGAAATTTTGCATCACATGACATTTCAAAAAGATATTTAATTTTTTCCAATGTACTGTTATATTATTTACTGATCGATACAAATTAAATCATGTTTTTAACATGACTTAAAATCAATTTAATTCATACTGTCTATCTACCTATCTATCAATCAGTCAATCTATCCATCCATCCATCCATTCATCCATCCATCCATCCATCTGTCTATCTATCTATCTATCTATCTATCCAAATGAATAATGAATGTTTGTTTGTCCTTTATGCGTTCCTGTACCATCGATCCTATTGTGATGAGACTTTGGTAAGTTGTTGTGCATACGCCCGCAAAGGTGTCTGACATAGTACAATTGTTCTACAATAGATGGAAGGTAAAAATGTCGGTGCGACTCCTTGCGGAAAGCACAGCGCTCTCCCCTTCTTTCCCTGGTAAGAATAAGGAATGTTCCCTATGGAATTGTGTATTGACACGCCGATTGAAACAAGTAGAATTTGCTGTGGTGCTCGAATTTGATTCATGACCAGTTTTTTCCAAGATACTCCCGTATGTGTGAGCTTTGTGACGTAGAGCTTTTAGCCGTTGTTCGTGACAGAACCGAGCACTGAAGATAGGACCATATGCCTCAATAAAGAATACAGATTGGCAAAATCTTCTATTATTTGTGATGAACAGTCTGTCAACACCAGACCAATCTATACAATAAAGAACAATTATTGTAATTCTCCGTGAGATCATTAACTTGGAACGTTAATACTACCTTACCATGAGTCATATTTAGCTGTCAGCGACAGAAAATGACGGTACGTATCATTTAAAATCACTTCGACTTACTTCAAATGTTTGAAAGTTTATCTGGTCTCCCGACTCAAATCTCTGTTCTCCCGACTCAAATCTACCTTTGGACATTAACGTACTAATTTGAAGAAGAAGAAAACGACGTTTACAACAATAATTACATCACGAAGAAGACGCATACATTAATAGCTTTTTTGATAGCGAGACGTGACTCAAAATTAAATTACTTACCTACAAAACAGAATGACTTGGTTCACTCATTTGTGTCATATTGTTCTACTTATCTGTGGAACCCATCAGAATCCGTAAATAAATCGACACGATTCTTATAAAATTATGCAGATGAAACCAGAGGATATCAAAAACTTTGTTGAAATTTCTGAACTATTAAATTATAAAATTATCACCTCACTCAAATTTCACGTTAATAGTCCACAAGAGCTTTATTGCACACATTATACTTCAAAACATAACACGACCCTTCACAATGAGAAAACTATAGGAGCATGAAATTCATTAAAACTCATCAAATAAGGACGAGAATTTCTTTACTTAGCGATAATCGCTCTATGGATGTTCTACTTGTGAAGCGCAAAAGACAAATATGTATCAAAGTTTCCAAGTTGAAGGCGAGAGAAATAAAGGTTTTCTTTTCCTTTATGACATTGCAAAGATTGTTCTACTCCACTGAATTGAAATCTCTATTAAATTGTTTTTGCGACTTTGATTCAAACCATCTATCATTTACTAGCTGAGCTAACCCAGTTTCTTTACTGTCGATATCACACGTCCTCACAAATTATGATGAATAAAATATCAGCAGATAAATGGATACAAGGAATTATTCAAAATAATTCACAAGTAAATATTTTTGTAATTTTGTTGAGTCTATAGAAAAATTTTCAACTACAAATTGAATAAAATTTTAAGTTGATATCTCTATAAATAAATAATTCCTTCACCTACCTCCCTTCCCGACATCCACACTCAACCGCTAGTAACCGCATAGGGTTTTCCCCCCAAAACTTGTTAATTTCCATCTTCCAGTGACTCAAAATTGAAAACTGCGTAGTCGCGTCTTGACGTTTCTCACAATACCATCAATTTCGATAATAATGAATGATATTAATTTACTTACCAGATAAACTTTCAAACATACAAATATTTGTCTTTTAATGGAAGATTTCATTTAAACCACATAAAATATACCTACACAGAAGAAGTCTGTAGGTGTTACAACTTTTTATATTCTCATTTACAAAATGAATAACTGAACTTGGGAAAAACAAAATTTCATGTAACAAAGTCCTGTCTGCACTTACAACTTTGTCACATGTTTCATTTTGTCTTTGACAAGGTACCAACTGAATTTTGAAAATTAAAAAATAGGAGACATTAGTTTTTATTAAATTCAATCAGAAATGTAACTTCGCTGGTAAAAACGCGAGAAAATTTCGATCTAGTAATATTAAAATAATGATGAAAATCTGGCAAATTTAAACTTCAAACTACATTATCTAGAGACAATGATGAGATCATGTCAATCCTAGGAATGTACAACTATATAGAAAAAATCCTATTGATAATTCGAAAAAAATAGTAAAAAGAACAAGATGGATCTTTTTAATGAGAGAACATAAGGTAGGTATGTTTATTTTTAAAGATTAATTTTAGGAGAAATACATGTTTTTCTAATAAGTCTTATTCAATGTATTTTCACGTTTTAAATTTCAATATTCTCTCAAAACAAAAGATATCGTGTTTAAAAAATTCTTTCTTGCGACATTTTGACAAAAGACAATTTTGCACAAGTTACGATTGTACCTTAAAATTTTTATATTTTAGCTTTTATAACTCTAAACATTAGCAACTCATTTATATTTTCCTTAATTCGGTTTATCGAATAAAATCAGTTATTGTGCGTTTAATTTTAATTCCAAAATAACGTAAAATAGTTGTGTATTTTTTTATGAATACAGTCATATTCATTGTCTTTCTTATGACTCAGGTACATTTTTTTGTATTTTTAATTTAATGAGACGGAATAGTTCGGTACAAAAGAAATTAATACCGTGAATATGATTAGAGAAATATTAGTTGAAGAAATTATCACTTAAATGTTTAGAGGAGAGAGTCGACACAAAGAAAGAGAAAGAAAAATTCGAAAGAGCGAGAGATGGAGTAAAAGAAAACAACACCATCAGTACCTAAAACAGGAAATTTAATCAAATTTTCAAATAATAAGGGATGAATGAGCAAATGGGAAGAGTAGAAGAATGCTGTCGAAGTCGTCGTCGTGTAGAAGGTCACGTTCTCCGTTGCTTACCTCATGTTGTGAATGATGTGAGAAGTAGGAGCAGGCAACCGAGGACAATCTTCGTCTGCCGATGGCCCTGCAACCACCCCAAGCTTCCATTAGTGATGAGCTCGAGTCCGGAACACCGCTTCCACGCATTAGCACGCTATTCGAGACCACAACGACAGAAGAGCACGACTCAGCCATTCCCGTTTCTCGTCTCTTGGAATATTTATGCGGAATGTTCAGCGAATCAAGTATACAATTACAATTCTATAGGAATTGAGGTGTGTATGGGGTAGTGAAAGTGAGTTGCGAATATTGAAACTGAACTCTATCTGCTTTAAGATTTGATAAGGCACGTGATAAGTTATTTAAGTTATTTATACCTTTATTCCGATTGACATTTTCCCCTTGTTTTTCATATCCTTTATAAGAGATTTCAAAATCTCTAGTCATTCTTTACGGCGATGGTGCTGGAACGAACAGAAAGAAAACAGACTGCGCGCGCTCCGTCTCCGAGACATGGGGCCGGTGACAAGACGAAGCAGGCGCTCGCCTACATTGCAGCCATCCTATGCGGAAAGCGTCCCATCGCTCCCGCCTACTCTTTCGTCCTGTCGACTGTCGCGCGCCGGATACGACTAACTCGTCCTGTACCACCATCAGTCCCACACTGTCGGGTCGGAGCCAAAGGCGCACCCGCTTGCATGGATACGAGCAATAAGTCCCAGCATCCACAGACCATGACAAAATGAAATTTTTCTCTCTTTTTTTACCTTTCCCTGTTTCCCCATTCCTCTTCCCTTCCTCGTATGAGGGCATGTTTACCGGAAATGAGGCGGACAACCGCACCGGAAACAGGCTCGGCGGGTTTGCAGAACGGCGGGTGTCAGGAAGGCTGCTGGTGAATGGCCATAGCGCTTAGCTTGAATAATGTTTCCCAACAAAGTGGACAGGACTACAGTAACAAAAAAGTAAGAGTGACTAAGGAAATAGGAAGTCAAGGACCAAGTTCGTTTATTGTATTTGTATAATAATTGTAAACTGTATTCTTACACAATACAAAAGACCTTAACGACTTAAATAGAAATTGAGCGGAAAACGAGTAATCTGTTAATTTATTCTATGACCAAAGTTCGATGTAAATTATCTACTGGTGTATCAATTCAGAAGACGACTCATTTGGGAGAAATTTTTCTAACTGCAGTTTATGAACAATCTCTCAAATTTTTCAATAGAGGGTCGTGAAATGCAAATGACATTACGTAAATATTTTACTGAAAAAATCTCATAAATTAGATATTCGTACCAAGAAAGAATTTCACAGTTCCTTTGAACAATTACAATCAGTATTTTATTAAAATAGAGTAATTGATCTACGATATCGATCAGTTCTAAAGATATTGGTCTCACTTTTCACAATGTGGCTCTAAGATTTTGTTCAATACAAATAAGTTTTTGTGGAATTTCAATACAATAAATATGCTAATTTTGATAATATAGTTTACTTTGAGCATAACCTATCTCAGTAAAAATTATTTCACAAAATACATTTTTCTTTGGGTCATAATGAAATATACATCAAGCTTAAGAAATTACAATATATTGTGCATGCCTGAGGTTAAATGCTAAAAATATAAAAACCATGTATTAATTGTTATTTTTTGTACATTGGTTAATAGCTTTAAATAACAATGTCATGTTTTAAAACTATCAGGAATTAAATAGTTTTGTGGTAGAGAATGAGAGCATTACGGAACAATAAATTGACTTGCTCTACCATTTATGGAATGAGAAAAAGAACATCGATTGTACATGTTGATTTTCAATAAATATAGTACGTACAATTGTCAATATGTATTGGAGTTAAACAAAAATAATACAGGAGACGAAGTCCCTCCGACTTCCAGTCTAGAGAAAAGTTTTATTTGACTCAGGTATAAAAATATTTGTTTGCTTATTTTTCATTCTCGAATCAAGCACAAGAGTCCCGGAATTCTCACTTTCAATGTGGGAACGACCAGTCTTTTATTTTGGTTTCACAAAATTAATCCGAAAAAAATTGAAAAATGAACTACAAATGTCACAATATCTACCTGTGGTTATCAAGATTTAAGAATTGGATCACTTTATCTTCGGGGGTATTGGCTTGAAAGAGATTTTAACTTTATTTTCAAAAATGGAAGAACACAGTAAAACTAACTTATTAAAAATAGGTTTCCTTACAAATTGAACGTCGATACGAAGGAAATTGAGCGGATTATAATGAAGGTGTATATTGTGGTAAAGAGACAATTATTGAGGTTGAAATAATTTGTAATGACTTTGTAACAAACAATTTATTTATACAGATTTTTTTGTTTTATGTAATCAGTTTGATGAACACGCAGTTTACCACCTTACTAAATACAATTTAAATAAACAAAATTTACTCATAAATAAATAAACAAATAAATAAATTAATGACAAATAATAAATAAACAAACTCTCTTTAAACTTTTCTCCAGAAATAATGTATGTCTTATGTTCTAAGAGGTGGGAAGATGAGCTCGAAGTACATATGGGTAGGTGGAATAGGGGAGAGAAAGAGGGAAGTATACCTGAAATTCAAACGAAGGGTCAATTCCATTCCGACGGAGTTCAAACAGAATGAGAGAAATAAGGGATAAAGTGGTGACGTAGGTGGGGACTGCGTGGTTAATACACAGTATGCTCTCTCTCTTTCTCTCTCTCTCTCTCTGCAAAAGGTGACGTCACTGGAGCTCTCCCAAACCGTGATTCGATCAGAAGCGCCTTTCATTTCCTCTACCCGGTGCGCTGTCATTGACGGTCATTCGAGCGGGAAGCAGAGATGCTGGTGTCCGAACGGATCGGACTTCACCGTCCAAATGCTAGGACCCGTTCCTTGGAAAGGCATCCTCTACAAAAATCCTTATCAAAAATGTTTACCAATTTCCCGAAAAAAATTATATATAACATAACTCCAATTATTCTGATGAATTGAGACCGGACTCTGATGGGATAGTTATAAATGTGGAGAATTCTTTTTATACTGTATTATTTATTACATAGTTGTCGGCATTAAGAAACCAAACATCATCTTGACAGTCAAGGATAAAACATTTTCCTTTTTAGACGCTCTTTAACCGTGAACACGGAAGACTCAAACAAAGAACAATGTTAAAGTATAAACATGCAGATTTATACTCATGTGTACGCACAAGAGGTCATAGACACGCTGAGTCACGGGCAGTGGTAGTCAGTGGGAGGGGTCACAACGTAGTTAGTGGGAAGGGTCACCGTTAAATGTGAAAAACTCGTCAGCTCTTTCGATACAGTACTTCCGCGGTAGGATGGGTTCGATACTTTGCAGGACAACTGAATACTCCTTTGTTCAAAACAAATTTCTGTAAATTCCATTTTTTTCCTCTAATCATTTCGATATTGGATTTCGGATTATTTGAGTTCTACTGTAGTTACTACAATCTTGAACGCACCTTCCCGAACTCTTTGAGACAGAGCAAGAAAACAACTTCGTAGCATTGCAGGAGCGTCTCGAAAAAATTCTTTAGCACCAATCCCTTCAACAACAATTGTTGAAAATTTGTTGAATAGGATTTAAGAGTGGAATCAAACGATTCGTCCCATGAAGAATATTAAACATGTCCTCATATAGCTTTAATAGAAGAGTTAGATAGCAAAGAAACTTCGAACCTAGAATTTATAGTTAACATAATGCCATATAAAAATAGTCATATTCCTTCCTCATCCTTACCATCTATTGCACGAATGAGTTGTGTGCCTTCTGATACAGTTTCTTTTTGTCATCCAGCATTATGAACTTGAAGAAACATTCTGTGCTTCATCCATTTTTAGAAGAATCATCACTACACTCAGTGCAGATAATTTATTGAAATGGGTGTCAAATAAAAAGATATATTATTCTTTTTAGTGAAATTGTTTTCAGTTTCTATGATAAACCTTGAAAATGCTCCTCTTTATTGTAGTTTTGACACATCAGTTAGATTTGATTGTTATTTTGAGGAAACTGGTTGGATACACTTCATTTTATTTGTATGATGGTCAAATTTATTTCTGAATACATCTATGAATTTTGACCAGCCGCCTAGGCGCGCTCATTAATGATTTAGAATTTAAAACATTTGCATTTTTCTGCATGACTTCCATGAACATACAGAAAATGTAGTTTAAGTGATTAAGAATATAGAAATCTCTTAGATTGCGGTGAACCTCACCGCCAGGTAACAGATTAATCATGTTACGTCGAATGAAAATGGGAGACGTGACCGGGGTTCGAACCCGGGATTTTGAGCTCAGCGCGCTCATGCGCCTACCGACTGCTCCATCCCGTTCGCCTCTCGGACCCGTCTACAATTCTCATTCAACTTGCGAAACCCAAAGACCTCTGAGGTGGTCTCGTAGAGACTAAACTCCTCATCTGAGGCGACTCCCTTAGGAAGTACTTTATTTGGGTCTTTGGGGAAAAAAAAGAAACAGACTGGATATCATTGACTGAGGAGATTTGAGATTAAACCTAAATAAATTGATTTCAAATATTGAAAATAGTTATTAAAGCATCAGGTTCATCCCTCCCACTAAAAGCATTAATTTTTTGTTTAGATATTTCATGTAATAGATATTAAATTTTAATTTGGTTGGTTTTACTTTGAATTCAATGAATAAATGTACAAAAAAATAACATGTGTTTTAGGTTTTCACACTAGTGAGAAATTTAAATCTTTCAAAGTAAGTAGCATTATACCAGCCGTAAAAACACTTTTGAAGTTAATGGATTTGCCAAAATTAAATATTCGATAAGCAGGGTATCTACCCAAATCCGAAAAACATGGCATGGGTTGTCCGCGAAACAAAAAAGATTGGGGACCTCTGATGTATACAGTCATTGTACCTTTAGCACATTGGAAGGATGAGTGTACATATTCGGTGAAACGAAGTAACTCATGTTACAGAGAGTCTTTAGCAGTGAAGCCGAATTGAAAAAACTGGGATAAGTTGTGTTTTTGAGAAGTGGCTTGCTAAACGTTTGATAATAAATTTTTCCATGTCTATTGAGCTGTCGTATCCACTTTATAGCGCAACACCGGAACCGACATGATAATTTGTTGCTATTTTGTAGCTAATTTATTGCCTATTAAAAACAATTTGTCGCTCTTACCGTTTCCGAGAAACAGTGGATACTCCAGCTTAAGACTTAGTTTGCGAGAAGAAGGTGATAGTTCAGCAAACATACGAGTATATCAGAAACTAATTGATTTATCGAAATTCTGATTGGTGAATTTTTGTTTCTTGTATGTTACACACTCAAACGTTTTTCGTGCTATTAATTAGTAATATTGTGTTACCAGAAATCAATTTAGCAAGACAAGTCTTTAATGTTATGTTTTATTAATGATAGAAAAAATATGTTGTAACTGGTAAGTTACCTGACATAAAATACAGATAAATGATGAGTTTGGTGAGTGGGAGAGCAGCTCTTCTACAGGTCTAACATTTGTACCTATCTAGTATTTATTGACTGAGTGCAGAACATGGGTATTACCAGATTTTTTTATTGAATTGGTATTATGTATTTAAATAAAGTTAGAGTAAAGAATTGTCCAATCGCATTTTGAGAGTGCGAGATTTGTGAAATGCCAATGAATTCCACCAAGTATTCAAGGCAAAATATTTTATATTTGATTTACAATAATTGTAAAAATCTAAAGCAAAGATTACATATCATAAATGTTAACAATAGGAACCATGATCAATTTG
The DNA here is from genome assembly GCA_002313205.1 of Laupala kohalensis. Lineage (NCBI taxonomy): Eukaryota > Metazoa > Arthropoda > Insecta > Orthoptera > Trigonidiidae > Laupala > Laupala kohalensis. The sequence goes on from NNCF01128589.1 coordinate 835,944, forward strand.
TAGTGGATTACAGCACATATTTTCAAGAGACGTGTTTAAGGTTAAATGTTCGGGTCATCGTGCGCATGACACCACGTTCGGCGAGACAGCTGAAATTTCCGGAGACAGCAACTGACTGAGACTTGCCTCTGACCCCTCGTGCTGACTCGTGGATCACACCAAATAAAGGTTTTGTGGTTTCTCGAGATTTTTTAAAATTAATCTTTCTTACCTAAAAGATATTAAGAGGCTTTAAAATATCTTTATTGGATTATAATCTTTGAATGAATAAAGAGTTCTGCTTCAGAAATATGTCTTCGAATTTTCGTTTAATAAATGAAACAATACAGATACCTTACCCACATTATACGAGCAATAATTGTAATTTTAAATCGGCTTTCTCATAAAATTGGGGTGGATTTTGTCGAGAGTTTATGTAAAAGCGTTTTTGATATCAGGAATCGAATGGCATAATTGTCAATCTTGTGAAAATTCGTTTTACAAAATTATTATACAAGCAATAAATGTAAGGCTTTTGTCTGTGGACGTAAAGCAGTGCCTTCCCTTGTGACTGAGCTGACCTGCAGGTCATGACATTTGACAGTTCCGTGGAATGTTTTCCGCTAAAGCAATGAATAACACTCACTACCGTTCACTGAAGTGTTAAATGACACATTCCCCAGTAGCGCGGGTGCTGCTCCGTGACACCTGGATAGTCATCGGTATTATAAGAAATAACACGAGTAATTCATCGGTAAAATAGGAATCTCTTTATTATAAACTTCAATGAAAATATTGTTATATTGACTAAATGTGAGCGTTGCTCTATTCCCTAGTAAAATAATACTTAAAGTTAAGTAAACATATAAAAAGGTTAGTAACGTATAAAAATTGTTTAAAAAATATATTTAACATAAATTTCATTACATTAACAAATTAAATTAACTTATCAAATTAGTTATGAAAGAAGTCTATAAATTCATTTATTCAAAATTTACATTAAATTATTTTTATAATGAATAAATCCGAGCGTAGGTCGGTCCCTTGACATTATTGTACTTTAAAGAATAGTTTAAATTGATATTTTTGTGTATTATTATTTTAATTGTAATTTCTAACTTCCTCTCTATTCCTCAATGTTTCATTATGCCTGTCTTAGACACATGCAAGACTTGGAGTGGCAAAATTCGGGAGACGGCGTCCTGGACAAATTTCATACTTTTCGACCATGGGTATCGTAGTAATGCAAAACTTATGGTTAAACGTATGGACTTCTCAGTCCAAGATTAGAATGTTTTGCTGACCTAAGTCGATCGATGAAATTACATTCGGGCTAAACTTCTCTAGAGTATAACTTGCTTTTTACCTTCCAACGGAAAGTTTTAAGAATGCGATATGTTTCAACAGTTTATGATATTGAAAACCACTTGTATTTTTTTCTGATCTTAGTTCATTCCGTGCGTTTAAACATAGGTTAATTCAGTTATTTACGTGTTTCTGAAAAAAATTAAATATTCATGGCCTTAATTTATAGAGATGGGAATTTGAGAGATAGTAAGATATTAATACTTCCACATTTTAATTTGCCATATAGTAAGGAAATAAAACATAATGTAATCGTAAAAATACTCCATTGAAGAAAAACGTGTTTTTAACAATCTCTTCTAGCAACCTGTCTGCAGTCAGTGCCGGATTTATGTTCCCAGGGACCCCAAACAGTAAGGTTTCTGGGGGGATCCTGATCGTACGTTTTGTTTTCATCATGTATTAATATTTTATTATAGAGACAGAGTGCTTTATTTTGTTTTTCTAAGCTATTATAACTTTCGTAAGTTATTTCATATAAAAAGAGACATGAAAGGAAGGTAAAATTAAATTTTACATGAATATTCACTTATATTTAATACATAATTTGCAATTGAAAATTTCGAAAAAAAAGTCATGTTCTCCACACTGCAATATGTATTAAATTTTTTCTAAATATTCAATGGCAAATAGCTCAATACCGTCACCAAACTAGAGTGCTGAAGTTAACTTTTTTCAATAAAAAGTAAGCTTAAACCATTTAATTTTTGTTGGCACATCAGGATATCAAATATTTTTTAACGCGCATCAATGCGCTAAAAGACCTTTGCTGTTGGCAAAGTCAAAAACAGAGCTCTGTGATGCTGAAACAACCTTTAGGGCACAACTGAAAAAAATCATACGGGGGAATTTTGTACTCATTTATTGTTAATAAATTACTATAAATTAAAATTTATTACTATTTTATTTAAAAAATGTAGTTTTTTTTCAGCTTCACTGTGATGCTGGAACAACTTTCATCAAATTCAGAAAATTTTAAATTTTTTGATGCATTTGTTACTACACATTTATTACTAATTTATTACTGCAAAAAAGAAATTCATTACTATTGTTATTAACAAATAATATCGAATCTTTGCAACAAAAGAGCTTTACGAAACTGGCATAACCATTAGAGCACTAATCTAAAAACATACGTAAATAACAGCTTCTCAACAATTACTAATTATTTACAATATAAAAACTCATTGTAAATGTAATATGTTATAAACAATATAACCTCCTGCATTCGTGACTAAGTACAAATACACTTTCAAAAAATACAAATCAATTTTGAAGCATATTCTAGTAAATAGTTTATAACAAAAATGACGTAAAACAAACCAAAAGTGATGCATGGCGAAGCACAACTGATTTTTATTATTTATTAGACTACAACAACAAAATTAAAATATGATTTATATAAGATTATATATAGGTATAGCTTGTAAAGCTTTATAAAGTTCCCCCCAGGGGACTTACATCTAGTAAGTACGTGTTTGGCAAACACGGGGCCCCGAGTTGAGTCAGACATTACTTCCACTTACTTGTAGAAGGCTCCTTCCTTTCTCTTTCCTGACCTTCCTTGGTCACCTCTTGTTCTTTTCGATCCCGACGCTAGGGTATCTTTCATTTTTCTCTTTCTTCCTTTTTTATAATGATATATGTAATGTTTTGAGATATGTTGATATTTGAGTTGTAATTCAGGAGGGGTTTTAGTGCGTATGGTTGAGTCATTCTACGAGTCCCACACGCGGGGAGAGTCATTTTGGCTCACTCTAGTTGCGTAACTGCGTTTTCCCTACGTGTACAAGTTTTTATGGCTCTAATGTCCTCGATGTCGACGAGTCGTAAAGCCCCGCAAAAAAAATATAAAGCTTATTACTGCTTTAGTGCTTGTTCTATACGGGATGAAAATTTTTTTTCGTACAGCTAAGTTAATGTAAAAGATTGCAATACTTTTAATTGTTAAAAATATCTTAAAACAATATTATTTTTTCATTGAAGGGTTAACTTGTACCTAATAAACATATTATAACGCGTCTTACTCATTCAAAATGTTTAAATAATTATAAACGTTTGCAGAAATTGATTTGTAAAAATTCTATACGATTAACGATGCATTGCTGTAAACAAATGATTTTTCTTTTTTATTAGGTTTACTACAACAAGATTAAACGAAGTTTTTTTAAAAAATTATACATTATTATCTCTTATCAAGAATTATGAAGTTTATCACTGCGCTATTGCTTGCTCTATACGAGGTTAAGTAAACAAAGTATCTCGTAAAGTTAAGTTAATGTGATAGATTGCAATAGGTTTAATTGTTTAAAAATTGTTAAAACAATTTAAAATTGTCCATAACAATAAGTTTGAAATATTATCTTTTTTAAAGATTATTAAATTTTATTATAGTGTTAATGTTCGTACTATACAGTGTTGCATAAATATCTTTTTGTCTAGGAGATGCATTTCTGTTTTTAGTACACGATCATAATAAATTTGCAATGTGCTCATTTCATTGTTTGTTTCTTACGTTATTTTTGTTTATAAACTATTTAATAGAATATGCTTCAAAATTGTTCTGTATATTTTTGGAAATATTTTATTACATTTTGTTTACTTTGTCAGGATCGTAGGAGATTATATTGTTTATAACGTATTACATTTACAATGAGTTTTTATATTGTAAATAATTAGTAATTATTGAGAAACTGTTATTTACGTTTTTTTCAGTAGTGTTCTAATGATTGTGTCTGCTTCGAATTGCTGTGTTAGTTGCTCTTTTGTTGTAAACATTCGCAATTATTTATTAATAACAATAGTAATGAATTAATTTTTGCAGTAATAAATTAGTAATAAATGTGTAGTTACAAATGCACCAAAAATTTGAAAATTTTCTGAATATGAAGAAGATTTTTCAAGCTACACGGTGAAGCTGGAACAACTCCCTACATTTTTTAAATACAATAGTACTAAATTTTAATTTATAATAATTAATTAGAAATAAATGAGTACAAATGAGTTTTTCAGTTGTGTCCTAAAGGTTGTTCCAGCTTCACAGATTTCAAAAACAGTCTAAGGAGACTTTATACATTAAGGAAAAACCATAAGAAATTTATCATTGGAGATAATTGTTTACAAATCGACGTATGTTGAAATGTCTTTTCTTTTTTTCTTTTTAGCTTGTCTAACATAATTATGAAAATTCTGAACTTCATTGCCAATGTTTATATCAACATCCTTTGGATATTCTAACCAGATTTTGAATGGTTTCATCTATGAGATCATATGATGCATCCAAGTTGTCAAGAAAAGAGTTTATTGATGTTATCTTTATACGCTTTAGCGAGTTGATTCAATTTTGTTAATACAAAATCGACAATAACAAAGAGAGTCTTAATACGAAACGAATTTTAGGATTTTCAATATTTACAACATTGAGAGCATGCCAATAATTACATTGGGTTCTCCTCCGTCTAGTTCTTGCGTACTGGTTTTATACTCAGCGTTAGGGACGATTGTTTTTGCTTCTGCTTCAATGTCATCGTATTTCTTACGAAAACTCGATACAAATGAAATGAGAACCGACTAAAAATTCGCACACGTCTCAAGTGAAACCGATGGGGTTTGTAAAGTACATGCAGCCTTTTCAAATTCACCTAATATTGATTTTAAAAAAACATAATGAAAAAAATTTTAATTTTTCCATATTGTTGCTAAACCTAACGAACGTTACCCATTTCAGTAGTTGAGTCAACAATACCTTCCAAAGTATCATAGATCTGAGCGATGGAACACACAGCTTTGCTATAAGCGTTTCATCTACTATCTGATAAAGTTTTTGTTGTTACCTTATTTGCACCCGTTATTTTGACCCATTGTTTTCGAGAAGAAGAAAAGAAACATGTAAACTTGTTGAACAACGCCAAAAACCCATTTTCTTCTAAATAATTTAGAGTCTTTGCTAAATTGTTCCCAGCATGATTTTCTATTTTCAGAAATGTCAAAATATATTCAGCGAGTTGACCACCAACAGCAGACTCATAACGTACAACGACACTAAGTTGATCCACTGGCGAGATGTCTGGATTAAAACTAGCGATACACTGAAATATCCATGAAATGAGTGAAATGAGTTTTACTTTCTCACATACGTAGTATAAAGAAAGTATTGTAATAGTGAAAAAATTCGAAAACGAAATTTTTACGGAAATATTCGTATTGTAGATCCCTGATTCCGAAAAAAAAGTGATTTTTGGTAGTACAACCGTCCGATCTATCCGCTCGTCCGTCCGTGCGCAGCGCTCCTGACCGGATGGATTTTTTTTTCGTATTTCCGGTAGAATTTACTTCTGATAGATGCACGTGCATTCAAATTTATTTTTACTTGAACACAAGGGGCACTTCACATGGTCAAAGTTCTGCATATTTTTTAAAAACTGGTCCTACGATTTTACTTAAATATTCTGTATGCAAAGTGTAATTAATATATATTACAACTGAATAGGCGGTATTTCGCTTGTACACTACTGATAACATAAAATTGACCATTTATTTTTCTAAGTCTCACGCTCTGACCAGTTTTGGATGTGTTAGGTTTGCAACGCCTTCCTCCTCTTGCTTCCCCTTCGACAGGGGAAATTTCGTTCGACCAATCGTAGGTCTATTTGAAACGGCGCTCGTTTTTGGAAGACATCGTGTGGCGGGTAAATCGTAAAGAGAAAAATGTTTCATTACACCGCTATTAAAGAAATATTTTGTATTTTTTTATTATACACATTGGACTTCTATAACAAAAATATTCTGTATATTCTTGACTTCAATAAACTTTACCGTTCTCTATATTTAAACGACATCTGGAGATTCGTTGTCTCGAGAGGTAAAAGGCAATGTAAAAGATATTAGACTTTCTATAAAAAACGTTTCCGTAATACTGTGATAAAATATAGTTTTTAATAGAATTTGAATATAATTGCAAGATATCGTATGGAATTGGTATAATTCGAATCACAAATTACTTATAAATATTCCTATAATTTCTTATATTTAT
>NNCF01128589.1:848607-928163 GCA_002313205.1 Laupala kohalensis
ATTGCGTTGAATTAAAACTTATTAGGAAAAATATTAAAAGATAGAAAAATAAACCATTGCGCACCCGATGAGGTTGGGTTTTTAGAGAATCACACTTAAAATACAAAACGGCTGGCTGGGTTCGAGGGAGTGACCGATCAGTAGGTTCGTCTGAATACCGCCATAAAAATATCCGCCGAGGGTAGGAACATCCTATGTAGTAGCTCGCGAGGAGCGAAAGTTAAAAAAGAGAAATTACAATTGAGGGAAAAATTAAACAGATACAGTCTTGACATGAACTTTACAAAGGCTAGGGAAAGAAAGTTATACAAATTCGAGAGGACTACCTGGGTTATTTCGAGATAAAACCGATGTCCGGGTGATTGATTTCGTTACTTCACAGATTTAACTGCGCTGTTCCATAACGAAATCCCCTCCAAAATAAATAAGTCAATAATCAGGAAGAGGACGAGTTTTATTCTATTAAATTGGAGCAGAAACCAGGTGCCCGTAGGAGGAAAAAAACATATAACATGGAAAAATATTTTGGTGCCAACAACAGTAGGGCACGTCAAATAGTATGCAATTCCTGAGAATTTAGTGTCAGTGCAGTTGCCTGCAGCACTCACGAATTTGAGTTGTAGAAATCTTCAATTTTCGCTACACAATGTTCATATGCTGCAGTAATGACACCTAGTCGTTTGACTGATCTCAGCTCGGGTAGCGAGGAAAGACGTCTCGGTCATCCGTGATCTGGCTCGCGACGGAGCGATACACAGAGGTCTTCTGAGTAGGAGACCTCCAGTCAGAAAAAATTCTAGCTGTGATCAAAATAATTTCACCCTGGTAACCTTCCAATTCGTCGAGAGAAACTTTTGTCGCTGTTCTGGACCCTCCTAACCGCGTTCGTATTTCTTGTCAATAAGTCTTACCTTGACATTCTAGTAAGCTCCAAACAACATCATTTCTTTTCTAGGAACGCGTACACAACTGTCGTTCTTTGGAGTACATAAACAAACGTTCGTTTGTCTTGGTTCGGTATCTTTGAGTGCAGAATGTCTTCCGTGTGATAACATGCAATATCTATTCAAGTGTTGCGATTGATAATATGAATCATTAGGTGCGTGTGATAATATGTAGCATAACATATTACTCCTACACCGAGAACCACAAGCGAAGTCTTAAAAACGTAAAGCGGAGATGACCTAGAGGTAAAGCGGAGACGACGTGAGGAAGCACCCTACAATGCAAAAGTTATGGTACTCGGTGACTCCATGATAAAGCACAGTGGATTAATAAACCGCAAGAAAGGGGCAGAGGTAAAATTCTTTCCAGGGGCAAAAACGGAACATTTGAAGTCCGCGGTGGAGAAAATGGACGCCGATGACGATGTAAAGGTGGTGTTACTTCATGTGGGTACCAACGACCAAAAGAATGTACCCATCAGTGACTCTATAAGACAATTTATAGAGCTCGATAGAGAAGTGCGGAGTAAATTTCGGAATGCGAAAATAGTGGAATATTGTGTCGCAGACGAACGTCACCTAAAAGAACGTGAGATCCTAACAGGGGTATTTTCTGGACCTGTGAGAAAATAGATGCATATTTTGTTGACCCAAATCACTGGATATCACCGAGAGATCTGGCAAATGACGAAACGCGTAGAGGTGGGTGGAAACTAGGATCTATTCATGACCGGATGATAGATTCATGTTTCCGTCAACGATGACAAAGGAATTTTAAGAGTTGCGGGAAAAAGTGACGTGGGCGAACACAGACGTGGCATCGCAGGCTGACGGCGTGGTGGCGACGCAGGAAGACGGTGAACCGGCAACGGAGGGTGATGGCAGCGATGGAGGTGCAGTCAGTAGCAATGGAGATATCGGCGGCGAGGGAGGTGGAGACGGCGGCGAGGGAGGTGGAGTCAGCGGCGATGGAGGTAACGATGGCGATTGCGGCGCTGGGGGTGGAAACGCAACGGAGCACGAGTTGAAGGATGACTCAAGATCAACGACGCAACATGCTAAAGGGTCGAGTGAACCAAAGGTAAGAAACGTAAGAGTGGACGAGGGGTTGTTTTTAATACTGCGGCAATTTACCTGCGTCTTTCTCTTCGGCTGATGCAGGTAAATGGTCGCAGTATTAAAAACAAAAAGATAGAATTCGATAGTTTGCTGGAATTACATAAACCTGATATTATAATAGGAATTGAATCTTGGTTAGATGCAGACGTTAAAAGCTAAGAGGTTTTTAATTCAGAATATACAGTGAATCGGAGAGATAGAGAACATAAAATAGGTGGAGGGATTTTTATATGTGTAAAGAACAAAATACATTCGTTTGAATTATGGTCGGATGTTGTTTGCGAATTGTTGTGCATTGAATTGAGAAAACCTAGAATACAAAACTCACTGAAAGTATTAGCGGTATATAGAGCCCCCAATGAAGACTATACAATTCTGGAAAAAATTAAATTACTAACTTGTACTTCGGGACCTCTACAAGGAAATGTGATTGTAGCGGGTGACCTAAACTTGCCAACCGTAGATTTGGCGTGGTGTTGTTGCAACGCAAAGAAACGCTCAATCTCTCGTCAACGATCTAGTTTCGGAGGGGGGTCTGGGCCAGGTAGTTGAGGAACCCACGAGGGGGAACTCAATATTACACGTATTTTTACTCAAACCGGATGATCTAATTCTTAATTGTGAAATTGTACCAGGAATTAGTGATCATAAAGCTGTACTTCTTTTCAATTGGGTGACGGATAATAGGGAAAACGTAACTCGAAAGAAAATATTTCTATTTCAAAAAGCGCAGGTACATGCTATAAAAGACTATTTATCCGCTCAGAGCAGTGTGAAAGAGATATGGTAGAGCTTTAAACGTATAATTTTCTATTGCTTAGGAACGTTTGTCCCCACAAAATTGATTAAACCAAATCCCGATTCCGAATACTATAACGTGGAAATTAGAAGACTAAAAAGAAAAGTCAGGAAATCTTACGCTAGAGGAAAGTATGATAAAGAGCATTAAAAACAATTCAAGAACCTCTCAAATAAACTTAATTACGCGAAAAAGCGGCATATGAAGCCTATATGAAAAATTTGGCGAGTAATACGCAAAACAGTGGACAAAATTTTTATCGCTATATGAGGAAACATAAAATGAATAAAGAACACGTACCATTTTTAAAGGATAAAGAAAATAATTATATTTATGATAGTATGGAAAAAGCAAATGTTTTAAATCATCATTTTGTTTCAGTGTTTCATGAAGGGAGAGATACACATTCACTAAAAAGAATTATTGTAGGACAAAGTACATTCAATATTCATGCTAAAATGATTAGGAAACGGTTCAAACACACGAAAGACCGGAAGTCAACTGGGCCAGATAATATACCTGTAGAAATTCTCAAATTAGGAGGAGAACCTATGGTCCTTTATTTGACGCGATTATTTCAGGTATCGATGAATAACAGTTCTGTTCCTAATGATTGGAAGAAAGCAATTGTAGTTCCAATATATAAATCAGGCAACAAAACTAGTATAAAAATTATAGACCAGTGAGCTTAACTTCAGTAGTATGCAAACAAATGGAACATTTAATTGTAAAATATATGATTGACGAGTGGAATAAATCAGGGTGGTTGTACGAAGGGCAACATGATTTTAGAAGAGGACACTCATGTGAAAGTCAAATTATTACTTTTAGTCAGGAACTAGCAGATTATATCGATAACGGGCAAAGAATAGATGCGATAATAATAGATTTCTCTAAAACCTTCGATATAGTACGATCTTTTAATTAAAGCTTTCAGCCTCGGGAGTAAACAATTTAGTTTTAATGTGGATTCAGGACTATCTCCGTAACCGTTCTCAAAAGGTAAAAATAAAAAATAAATTTTCAAGGGAGGGTAAAGTAACATCCGTTGTTCCTCAGGGAAGCGTTATTGGACCGATTTTGTACTTAGCGTTTGTAAATGATATATATTTCAAAACTGATAGTAAGTTGCGCTTATTCGCTGATGACTGCACCATATATAGAAAAATTGAAGAAAAGGATGACGTTTTTACTTTACAAAAGGATATAGACAATGTAAGCAATTGGGCAGAAGAAAATAAAATGAACATTAATTCCGAAAAATGTAATGCTATGAGTTTTACGAAGAGAATTCACAGAGATCCACTTACATATAAAATCAAAGACGATGTGATTCCAGAAAAAATATCACGTAAATCTTTAGGAGTAATTCTGAGACAAGATTTAGGATTGTCTGAATACGTCAGTTATATTGCGCGGAAAGCCTGGAGAACTCTTCATTTTGTCATGCGTACTGTTAAAAAATGTAAATTTGAAACACGAAAACTTGCTTATATTTCTCTCGTCAGACCTATAGTGGAATATGCGACCGTTTGTTGGGATCCTTGTCGGACCTCGAACGAGTTCAAAAAAGGCTCTAAAATTTATTAATCGCGAATCGAATTTAAAAGATTGCGTATTTTTGGAATTGTTAGAAACTCAAAGGAAACGAGCTAGACTAGCAACTTTATACAAAGCTTATAAAAATGAACCCGCTTGGAAATATATATCAGAAAATTTGGAACATCATACTCGAATAAGTAGAAAAGACCATTTCTTAAAATTCAAAACTAGGAAACAAAAAACGACGTTGGAAAATTTTGGAAATAAGTAAAAGTGTGAGTGAAGTGATGTGCACCTAAGTGAGTCAAGTGTCTGGGCGGTTTCCTAAGTGTGATTATTTAACGTATTTTTTTGAGTTTGTTTCAGTCATGATTTAATTTAGTTTGAATACTTCAATTTAATTTTAAATTACTTTAAATATTTAAATTTAATTTTAAATTACTTTGAATAATTGAATTTAATTTTGAATTGCTTTAATAATTGAATTTAAGATAAATTACTTTAAATAATTAAATATTAAGATAAAAAATTACTTCAGTTTTTATATGAATTAAATTATGAAATGTAGTTTTAAATGGTATGATCTTATATTTTTTAAATACATTTCTCATCTTAATACTCTTCTTATTTTTATATTAATTCTTCTCTTATTTTAATATACTCTTATTTTAACACATTCTTATTTTAATTCATGTATGATTTTGTATATCTTCGTTTTATTTTTCTTGTGGTAATTGTTGTATATTGTTGATGGATATTTTATGTATTTACTTTCTGCAACCGGGCATGTCAGCCCAATTACAGTAATAAAATTATTATTATTAGATGCAAAGCTAAAATCAAACCCTCCATATGCTTGAATCATGGACCTTCAATAAGCTAGAAACTGTCTGAATAAATTTCCTCTAACTTAACTAAATTAATTGTACACTCAAAGTATTTAACTGTCTGTAGTCTCCAGCGGAAGAAGTTGTGGTTTTTATTTTATCCGATCTAAATTCATAACAATATTTTAGATTCACTGTAAGGTTTAGAATTTTTTAGGAACTCTTGAAAAATATCCCGAGAAGGGACAGGAACCACGGGATCGTGCCGTAACGATGATGGAAAAATACTTACCGATTTTAAAAAGGTGGCCTTGCCATTCGTCCAGAACGAACCTACGTCACTAGAAATTAACCCATCAAAATTACTCCACGTGGAGTGTGAAAACATAATCATTGGCCCAAAATAGCACGTGACATAGGAAAGGGCGTGGTGTTCCTTACCACGTTTTGGGAACTGGTGGGGAAATATCTTGCTAAACGGGAAGCGCAGAAGCGATCGAAGTTATTATTCAGCAGATTCTACCATTATTGAGCAGAGCATTCTATCATTATAGAACATACTATCATTATTCATCATTATTGAGCAGATCATTATTCAGCTGATCTAATCATTTATTGAGCAGATCATTATTCATCATTTTTGTTCGTCAGAGCAGATTACTATTTACGAGTATTACGAGTATTGTTATTACGAGATCATTAGAGGAGTTTATTATTGGAGCACTCCGATCTTTTAGAGAGGAGATGATTGTGACGAGATCAATTTGAGCGATGACTCAGTTACCTCATTAATGTGGAGAACAGTGATCTCGTTTTCTTACTCAATGATCAACGGATCATTAAGTTATTGAGTTACTTTGCTCTTTGGACGATTTTAGCAGTTTATGTTCGATTCAAGTGACGGAACTTTATTAAGTTAATAACATAGCTAAGAACTGTAATTAGGCATTAAAATAACTTCGAGTCGACTGGTTACCACACTAAATGGTTTCCGAGAGACTGCGCTAGGGCTAACCGGTCTTAGACACCAAAATGCGGGTGACCAACATATGTAGGCCTAGGTGTTCTGGGTTATAAATCTCGGAAGTACCCGGCGCGCCCATGCTGTTTGGCGACTGGCAGCCTATCTCTAATGATGATAGAGTAAGGTAATTATCATGACTGACTGCGCCCAGTATCTTGGCTAAAACGACATGTTATTAATGGAAATCATTCAAGCGTGTGCTTCGTTAATAAGAACTATTGATAGAACGTGTTATGTAAATCCAATGATATCAACTAGAGACAACTAGCACTGCCGGTAATTAATATGTGTCAATTAACTAAAGTAAGAAGTCAATTATGTTGGGACTGATATGCTATCATTGTAAAAAGAAGTGATAAGTTTAAGAAACGTGTGATTTTTGGGGGAACATTTGAGGATGATTATGTGCATGAGTAAGTGTAGAGGATTAGGTTAAGTGATATTTGTATCTAGTTAAATAAAACCAATTTTATCGAAGCTGTGGTTTCGTTAGAGAAGTAACTTGTGTATTTTATGATGATAAATGGGTCGAACCCCGCAATTCCAAATTTATTCATAGAACCCTGAGAAGGTGCTTCCTGGTAAATGGTTTAGTAAGACAGGTAGGTTTGCCTTAACACCCCTCATTAATTTTGTTACGATAGCCAAAGTATCATTGACATACAAATTTATTCAATTTAAAGAAATAATTAAATTCAATTATTTATAATGAATTGACTAGATTTTAACGCAAATGTAGGGAATTATTTTGTTCTTGCAGCAATTTTTTAAAATAAGACTAAGAACAGAAACGAATTTTACATATTCTATAATTTATTTACTAAATAAGTTACATATTATGTATAAAATGTAATGGACCTTTTGTAGATAAGGATTGTTCATTGTATATTAAAAATTTAACTCGAAGCAGTGAGATGCGAGGCAAAACGTTTTCGCAAATTCAGCAGATGATTACGTTACACACGAGCTCTGACTGGGAGCTTATTTACCAGTGAACTTCCGTTGCGTAAAGGCGCGGAACGGTAGTTGAACTTGAGCGAATGAAAAGTGGGCAGGGCGTTATGAACGCACACTAACGCACGCAGTCATGCACGAAACCCAGCACAGACACTTCAGTCGTATCCTGTCACAGATATTCCGACACTAAGTGGATAGGGATATGCTCTTAAACCAGTATCCTACCACACATTTATCGTGAGGAAAAGCTGTTGGATGACAAAGAGTCGGAAGTCATTGTTCATTGTGTTGTATAAGAAGCATTACGGATAAGTGTGAGTTAAATGCATGTATTATTTCATATACCCCATGGGCTGTACGAGTATTTCATCTGCACTGGTGTTGAGCAGTTTCATCCGCTGGAACAGAGCGAACAACTTCCTCGTTTTTCACCAGAATTCGATAACACTGGGGATCAGCATAAATATTGACAAAGAAAGAATAAGCGGGTTACTCCTAAAACTATCCCAACAGAGTTGCAAATGAAACAAAAGGAATGAGATAGAGAACCTTTGAATATTATTAGGCATTCTTCTAGAAATTAATCGAAAATATCGAAAGAATTATACAATTAATTATTGAAAAGATTATTTCCAATTAATATTGAAACGAAGTGTAGCATTATAATACCTCGTCTGAATAATTTATCCAATAAAACACAAGCTCGTCACTTTCAGACTATTGGTTAACCCACAGTTTCGACTGTGAACATAGTTCTCTTCAGGTGAATAAATCCTTAACATTCACAAACAACATGATGCAATGTTTTATATGTTTGTGGTAAGGAAATGTTTATTTTTTTCGTGAATGATTAAGTTCTATTCATCTGAAGAGGACTGTGTTCACAGGGGAAAAGTTGAGATTTAAAGTGTTGTTTAATATTGCGAGCTACCCAAAAGCCTAAAGTGACTAGCATTTGTTTTATCGAAGTGTAGCAATTTTTTTATTTCTATATTTCAAATATTTTAGTGTTAAGAAATTTCATCTTGTCAATTTGGCAAAATACATATAAATATGTTTCTATTCAATAAGAAAATGAGAAAAACAACATTATAAATTCAAATTTTATTTTAAATGGATCCATTATTTAAGTATTATTAGTTTTATTTACTTCAATATTCGAAATATATCGCGACAAAGAAGGAAGAAAAATAAATAATATATAACAAAAAATCCATTATTATTTTATCAAATAAACAAAAGTTTATTGAATAAAAAAATTAATTATACACTCATGAAGCTCCGTTTTAATTTTCAAACAACTGGAGTACTTGATATTTGCCTGCGTTCTCAGAAAAGGTGATTTTGAGTAAGATATTGTTTGAAAGTAACTCTACATCCATATAAATCAACGCTATTGTATGGTCGCACGATTGAGCTTCGAATGTTTCAAGAGAGGTACTAACCCTTGGTCCATTTATGCGTTCTCAATCGTTTGACTGCCATTTTTTTTTTTCGCCAGGAAAATATATGAAATAATGAGATTCAAAGAAGTTATTTGTAACTACAATTCTTCGCAAACTTCTACTGATACGTTTGAGCGTACGACCGCAGATTTATAACTTGTAGAAAGAAAAGGTTTCTACTTCGTCACACGCTATCCGCCATCTTCATCGGCCTAGTCGCAATCTGACAAAAACAAAACATTTTCACTTCCGAGGATTAGAAGCCTTCACTGACTTGTTTCCCGCAAAAGAGCGTAGTTTGTGGCGGTAGCCGTCCAACGTGTTGACAGCTACTTGTAAAAGAAGACTGTACCTCAGCCGGCAGAGGCTTAAGGAGATCTCCTACCAGGGAGTTGGGACTGGAAAAAAACACGAAAGACCCGCGAATAGTACTGTCGGTTATTCTCTCCAAAGATCCCCTAACAGTTTGGATTTCTACAAACAAAATCCGATATGCTCTTTCAGGAACCTAGAAAATTTACACATTTAATAGCCGGCGAACGTTACTACCTGAAAACGAAAGGTTTTATTTTGTTTGAAGATTCAGAACGGAAGATTAGATGAGAAGAGAAAAACTTATGATTGCGCAATGAAAGCTTCATGTATTATAAATATTATATCGCAGTTCTAGTGTTCATTTGATCCCAAAGAGCTTAATTTATTACAAGAATTATAGTTATCACAATATATATACAACAAAAAGATTAAAACTCCGAGGAATATTTAAAAAAATACATCGTCTCCATAAAATTGCGATGAGAGTATTTACTTCCTAGGCGATAATAGAATCGTATCTCAGTCAAAACACGCAGCAATTATTAAAATTATTTCTTGAGAAGAATAGTGACTAGTGCTTACCAAAATATGTTTTCTACCTATAGCCTCACACGTTGCAAATTCTACGTTTACTTCCGAAATTATTTCTTGTGAAAAAAAAACTATTTCGACAGGAATAAATTATGTGGGTGAATTCATAGTTAAATGACATTTATTCACTAAGATGCGAATGCAGGGTGACTGAGCAAAGAATTCCTTGCTATGGTACACCGATATCAGCCACACGCTCGTCAAGGCAGCCAACGCATGGCAGAACCCTTTAAGAGAGAACTCGGCTACTTACTCAAGTTTGTAGCGGGGTGTGGGAGGACGTAGACGACGAAGGGCGTGGAGCGGCGGTCGCGAAGGGCAGAGTTGCAGCCTCTGCGCTTCCGTCGCCCAAACGAGCAGCAGGGCGCGGTTCTGCGAGCGTCGAGGAGGCGAGAGAGTGAGGCCTGAGTGGGTAGGAAGGAGACAGGGGAAGACTTAGTAGTGCGGGCGAAGCAGGGGTCACCATCCCCTCTCGCTGACGCCTACAACTCGTCGCCAACTTTCGAAGCCTGTGCTAGCGAATGAAGTATAATGGAAATAAAATTTCCTCCAAACAACTTGTTTCTCATCCTTTTTACAGCCGTTTTCAATTAAATTTTATTCACTCGCTCTCGCTTGTGGTAATATTACATTCCACAAAAACTGGACTTCCCCTTTTCCAGGTTGTTGGACTAGTTGATTAATATTGTAAGACCGCAGTTGTAAAAAGAACAGAGAATCTTGCATGTAAAGGTAATTTGAGGATAGCCTCTACACAACATGCGCGGCAGGTTTAAATTACGTCAACATTCCTGCAAAGTATTTCGTAATATGAATTTCAAGTTCTTCCTTTTCACTGCGGAATGCTGAAGAGAAACGAAATGTACTCGTAAAATATTCTGCAAGCCGTAAATTACACTTCCAGAATTTATGTAGCACACTTCATTCTGTATTATACTTTTTACACGTAACTTCTATTTCCTCTGTGAGCAGGTATGAGTTACTTTTGAAGAAACCAATTTGTTAACTCAAGACTGTTGACTTTTTATATGGATAGACTTATTTTTTTGTTTTGGGATTGGACTCACGAACTGTTTCATTCAGAGAAAAGGATCATAAACAACCTACAATTTTGCGTGCTGACTTGTATTCCCAAACGACCAATTTTTTATTTTTTTTATTTTTGCAGTTGATGTATACGTGTCGTATACAGTTTCCTGAAAACATGAAAATGTTTTACAAAGTTATTTTAATCTCATTTCTATTACAGTCGCATTACGCTCGCAGTTAATGTCCTTGGGGATAACTCACTTTACGGATAAGATTAGGATGGCTTAGGGATGAGAGCCACGGAGGATCATAATGGAAAAAGAAATTTGAGGCTCGACTGTAAAGATGAATTCGACAGCAGATTGCCCGCACGTCACTGTAAAACTCATCCGATAGGAACGTCCCTAACAAGATTCGATTTCTGTGCCCGCAGTAACCCGTAAAAGGCTTGCACAGTATAAGCCGCCTGGGGGGTCGGACTCCCCGGACCGTGGCGTTGATTGAGTCAACTACGTGACAAGTGGAAGGGCGCTTTCCGAAGACGCGGGTGGCGGCAGCAACGATGGTGACCGGCGATAGCAGCAACACGGAGTCCAGGCTTGGACCAGTGCGCCGATCCGCTTACTCCCTTGTTGATCAGTGGCTGCTCGCCTCCGCGACCACTGTATTGATGGGACCATGAATGAAGAGGCGCGGGAGGGAGCGCCGAGCCGTGCCGAGCCCTGCTCGCCAGGCGCCACCGCCGCCGTCACCTCGTCGCGACCGAGCCGTGCCGAGCAGCGGCTGGCGCTAGCGACCGAAGGGGCGCAGTCGCTGGAGAGGAGCGACTAGCGCGGTGCGAGTCGCCACCCACCTCTCTGGTGGTCGAGGCAACGGTATAGAGCGCGAGAAGAAGCAGTCGCTGTGCAATTGGCGGGCAGAGTCCCTTTCACCGCGAGGTATCGACGAGACGATTGCCGCACCGCCCCCGTGTCATGATCTCCTGAGGTGTTGCGAGAGGCGGGGACGGGGAAACTGCGTTCCAGAGGAGGGCGACATGTCAAGAGGCGTGCGGGGCCACTACTCGCCACCACGCGCGCTCGCCGCCTGAACGCTAAATCGCGGAGATGAGGTAAGTTTGTGGCGGTGCCGCACCCGCTGGCGTCACGGGCGCCCCATTGCCCCGTTCCGTCCTCCTCCTACACACATCACCCGCGCCCTCTACCGACCGGGGCCATTTGTTACACGCAGACGGTTCGTGGCATGAGCGGGCGCTGTTTGGATTCCAATCTATTTATCCACGTCTCGTTTCCAAGTCTGAGGCCAGGGGTTGGGGGAATAAAAGAGGTATATATTTTATCATATAAATAGGTTTTTTATTTGAAGTGTATTTCGGTTTTCGTGCATAACGTTTAACTCCATGTTTTCCTCATCGCAAAAATAGAATGGAATACGTTGAAAAGAATAGGGAAATGTTTTTAGGAGAGTTTGTTTGGAGAGAAAGTCTATGAGATAAAAGCACGGGTTAGGTACTCTCAGTTTGTGAGAACCCGCAACCGTGGAAATGCACCGGCTAACAACGCTGTTAGTCGCCCAAGTTGACCAGCGGTGCGGGTGAGGAAGGTTGTTTACTTAGAGGCTGACTCCGAACGTTCAGAAGGGGAGATGGGGGATGAAAGAGCGCAGGTCAGCCCCCTACCCTTCGCCGGATAGGGTGCTGGGTTCCAGTGAGGATGAGGAAGCTGGGCAAGGCTGTGGCCGGAAGGCAGACTGGGCGCTTGGCGAAGAAGAGTCAGTGGAAGCTACGTGAAGACCATCGTAGAGAGAGAGAATTGCGGAAGCGCGTAAAGGTGTAATTGATGGTTGATTGACGACGGTGAATCGAATAGTGAACGACGTAAAATGATGTAAACTAGCTCTTGCTGGCATAAAACATTGAAATCGTCTTATCGATAAGTGTTTAAAATCGAACTTCGTCCCTGAATATAAACATTTTTATCAAGAATCGAAAATTGCATCATGGTTATATCGTACAAAATATTTAATATATAGCCAACGTGAATATATTTACAGTTACGGTCATGATTAATCTTCATTTCAGTTTCATTTTTACTTAGCATTGAATTTACTTTACTAGGTTTTCAAGCACAATAAATCTCACAAAATGTATATGAAAGAAAATTGGAAATTTTTTATTTGTATTGGTAAAAAAGTACAATATACATTTTACTTTTGAAATTGACGTACCGAAAACAGTTACTTAAGAATGCTTAACCGAGCAATATATTCAACAATTTTTCTGAGCGAACGTTTGTGGATGTAGTACTAAACTCGGAAAAGTAACATTAAAACCACGTAATGGCAGATCTGATGAAGGGAAGTTGCTTGCACACCAATAACTCTCTTGTACCGCGCTGCTTCATTTCAGTACGATAGCACAAGAAGCAGAACGCAATTGCATAGAATGAAGCAGGAGAAGCGACTGTTAGAGTGCTGGAGTCCAATGAACAAGCAACTTTAGGTGGGTGGCGAGCGTGGGAGAAATAGCACCTTGCACAGGTAATTATACTGCGAGATCCATATTTCGGTGCTGGTGGAAGAGCTGACGATGGCTATTTCAAAAGGGCTTCGTTCTATGTGCGTGCCATATGCTTCCATCAGGGAACTCGCGCAAACATTTGCGCCATTATTTCGTGCCGACTGCCTACCGACCCTACGCCAGAACTGTTAAACACTTTACCAACTTGGTCCAAAGCACCCGAAAAGTTATGCAAATTGAACCCCATTTCATTATACCGGCGGTTTCCATCGTATTGCAACTGAGAGTACCCAGGTTGGACGTTAGAACCTTAATTTCCCTCAGACATTCCTCGAATACTGGAATGCATGAGTCTTCAGCAAACAGAGCATCTTCGAGAACACAATCTAGCAAACATTTTTGCGTTCAATTTGGAATATTAAAAAAAAAATACTTTTTCAGTAAAATTGCTTTTTTGCGTTAAAAGAGAGGCAAATATCTTTTTCTCCGAAAGAAATCATAATTACTAGATTTGCATTAATTCAGATGGTCGTTTTATCGACTTCTCAATTAAATAGTCTGAAGTTCAAAATTACTTCCCAAAGAGCTAACAAATTACACTAACATCTCTCTTCGTTGCGCTGCCTTTTTAAATCGGAGCATGAAACTTCTTTGTAGAAACATTAAAAGTCAGGAACTTCATACAAAATTTAAATAAGACAAGATTTCGTAATGAGATAAGAAGCCGTGACCTAATGTCACGCTATTTCTGTTGGAACCAATTTTAAAATTTTTTCTTTAGAAATACACTAGCCACAAAGGATCGCGTAAACTGGAACGGAGTTTCTTTTCTAACCAATTTTGCAAACCTGGGAGGTAATGATTCATGTAATTCACCGACGCAGAAGCAAAGGTGGCAACGAAGAGGGTGGACAAGGAAAGTGAGTGGTAGCGGAGAAAGGAAAGAAGCAAGGTTTTCTCTGAGAACAAGTTTCGGCTTCACCGGAGGAAGATTGGTCGATGTGGTGGGAGCACAGCTACGCGACGGGGTGTCCCGCGGCATGAGGGAGAAGGGAAGGAGAAAATCCACGCCATCCCGCAGAACTCATCCTCCGTTCGCTTTATAAAAGCGGTACGCGAGTCGAAGGACGAGATCAAAGATACCCGTCCCTGACCCTCTGATTGAAGCGACATCTACAGCGTAAGCGCTCGCTCCGATTCTCGGACGTATTTCCCTAATGTCGACCAAATGAAGAGCGAAAAAGGATTACATCTCTGTGCAACAGCTTGTAATCCATACCTCGAGCCATGAGTTCGCTGGGTGGTCGTTGCGGACAGGCGTTGGAAACAAAGTGAGCAGCAGAGATGACGGAAACAGTGCCATCGTGGACGTCAAACAATAAGATTGAAACCGTCTGCTTAGCCTTATGTCCGTTTCCGAGTACTTGAGACGCAAATATATAAATGCGTAAATATAGTCACCCCGCGCTCACAGAGTGGTTGAAGATATAAGCACCCAAAGAGCACGGATAGAGAGGCGGACGAGGAGAAAGCGACGTCGCTCTTTTGTCCCACGCCCACGCACGCTTCTTCTCTTTTTATGAGGCACAGCTTTGATCCTAAAGCAACAAGACGGAAGGTGTACTTTATTGCCTTCCTTCCATATTTCTCAAAGAAATGAATAAAAATGAGAAAAAGGAACTTGTGACGACATTATCAGAAGATTTAGAGTCCTACCTTTGTGAAAATGGCAGATTTACCTCTGGAACGCTAGAAACGTGAGAAAAATAACCATAGGAAATGTCTCTCTTACAAAGCTTTCCACTACGTGTGCAGATGGCGTTCGACAATCTATGTGACGTCCAATCGAGCCCCGGCTCCGAAAGCTGTAAATCATGTATTTACGGTAAAATTCGAAAGCCATGTACTACTACAATTTTACGAACCAATTACGTGTGAGAGAAAAATGTTTTTTACCATTAACACACACAAGCGCATGAAGATATACATTCATCCGGTAAATTGGGTCATCAATCGCAGAACCATGTAGTCGCGTTTTCGGTCCCTCTCGGAGTATGTTACATACTATGAACTTCGAAGGTTTATTTGAATGATAATATTAAAGGAAAAAGAATATTAATTTTAATTAAAATCTGAAATAAATCGTCAGATTTACACGAGATAATCATAATTGACTTTCTTAAACACTCATGTTTTGAAGGTAAAATCTAATAGTTCTCTATTCAACACACGGTGCACTCATGCATGGCAGGGTTGCGTTCACCGCCTGGTTGTGTATTTTCCACGGACTGTGTGTGTCCATGAAACTTAAGCCCCGTCGCGAATTCGTTCATCGCGAGGAGACTTGTTAGTATTCCGGACAGTTCTCTCCTTTCTTTTCAGCCTTGGTATCTTCTTCATATCCTTCGGGCTATCCGTTCGTGTGGTATCTATAGTTTGCTTTGCCAGATATGTTTCTCCGGGTTTTCGAAAGGAATATACGTCGCTCGTCGATTTTCATTCCTCTCACATTTACTTTGTTTACTTCCCACTCCTTCATTTCAATTTCAAATGAAGCTTCTTTCTATGATGGTATGTGATTTCTTTTGGAGCACACTTCTTGCAATTGAATTTTGGACACACTCAGAGCAAACTTTTGAAGCATATAAAGCCACGTATATGGGTATTGAGGCAGAATATTTTGCATTCTCATTTTCTAAATATTTTATAAACATTATGTTTCTTGTTTGTATGTGATGCGGAACGGTTAGTTGTTTTAAAATATTTACTTAGTACAGTAAAATATAAGCGTTTTCTTTATGGATTAACTTCTTTCATTATAAATATGAGAGCCATACATATTTCTTGATGGCACATGAGACATGCAACATACAAATAAAGTCATAAAAACTTGACATTATGAATTTAAGCTTCTAATTAGGTAGACTTTTTACGATCAAAAATGTTCCGTACTTTTATATTCAAGTTTAGTACATCATAAAATTCTCTTCTCGAAAGTCAATATTGTAAACGTAATAATTACACTTCAAATTTATCCAATTTGTGAGTTTTGACATCCACAGTTTGTTACATGATCTTACGCAATGTTATACTTCTAACTTCAGTCCCTTCTTGCACGTACACGTCGTTATGATGCAGGTGCGTTGTAAAAACTGCAGCGTAATCAAGATTTGTTACCCCGCCTGGAATTGCAAACGGAGATACGGACGCATCCAGCGGGAACACTTGCGGCAAATCCAATAACCCTCCAGACCTCACCCCTCCCTCGTACCGTGTTTTGTATGACGAATAGCTAGCGCGGGCTTCGCTTTCGAAAATGATTCAGTTACTAAAGGAACGTTGCGCGTGGTGGCGTCATTTGCGCAGCATGGCGTTGAGTCTCGGGCGTTACTAATGGCTGTGGACGGGGTGGACGGGGTGGGAGTGGCGACAAGGTGGGAAGCACTGTGTACACGGAGATGTGCAAGCGTAATGACGCCTTTTGAAACGTACTACGACGCGCCGAGCGAAGGAAGCACTCAGGGTGGGAGGGGAATTGCACGCGAGCGTCGCCATTGCGACGGATGAGCGCTTTCACTCTGTTGCTTTGACACATGATTTGGAACGCTCACTCGAATCTAACGGAATGCAGGGGAAGGAATGCGTGGAATGGATCAGAAAGCGGAGGAAGAAAGTGCACGTAGATTTAATAGTTTCATAGGCAGGTGATAAACTATTTTATGATTTGAGAAATACAACCAAATACCCACGCTAATAAATTCACTCATTTGATGTAGATGGTTTTGGTGACGTTTTGTTGGCTTAATTAAAAATGAAATTAATTTGTTTAGTCTCACCAACCACATGTTTATTGTTAAAGTTAATTTTTGACTGCATAGCACTCATCTTCAGTAACTTCCTCCGGACAAGGAAAAGTGACAAAAAGAGAAGTGAAATGCCGGAAGTGACAAAAAAGTGGTTGGCGAGACTGAGAAAATCAATTTCGTTTTTGACATTTGTTTATTTACGCATCTCTACATAATTCAAATTCAAGCTCCATGTGACTTTATTCATAAACATTTGTAAACAGCAATATATATTTAAACTCAGAATGGAATGCATAGCGCTTCGTAATAATATTCCTTGACAATTTATGTTTCGAATACGTTTTGTACAAATTTTTTACTTCATAATGAACAATATTTATTTTCATTGAAATTTCTCGCCAACTGGTGAATTTAAAAAATATATGAAAAAATTAGTTTCCGTGAATGCTTTCTTGTAGCGAATTTCATTTGAGACGGACTCTGAAAGTAGAGATGGTTTTATTTAACAGAAGTACATAGGGACACATTCTAATAGAATGCTTATTTTAACCCATATACTCACAGGAAAATATGTTGCACCACCTAAGAGTAAGCAGATAAGACAAAGAGATGCTGAAAATACGAGAAGCTTTAACACATAAGGATGTGGTGATGTTATAGATGTAACTGTTGAGCACAGATATCCGATTACATAATGAAATTAATTACCAGCTAGTACGTTAAGAGCTCTTTCGACCCTTATGTTTCATAAAAACACTGAAGTTGGGCAAAGTGATTATCGAGGGGTTTTTGGCTATGTCTTCAAGAAACTTCATAAAACCGCAACTGTAGATATATCGAATTGTTTGCGTTCCGAGTAATAAAATGACATTTGAATGAAAATGCAAATGTAACTGTGGAATTAATACTAATGGGGTAAACATTTCAATTTGCTATAATTAGAAATCACTTAATGACATTGCGAACATTTTGCAACTGAAATAATCGTGATAAATGTTTTATGAGGGTGATGAAAAAAATAATTTCTATTTCAATTTATTATTTACAGTAATTTAATTTCCAATGGCAATATATAAATGGTATTCTTATTAGGATTCCCAAACACAGTACGAACAAATTGTTCTCCGACTAGAACAAATAATTCCTATACTGCAAGAAACATTATTTAGAATGTATTTTGAATTGTGTGACACTAACAGAGTTATTTTCCAGTGTATGTACTTGCTTGGGGAACTGTGTTCTATCCGCTTTTTATGGCTTTCTCCGTATTAATGTTAAAATATCTTTTCTTAAAAGAGTTAGAAAATTTCTTCTGGTAATTTTTTCGTGTTTTTATGTTTTTTATAAATATACCCTTTCCAAATTTGAATTGGTACAGTTTTGAATTTAAAATCAAGAAAGATTGCAGGAAAAGAAAAAAAATTCGTTAAAATTTTGAAATTTTCTATTATTGATGAGCTGTGTATTTTATTATTTTCGTTAAAGCTGATTTTATAAATTACCATTGAAGCATATAAGTCCCTTGCTGAAACATTCTTGTGAAAAAATTAAGAAGTTCTAAGCCTTTCGGTCTCGTCTTTCTGTTTTTGAAACAAAAAACAAACAAACAAAAAACAATGAATTTAAAAAAATGTATATTGAGTGAGGAAAAAAACGTTCCAAGTCCGCGTGGGCCAACTTTAGATAACACGTGTGCCAAATTTTGAAGCTCTAAGCTGTTTAGTATTTCCTGCGCTACTAACAACAAAGGTGTTTAAAAATTAACAGTAAAAATATCTAAATCAATTTCCGTAAAAGTCACTGGGTGTTCTTCTTGGACTCTTCCTGATAAACCTTTGTTACTCTTACTACTTCATGCTTAGAGTTTGGGGTCTTTCAGGCAGAATAAATTAACGGTAGTATTTCAAGACTTATTTCCAAAATTCCGAGTCTGGATATTTTCAGGTCAAATCAACGCAGGGTCTAAACTTCATCTGATTTTGATACAATTTGGCAGGGAGGTAATCTACCCTATAGGAAACTTTAAATATTATTACAATATTTTAATCCGTGTTTCCTCCGTGGCTACGTCAGCGTGATCGTTTGTCTCCAAGTAATCCCGGGTTCAATTCCCAGATGAGGTAAGATAAAATTTATAGCTTTTTATTTCCATATCTCAGTTTAAATAGCTGTGATGTATGAAAAGTTCACCCTCTGCGGCTTAAAACCGCCCTCTGTGACTAACAACCGCAGTTGTAATACTCGGATACATCAATCTGGATCCTACCTAGACGGTGTTCCTCCGATCTCGGTAAAATTCACGATGTATCTAGTGGGTAAGCTAACACAAAAAACTGAGCCTTACTGTCACTCGTCATTCGTGGTTCTTAGCTGGCCGAAACGATATACATACATATATGCATACATACATATATACATACATTTTATTCCGTTTGGAATTTACAACAATGTAATATTTAAACAAAGCGCCCAAAACCGGTTTTACAAAACATATGAAGTGCTCTGAAGCTTTCCTAATCATGAGAGCTTGGAGAAGTGTCACTTTACTGCTTATTTCAGTCATATGACGTACGTCCTGGAGCAAGAAAACTATAAAAATCAAGAATATATATGCATAATCAAAATTTGTTTATTAGCTTCTCAAAAGACTCCTTTTTAAAAAATTTCAAATTAACACCAGTGATAGTCAAAACCCTTATAAATGATCTGGGAAAATGAAATATCGGATAACAATGGGTTAGTACGATAAGATAATAATGTAGGTTTTTTAAATCTATGCTTCGCTTTATTCTTGCGTGCCACTAAATTTACTTTTTAATAGAATAATAGTGTTTGGCAAGAATTAAGAGAATAATTGTATAAGAGTATGTACTACATAGAAACATACATTCTTTAATTATTTTAACACCGAAACCATTATCATTCCACATTTAAATCTGAGTCATGTAAAAAATCTAATAAAACTATGTTGGTTTGACACTGAATGACCCCCCGCCCCCCACTGCAGGAAAATTAAAAGTAATATTCCCGACATATTCAAATTCTCTCAAATATTAAACTCGTGGAATTATTTATAATGTATAGCGACGAATCAAATGTTTTTCTGACATTCTGATTGCAGAGTGCAATGCGTATTTCCTTTCTGCGTTCCAATACAAATTTATTTTCACTGCAAAACGATGGAGGAAATCTCCAGTTGACGTCGAGTCGGATAAATAAAACGCTGAGCTGAAACGTTGCTAAGCAATATGCGAGCGTTGTATCAAGCGAGGACGGGTAGAGAGCGCGCTAGTACCATCTCTCGACTACTGGTCTCTGCTACTGAGCGCGCTTCCGCAAAGCTCTGACGATCGTATAGTACGCGAATAGAAACAGCGATGGGCAAATATATCTACGAGCGTCTATTTCCCTAGTCTATTTCTAATTACAATACTTCTAAAAACCTATGTAGTTTGGAGACTGATTGAAATTAACAGTTTGGTGGAAAAGTTTGATTAATATTTGGTTCTCAAATAATGATGTAGAATTATTTCTAGTTCTGTAAAAAGTTTTAAAAGAAAAATAATCTTAGCTATAAATTACCGTTTTATATTTTTCAAGAACGGAGATACATCTAATATTCTCTTTCAGTATATATATTTAATTATCATATTAAAAATCATATTGATATCATAATCATATTTTGAAATCATATTCAAAATCAAAATTAAGTTTATAAAATTTATAAAAAGTTTTTTTTTTTTGGGGTGGGGAAACGAACTGATGCAATATGCTGCTTTTAGCTTTAGTCCCATATTCATAATAAAAAGGTAATAAGTAAATAGACATTAAACAATTTCGAGATGTAGTCTTTTGAAACGATATATTTTAAATCACGTCTCATACGCTGAATTTCGTTCTCGTTGTCTCCGATTTGTTCGCAGCATCGCATTTCGTGTGTCCGACGCCGGAGACGCTGCGAGTGGTGTGGAGGCGTGGTGACAAAGAATAACGCTCAGTACGCATTCGCCTCTACAGAATTTCGCTTTGCTAAATTAAAATACGGACCGGTTTACATTTCGGAGGCGCTTTGAAAGTTTCAGAAAGCACTTCTAAAAGATGGACTGTGTTGTTTGAATTCCATATTGATTCACTGAATGAGAGAGAAAACCAAAACAGTGCAATGTAAGCACACTCCCTTAGAGAAGAATATTCTCTCTTCATCATACAAATTATATGTACCAACACTGATCTCGTAAAACATAAAAGTTAAAATTCATTCCGGGAAATATTTACGTAGCTTATTAGTGAACTAAATTGCATTAAACTGCCGAATCTGACTTGTTTATAACAGTCATTTTGCATTAATAACACTTCCTTAAAATGTTCCAATATGCCTAATAAAAAGAAGAATACATTATAGAATTTATGATATTTAACGTTACTCTCTGTTGTATTCCCCGAGGTAAAATATCCATAATATTAGAGTTCTTTTTATTGTGACAAAAACATCCAATTTTTATTATCAAAGATAGAAGTGGGTTTAAAAATTGAAAAATTAATTGACGAAAATAAGTTGACGAGGTGGATGCTTTTTGTTTTCATGTTTCTCCATGTTTGAAGAAATTTCTCTATGCTAGAAACAAAAACGAATGATTTATGTAATAAAAGGTATTTTTCGTAATTAGTTTATTTAATAGTTTTAAGTTGTTTTTCGGGGAGCTATGCTTACAAACAATGAGAGTAACTGCTATTATTTCATTGGGGACATTAGATGGATTGAAATAATCATTCTCATTTTTATCAATTTTTTGAGGTCATAGTAGTTTGAGTTGTTTGGAATTATTTCACAGACAGTATTATTATACACATTATTTTCAATCCCAGTTGTTTCTTACATGATCAGTTGTTTCTTACCCATCAGTATAAACATGAGTATCGTTTTGTCTCTATTCTAATTAAATGAATAAGCATTAAAATTCCCATGTCCGCTTATTATTTCCTCTGGACGGTGGAAATCATATTCCATTGAACACTTTACAAGAAACCATCCCAGAAGCGCCCTCAATCATTAATAGTTAACTTAATTACTTTCCGTTGTTATCTTGTTTCCACTAGCAGAACCACACATTCCACCGCCGTTGTCCTGCATAGCCAAAGCCCTTGTCCCATCTGCTTGAGTGATGCCCTGTCACGCACTCCGAGTCTCCCAGTGCACTGCCGGAAGCATCCTGTGGTGCAGTGGCTATAGTAACTTCATCTCGGTATGTGGAAGAAGGAAGGATTCACCATTGCTAGCACTCTCAACGCCATTCAACACGGGGGGGGGGTGACGTATGTTATAATATGTCTAAAAATAAGTTATATTATGACGTAAGATTCATTGGTAATCCATAGTATACCAGTTCGTAGGAATCTGACGTCTCTTTCTATGTCCTATCCCAGTGCTCTCAGTTATTTAATTCTTTTTTGACTTTCATTGAAGTGGATATTAAAACATTACTTTAAATCGGTGTATTATCTAATAAACACAAAGGAAACATATGTCACTTCAAAAATACCATCATCCTCATTATAACGATGCAGATACAATTCGTAATTACTATGAGAGAACTGGCAATTTTTAAGATTGGTCTAACACATCTTCTCGCAGACAAGCAAATCAACACTATTATTACTAGTTCATTCTATTATTTGTTTAATAAACGTACAAAGGAATACAAATACATCATTTCAAAATTTTGTAGTTGTTAAAAGTAATAGTTTTGTGAAAATTTAGTTAAATGTAAATATTTTCATCTATTATGAATTCTTGAATTGATAGAGAAAACGGCATAAAATTCTACGAACTCAGATTTTATTTAGTTTTTAAAAAGACTTTAAGAACTGTAAGTCTTAGAATTAACACACTTTGTTGACAATATTCTAGTCTACTAAAATAGTAATATTGAAATATTTTATTCGACATTCAGAAATACTACAAGTTACAATTTATCTTCAATTATAAAGTATGTAGTACGTATAAAGTAGGTAAAAGCAAGCATTGAATATTTTTGTACGTACGATGGAAATGGTAAATATGTTAGAGTGAGCTTCATTGTAATACAGTTTCCAGAGAAAGGTTTGTTTTGTGAATTCAATTAGTTTTTTTCGATAACCTTAAAAATAATCTTATTTACTCCACACGCCCTGTAAAATGACACAAGCTCCTCTAAGCGCCATTTCCACAACTGATACCCCAGCAGTGCGGGAGGAGTACCAAGGAGGCAATGAGGGAGGCGGCGATAGCACGACATATCCATGCCTCCCCGCGCGGTCTTCGTCGTCCCATTTCGGAGAGTGATGTGCCAACGGTTATCCTCACGCAGCAGCGCGTAGTTCCCTACGAGTGTCCAGACCCCACCGCAATACCATCACACGCCACCAATGGTCCATCTGCTGATCGACTGCAGACAAGGAACTGACAGCGCCTTCTGCATTGGTGAAACGTGGGGAGATTCATATTGTCACGAGCGCTTCCAGTGACTCTGGGCATGATTGCTCGTCACTGAATAACTCCGGGTTCAATATCCGACGGCACCAGAAAAAAATTGTAGGTTTTCACTTTAATGTCCCTGTTTGTATATAGCTATACCTCCTTTTATTCACCTCCTACTACTCTTAGTATCACTAACTCTTACTATCACTAACTACTCCATGTGGGCCAAGTCGTAGGTAAACCCATCTGACCGGTCCACATATTAATAATATCCCTACCACCCACCTCCCACCTGATGTAGATATGCTTCAATAGCTCGCTTCATTTTCTATTTACAAATACTACAATATTTTGACATTTTGTCTGCTGATTATCGCGATTCAGAGTAGTCGTTCGGAAGGGAACACAGATTTATTCGACGGTTCCTCAATGTTCAAGTATGAAGACCATTCCCGAACGTCGTCGACCTCTTCCGCTCTAAATGGTGCTCTCTACGGTAGACCTTTATTGAGAAAACTTGTTCTCTAAAGATGCTGAAAAATTTACTACTGTACAGAGAAAATAAGTAAAAGGTCCTTAATAAATTATTTCAACACTTCGCTAAAATTATTATATTGCTCTACTATATTTCTCACATTTTGTATCTCACACCAACTCTTGTTTTTCCTGCCATCGTTGCAAGATTCACTTCAACCACTATATCAACCACTTCTACTTCTTCATCCCTTTACAGTTCCATGAAAACAAGTGAAAACATCCCACCGCTCAGAGAAACAATGACAGAAAAATGTTATGGTGAGAATGAATTGTATATAGTAGCTGTCAAACGTGTGATCGATTTGGTGGTTGTAGGAAAAAATATTTTTAAAAAGTACCTTTTCCCTAACTCCACCTGGACCAAAATATTGTCAGAATATATTACTCCGCTTTAAAATATAAGCCTGTGATACGATGGAAGTTCTGACCGGCACTAATGTATGTGTTTCACCTGCCATGCAGAAAGAGAATGCAAACATGAAAAGTGGATTGAGGCAATGTATGGAATATAAAAATACGCATTTTTCCTCTTTTACTAGACCCTCGAGAGTGCTGTACATGCAACAGTGATGAATAAAACCTGCATAATAACTTTTCCTTGGTACATTATTTAGACCGAAGTATGTCTCTGAAACGTGATTCTATCATAATTCCAGAAATTTTTGTACCAGCACAATAAGGACTCTCTTGATTATTTCAATCTGTTTCATTGCTACGCGAGATCTTGAAGCTAATAATTTAAAATTACATAAAAAAGTATTATGAGTGCATGAAAATAACATTTTAATAATTGAAATACGAGTACACTAAACGTTTGTGTATTATAAATATTTTTAAAGATATTTTGTAATCGACAAATTTTAATGGTTTTCCTTAAAATTTTCTCGACACGTATGTATAATATTGATCTAAAATCGTTGCTTGTGTTCTATTATCATAAATCACGAGTCTGGGGAATATGTGGTTCCTCATAAATTTTGTAATTCTGGAAGGGTATCTAATTTACTGTTTATCAAATAATTTATCTCATGATTGGAATGTGAAAATACATTTATAATTAAAAGCTGGTACGTACATGAAACATTCATTTATTAGCGTTCGATTTAACGTTGATAGTTTTGATATGAAGTTCATGTCTCTTTTCATGGAAATATATTTTCTCCCACTCTTTCTATATGTGAGGTCTATTGATAACACTGCTAATGTGCACGCCATACAAGGGACTGGATTCAAAATTCATGAACTATGGAAAGGGCCGGCAGTTCCAATCTCTAAAATTTCTCTGATATTCAGCATATCTTAACAAAAATATCCAGAATTGTCAATTCTATTTTACTTCATACGTTATACACAAGTGCTTCGTAAAACCAATATCACTTTAATTAAGAGAGGAAGAAGAAAGGACGTACCTCGAACAAAGACTTTAAATTTGAAGTAATCTATCAATATTATTATTCAACTTGTTTATCATAACCAATAATTCTTTTCGGTGATACAAAGAACACACAATTCAAGCGCCATTTCCATGCGCAATATATTTTTTCTCAGTATCGTAAATCATTTATGACGTGAAAACGTTTTGTATGTATAAAGTGGTACACCTCAATACGACAAATCAACGCCTTTGTAATTCAGAGGGAATCCTACAAAGCGTCACAAAAGGCTCTGATTTGGAGATGAATGCTCACAATGGTGCACTCACCAGGACCTGTAGAATCCGATGGGAATGAATTGAACGATTTAAATGGCGCTCAATCGATGTGCAGGAATGTTCACTCTTCTTTTCATTCAGCCAGCCTTCACCTTATCTCTCATCATTCTGCTGTCTTCCTCTTTACAACTGCTTCACTAGAGTTTCACGTTACAAAGACCTTGTCTTCAATCTCAAGACTCCTTTGACTTGTCTAAGTCACTTCCTCTTTATTAGACAGGGAGTCTTCCTTCAAATTCCTTGGCTACCATCGCATCGCGCACCTAGCATCTTATTCCGTTGCGGACTCTCGAGTTATTTCCTCTCTTTTCATTTCTTAGGAACAGCCCTTTGTTCTCTCAGGGTTTTTTTCTTGCTGGAGAAGTCTTGCATCCGTTCCATGTAATTATTCCCGCTACATCCATTTACCAAATCGTGCTATCACTGGAGTGGTCACTCGAACTATATCTACCGTTAAGATCCCTCCTAAAGTGAAATGTTATTTCAATGACTCTATGTCATCACAATCATCTGCGATTACCTCTTTCTTATCACTATCATCCTTCATGAAACGTTATAACATTTTATCTCACCCATAACTTTCCATTGCTCTGCATTTCCCAGTCAGATATTTCGCTGCCTCCTCGATCCACAGAGAAATCTCTCGCTAGAGAAAGAGCGTGAAGGGAATCGGCATGCAATTAATCGGGAGGTGCTCTGCTGTCAGAGCTCTGCTACGCATCCGCTTTGCCTCCCCCCCACGCCAGACGAACAGCGTTGGTCCACGCCTCGGCTAAGCCTTCTGTGAATGCACACAACACGGCTGCCAACTTGAGCGAAACTTTTCAATCGGTGGAAAAATGATCGATTTCATTTTTATTCTGAAATGAGAAGCTTGATCTCGATTCACGTACTCTTCAGAATGTTTCTCTGATATTTGTTCCATTANTAGAATAAAAGTATTCAGAAAATTGTCTCACAAATAAAAATATTTTAAATTCCAAAGGATGTTTTTAGAGACATAAGCTATTTAGACTTTTCATACTCTAAATAGTGTATTTAGCAACATTGAGGTTTTAAAAGTATAGTGTTTATTACCTGAGTTTTCAATAAAATAGTAGGTTCGGGAATGGAATTCAAAACATCGTTTTTATTTCAACTCTTCCCAGACTCAGCGTACTACAAAAGGGAAAACTATAAAAGGGATAAACACATAAATGTACTACATAAGGGATCGTACAAAACAGGGAGGTAGATTCATTGATTACGTTTCTCTTTATTAAAGGACTAGTCTTTTAGTTTGATTTGAATAAGAATTACTGGTTTATTATTTTAAATATTGGAATTATACGTAAATGGTTTTCTTTCCCTAGCAAGATATAACAACGTTGTAGTCAGGTCAGATAATCAGTCCCTTAAATGTGTTAAATACTATTGATCTGTTCAATTTGAACTGTGATTTTCTGGTACTACATATGGGTTACTCTTTGTAAAAATATTTAATATTCTGTACGCATTACATTTTTGTAAAAAATATCATTTTTATATTTAATTTATATTTTTGAAAAGCGAGATTCAAAGATTTTGCAATAACTTTTAATGAGTATTTTATTCATGAACTAACAATATATGCAACGAATTTGCCTGCGTATTCATCGTCCACAACCAATTGATAAAATAATTTACCTATGGGTCATCAACAGGTGAAAGTTCCTGTGTGGTGAATGTCATATTTAAATCCTCATATTTGACTCGAAAAGTCAAAGTATAAGACTGTTTCAGACAACAGGAGCGTCGTATTCTGCCGCAAATTGATTCCATAAATAGTAGGTATTTTCTTTAAATATAAGCTTAATGATATTCACAGAGTCTGCTGGGGAAAAATTGACTATCTCCAGAATTCTATGAAGAAAGTATTTGAGTTTCGATATAGACAAGAGCTCTGCGATATTCTCAGTATCTAGACTTGATGAATTCTGATTTTTACTTGCAAACTCAAAACATTATATAACCTAGGATCTGAAAAGTCAACAAATTCTAAAAATAATTAGAATATGTAAGTAATCAAATGAATGTTTTGAAAGATCTAGATAAAGTTCTAGCCTAAGTAAGTAAATTCTGGAATATTCCTTGGAAGAAAATGTTAACGAAAGGTGTGAACATATCTATATTTATCAACGTAGGCTTCCTCGGCCGGAGTCAGTACAAACTTGTTTGTCAGGGACAAAACAGCGTCTGAGTAGACAGAACTAACAACGTTTCGGCCATCTTGTTGTGGTCTTCTTCGGGACAATTTCCGAGTCGTAAGACCTAAGTCGCTATCGTTCTTTGTGACAGCATTTTGACACAAAAAAACATAATTGTTGACAAGTGGTTTGTGTGGTCTGAGAAATGAAGACAGAAGGTTATTTACGAAGTCCAAGATATATGTCGAGTGGACAGAGCTCACAAATCTATTCTTCATTGGTCGCAGGATGAAAGGAATAAATGAAGTGCTTACTAATCTTACCAACAAGAGGAGCATCTCCCATGTGTTTCATAATGAACAATGGAATATTACGACAATTACCTTTACTTATTTACTTTTGTAGTACCTTCTCTACTGTATTATACCTTCTCCACAGTCCAACGAAAACACCTGACTCCAGATCAATCGTGACTCACGTTAACTTAATATGTAAAATACATACGATGCATCAAATCATATGCAGGTTGATGCAAGTTGAAAGTACTAAAGAAAAAACCCATGAAATCCATGAAGAAATCCACTTACAAATTTGGAGGGTGTACATTTCAGACCATGAAGGGTTGTTTGCGAAAAAAATTAGATTAAAATTAGTGATATATTGTGTGTCAAGCTCTGTCAGAGTGGGAATTTTATAATAAAGAGACTCGAAGACATTCTTGTCAGTCAATCTTATTTTGCCCAATAAGTCTTGACCATTTGTTTACCTGCCGGCGCGGTTATGCCTTGTATACTATTATTGCTATTAACACCATTGCAAGACGGCATTATTCACACTTCGATCTTGTCCGAAATCTTGTATTCGTCTAGCTCTCTTTTAGCATCTGCCTATTGCTTTTATTCCTCTTACACGTATCGTATTGCGCGATCAGCTTAACGAAGTTACAAAGTAACGAAGTAGGGGAAAAAGTGACTGACAGAAAATTAACGGAAAGCTCTGGAGACCTACCCGCATAATATCCACTGTTTACAAGAGTTACCAATGATATAATGAGTAGTAAAGTTGTTAGCGACATTTTGTAAACCACAAAGTAGTCGTAATTACGCATCTTTGGACCTTAACAAAAGTGTAACGATAGACGGAAAAATGTATTACATCTTTTTTCCAAATGCATTCTACATGGTCTTAAATGTATAGCTTCTCAATTTGAAGTATTTACGCCCAAGAATCTACGATATAGTGCACCTTAAATAGAAATATTTTAAATTGAACACACATACTTTAAATCTTTGAGGGAGGTTTGGTTCTGTTGTTGTATTTCACAACTTCATTTGAATAAATTAATGAAAGAGATTTCAGTTTTAGTTATATTTGTTGTAATCTAAAACACGTTTTTTGTAATATTAATCTCGGATCACGATTTTATATGCTGCACGATTACAACCAGTGTTATATTGTAGATCATTGTATTATTAGAACATGTAATTTATTAGTTCCTTGAGTGGTTTAATGTGATTTATAACACGAGAAATAAAATTTTGTGTTATTAATTCATATTTTATACAAAAGTTTTCTATATTTATTTAATTTCTTTTGACATATATGAAAAAATAAAAGAATCACAAATTATGTGAAATTACGTTAGACAATACACGTGAAGAGAGGGAAAGAAAGAAAGATAGAGAGAAAAAGTAAAACAACGATAGAGAAAAGTGAGAGAAAGAAAGAGTGAAAGAAGGAAAGAAAGAAAGAGGGAAAGAAAGAATGAAATAGGAAGAAAGATAAAGAAAAGAACCTATTGTATTAATATGAGTTAATACATTTTAATTTGATTGGAATAAATAAAAGGGATTTGTCTTTTTTTATTTATTCATATCTGAAACGAGGTTTTCATATTATTGATCTCTGATTATTTTTTTAGGTTGCACGATTACTACCAAATTGTTATATCGTGGATAAATATGTCACTAGAAGATGTAATTTATTTGTTCCTTAAGTAGTTTTATATTATTTATAACTCGAGAATTAAACTTTTGTGTTATTAGTTCATATTTGAGACAAACGTTTTCTATATTTATTTAATTCCTTTTCACATATATGAAAAACTTAAGAGAATCGCAAATTATGTGAAATTACTTTCGACAATACACATCATTTGTAGGCAATGAGATTTGATTTCTTTACTTCACTGTATAAATATAAGAAATTATAGGAATATTTATAAGTAATTTGTGATTCGAATAATACCAATTCCATACGATATTTTGCAATTATATTCAAATTCTGTTAAAAATTATATTTTATCACAGTATTACGGAAACGTTTTTTATAGAAAGTCTAATATCTTTTACATTGCCTTTTACCTCTCGAGACAACGAATCTCCAGATGTCGTTTAAATATAGAGAACGGTAAAGTTTATTGAAGTCAAGAATATACAGAATATTTTTGTTATAGAAGTCCAAAATGTGTATAATAAACAATACAAAATATTTCTTTAATAGCGGTGTAATGAAACATTTTATCTCATTACGATTTACCCGCCACACGATGTCTTCCAAAAACGAGCGCCGTTTCAAATAGACCTACGATTGGTCGAAACAAATTTCCCCTGTCGAAGGGGAAGGAAGAGGAGGAAGGCGTTGCAAACCTAACAGATCCAAAACAGAGCGTGTGACTTAGAAAAATAAATGTGCCCTTTTATGTTATCAGTAGTGTACAAGTTCTTTGAAAACATTATAATGCGAATGTAATATTGTTTTTTCAATTGCTCGCCACCGGGCGACAGGTGAAGTATAGGGAATAATCCATAAGAATTCACTACGACTATTTTCAACGTACCTCAAGGACTTTAAAAAACTAAGTCGTGTGTATTTTCCGCTTTTCTTGAATTAAATTGTACTGCTTTCATTGAAATAAAACATTATTCACTAGACTCACCTGCCTCATGAAACATTACTTGAAATTACTCTTCTTGGTAATTGCAAGAAGGGAAATTCGCCCAAAGGAGTGAAATTCATGGGAAACTAAGTAATTTGTGGGTTAAATACAGTAAATAAAATGCGAGAAAGAAAAGCGGTATTGGTATCATTTATATACTTGTATACTGAAATACTATCACATATTCAAAAATATAGATTATCACCTTTACGAGATACCCGTTGGCCAAACATTTGCATATCTAGTCAATGGTAATTGCAAACGAGTGGCATCGCCAGAATATCATTCGTCAGTATACGTGCTCTAACTTATTACGTCACTATAATTATAAATAATAATGAACTTTATTGATAAAAAGTCAGTTAAAAACTGCGTATGACATGGAGGATAATAAATTAATTTTTACTCTCCGGAAGCAAGCAAGGGACCATCTCATCAATTCCGAGCAAGGACCCTAAGGTAGAGGCGGATTTACAATTTCAGCACACATGATAAAAATTGTTCGTGTTATAGTATTAATATAATACCAACAAATATTGTATTTAATAAAACACAAAAAAGTCACTTCACAAGTACATATTGTCAAACTAAAAATCATTCGGAAAGTATTGTTGATAAATCGTAACTATTAAATAACACTAAATTCGTGAATAATTATTTCAATAGATGTACCCCTAGGCAAGATCCTAGTGAGTATTTATAAAAAATCCGCCTCTACCCCAAGGAAAATCTGAGAAAAACCCGGGCCAGGATTCGCAGGTAAAATCTGCTTTTTATTCAATAATTCGCCGACTTATAATTAAAATATAAATAATTCGTCGAATTTACCTTATATTAACGTTGAGAGGCACTAGTGGATGCAATTTTTGAGCTTCTTGTTAGACATTGTTTTCATTTATGATGCAGTAATCACCGATTAAAAAATACTAAGGGATGATGAGGATACTTAAGTTTTATTAGTCTTTTTTGCCATATTATTTCTCTTGTTCCCGATATAACCATTCAGAAATGTTTGGTAGCCCAATAATTATTCAGTCCCTTGGTGTGTTGTAGGGGGGTGGGTGGCATGCACTCGCCGTTGTTGTGGTGGTCGCCGCCGACAGTAGTATGGTTCCTGGTGCTGTTGGCGTTGGCGCTGCCACCAGCTGCCCGTCCTGAAGGACGCCTCGACACCGTACGCAACATCCTCAAGGAATCACCACTAATTGACGGGTGAGTGACGTTTCAAATATTGTATTTTCACAATATGCTTTTGACATTCTCCGAACTCATTTTATAATACTCTACTCTTTGAATCTGAGAGATTGGACGATTGAATTCAAATTCGAGAAAATGCAGATGATTGCATGAAAAAAAAAAAAAAAAGAATTCGGTCCAATTGAAATATCTATATATTTTAAGATAATCATATCTCTTATTAAATTATCTCGATTATTTTTACATTTTTTAGATAATCATTATTACCTAAAATGATTTTAAAACATTATTAGGATATTTTCCTTCATAATATCCGGAAACTGAATAAATTTAGTCCTGTTTTTATGATAATCACTCTTATTTATAATAATCAACGTATTTCCACAATACCAAGAAGCATTATTGATTGTTTAACCCTACAGGGTTAACGTTTCTTAATACTCCACAAAAGCACACTCTTCTTCGTTTTCATGAAATCATCAATTTATGATCTTTACGGAAATTAGGGAATGTTTTAGTTTATTTTTATGCTATAATTTTAGGCAATATTTTGAAATAAATACTTCAACAATGCATGAAAATATTTATTTTTGATCAGCAACAATGAAAGTTTTATTTTCATACTCATAAGGGAAGGAAAAGATACATCGAAGGGGAATATCAAGAGAAGAAATCTAGAGTGTGCCCCATTCAACTTTCCTATAATAATTCATCAAAAATGGTCATATCACTAAACTACTATTTTGCAATAAAAATTTAACAAAACCGAAAAACACTTCAAGAAAATAAAACATTGTGCATTATAATTTTCAAACGCGATGACATATTTAAAATATCAATAGCTTCCATTATATTTATCTTCACAACCGTACTTTATAAACTCCTAAACATAATATCTGCACATTCAAGTACAGCATTATTTTCCACCTTAAACTCTTTTGCAATTGACTTCAGGTTGATCTAGAAAAGGTACCAACAATATAACTCAAATTTGCATGCAATTTTTTCACTGTATCTTAAAGAACTGTGAAAAGTACAGAAATATAGTTTAGCAATTTGTACGCAGAATTAACTAGACAATCAAAATTTTTATATTCATGTTTTCTAAATTTAGAATTTTATAAACCGAAAGTGAAGCACCATGTGTAAATGTCGGTATGGGCTGTCCAGAAATGTGCTTCTATTCCCAATGCATTCAAAGTCAAATCTCAGATTTGGTTTCGATGCATTAATTTGTTCGTAAGTTATCAGGGGAACAAAATTCTTAACATTCATACACATACATTGGACATCATCGCCAAAATTTGATAATAGACACCCCAGGAGCCGAAGATATATCAATTTTATTTTCGACCGATTACAATACTTCCCTTATACATTCTGTATAATTTGAAAGTACAAAAATAGAAACTTTTTGAGACAAAATGTTCATTAAAATGACATTAGGATAACGAAAATGAAACAAAATATAAAATTTCACAAAAGCACCCGCTCCAATGTAAACAATAGTCACTCAACAGTTAACTCTTCGTCCATTCGACGAACCATCCATCTATATCTCAAAAACTAAAATATTTATCGGTTACGAAGCACTACAACCACACTCATAAGTTAAATGAAGTTGTTAGCATTGGAGCATGCAAAGATCGGCGTGACGGATAAGAAGAGATAATCGGATTCCTGTCGAGTGTTCGTCGGAATGACGATGGTTAGTTTTCTTGGGTTATATTTGATTTTGAATTGTAACACAGTAGGTTTTACAAAACAAAGTATGAATCAAAACGATTGAAATGAAGGATAATATCAAAATTGTTCAAGTATTTTATTCTCTTGTTTATATTATGTTTCATCTTATATATAACATTTGGTAATGTACGACATTTTTAAAATTTATGGAACATTAGAGGTATTTGCACCGCAAGCTACTGTTCCCATAATAATCAAAATCAACTGGCATTATTAAAACTAAAAAGGATGGACTTTTTTCGTAGTCTGCATTATTAAATTATTACATAAAACATGAGTATTTTAATAAAGAATTGTTAAATACTAATCCATGTATAGCACATTTTTTCCACGCTTTAGCTTTTTAACTTCCGTGTAATAGGACCGTGTGTTTGCAAAGGAGATGAAATGGGTGGAAATCTCAGGACATGAGAAATTGTTTGCAAAGTGTGTGTGCTAAGAAGATACGAATTTTCGCTCCCAGTAGACGTTTGAATAGCACTTAATTTTCAATCACTTATTTGTTCTCAAGGTTGAAATTCCTTCGCCGTTCCGCGAAGTATTCGGTCCTAAAAGTTCATTCTCGCTTCGGATAAAGATGAGGTCCAATTAAGAATTTTATTCATGGAATCGCATTCTTCGTATATGCCTGGCTAAGAATTGCAATTTTAATTATGTTATGTTCCATTAAAATGGGAGACGGGACCGAGATTCGAACCTTGAGCTTAACGCGCTTAACCAACTGCAAAATTTTTTAAATTAATAATAATAATAATAATAAAATGTCTTATTTTAGTGGCGAGACTCAGACCATAGGGTCTGCTCTACCGTCTAACCACGTAAGAAAATAAATACAATTTTTACAGAAGTAGAGAAATAAGGGAGGAGTAACGTTTACATTTAAGTTTGGGAAAGCAAAGCAAGGGACCATCCCGGGAAACCTTAAGCGATTGAGGAAAAACCCAGCAAAACTCTCAATCAGGATTGCAGCTTAGGGCCGAACAGGTTAATATTACAATATAACAATTACCATAATAATATGATACACACGTAGGAAAACTTCATAAAAATATTTTAACATAACACTAAAAGAAATATAAAGATCAAGATAATTGTAATTTCTATAAACGAGTGAGTTTGAGAGTTCAAAAAATAAAGGAAACATCATAGTGTGAATGAATGAAACACAATAATCAGAAGAAAATACTGCACAACAAGATTGAAAAAACAAATAAGGATATTTAAAAATGTAAAATTTGTGTACTAAGAAATATAATAATTATTAATGCTAATCAAAAATTCTGCATAATAATATGTATAACTAATTATTAGTTTATAAAACAAAATTATATACAAATTCAAAACGATGAGAAAGAGAATATAATTTTACGCTGCGCTAATTTTAATTTTTTTTCTATTTTTACATAGTACATAGGGCGTAAATATATTTTACATAAAACATAAACGTTAAACGGGTGAGAAGGGTTATGGGGGTTGGTGAGAGAAGAAAGTGAAAGATGGAGAAGTGAAAGTGAAAGAAGCGTTAGAGACTGGAAATGAGTGAGGAAGAAGAGGGGGTAAGAAGAGCGAAGAGGAGGGAAGTGTATTGTAAAGTGAATAAAGTGAATAATGTTGCAACCACATGGATAGATGTCGCTTATATGAAGGGAATGAAGGAAGAGATTTAATTTAAATTGGTAACTTGTTCCATGCTCTGATAGACTGTATTGTAAATGATTTACTGAAAAGGGTTGTGTTGTGTTTTGGGATCGCGTTTTAATTTCAAAAACTGGAAACGTTCCGTTAATTTTTTTTAAGTGGCCGCTATTGAGGATCTTATACAGAAGGAGTAACATATGTAACGAGTGTGAGGATACCGGATTTTTCATAGAATTCTGAAACATGATCATACTTCCTTAAGTCGAGAATAAAACGAATGCAAGCATTTTGTGCTATTTCTAATTTACGTTCTAATTTTCCCGTTATATCTGTGAGCAAGAAGTCACAGTAGTCAAAGTGCGGCAAGACTAGGGATTTGATAAGGGTTTCTCGTATAGGAATTGGTAAAATATCAAATAAATGTTTCATTGAATGAATCGAAGAGTACACGTTCCGACATATTTTAACAATTTGGTTTTGCTAGCTCAGAGAACTGTCAATAAAGATGCCTGAATTTGTACACTATTACACCATGTTATTGATGTTTGGTCCACTATGATGTCAGGTAATTGTGCGTTTGTATTTTTTTATACATTGCTTTGAACCATTGTGAATACATTGTGATTTAGAGGGATTTAAGAGAAGACCTAACGATGTAGTCCACTTGTGTAGCGATTCCAGATCTGTATTTATGCGTTCAGTGACTGATCTTATGTTAGTTGGTGTGTCGCTTATATATATTTGCAAATCATCAGCATACATTTGAAATCTACTGTACCTTAGAGGCTTGTCGACATTGTTCACAAACAACAGAAAAGCTAGTGGGCCGAGTACGCTTCCTTGTGCCACACATCTTTTTTTGTCTGGAGGGCTACCGATTTTGTATTATTAGTTACGACTATTTGTTTACGATTTGTTAAATATTCCGAGAACCATTTACAGTCGACATTGCAAATCCCAGTGATCTTAATTTTGCAAGAAGAATATCATGATCGACTGAATCGAAGGCTTTGCTAAAGTCAAGAACTAAAACAGTAATTTTTCCTGAATCAGTTGCATTACGAACATCTTCGATAACACTTAATAGGGTTGTTCCAGTCCTTTCTCCTGTTCTAAAACCCGATTGAAATGAATTAATTATATTATTAGATAAAAGAAAGTCTTCTATTTGCTTGCGTGCATTTTTTTCTAGTACCTTTGAGAGAGAGGGTAAAACTCTAATTGGGCGATATCCATTCGAATGTTTAGGTTGTGTTGTTTTAGGGATACGATGTACAAAAGCAGTTTTCCATGCCATGGGGAAAGCACAACTATAGAAAGAGTTATTAATAATCTCTGTTACTGCCGGAAGAGCAAAGTCGCGACATATTTTTATTATTTTTGCATTTAGGTTATCAGATCCCATGACATTAGATTTAATACTCATTATTAATTTCAGAACATCAGATTGATTAACAGAGGAAAAATAAAAAGAATCCCTCATGGTACTATCTTGATTATGCAGATTATTTAGAACTGTTTCTTTTAACGAGCTATCAATACCCGGTGCTTGGTTTACAAAATGATCATTTAATTTATCTAAAGGTATATTAATATCACATGGAACTTTTACTTTTCCTAATCCAATGCTTTTGACAGTTCTCCAAAGTGATCTACTGTCTCGTTATGCACCGAATATGTCGTGATAATGTTTAATTTTTTCATTCCTCAATTTATGAGTGACTTTATTTCTCAGGAATTTATAATTTTTTCTGTCCGTTTCTTTTTTAGTACGGCGGGCAATGGAGTAAGCAATATTTCTCTGTTAAGTTAATTTCCAGATTTCAGTCGTTATCCAAGGAGCTGGGGGACGTGTTACACGTGCTTTCTTCAACGGTATATGACGATTTATATGGGTGTTTATTAATTGTGTAAAAACTGAGTCTTTACCGTCAAGGGAAGTTCCTTGATATACACGATGCCATGGAAGGCGATGACCTTCAAGAAAAAAAGCATTTTCATCCATGTTCTTATAATCTCGGTATTGAATTATTTTAGGATTATACTTTGGACATTTAAGACTGTGCGAAAGGTAAATGAGATCGTGCTTCGAAATTCCTGGAACTGGAAATTGTCCGTGAAAGCGTACTTTTCTGGATTCGACACAATATTATGATCGATCCAAATCTGAGATTTTTTTGTGTGATGGGTGGGGTCAAGAGGTCGAATTTCTAAGAAAGATAAGATTTGGAGGTCTACGTGAGAGAAGGAATATGGAGTTGGGCGCTCTAGGTCTAATTACCTATTCTACTTAGCTCAGCCAGAGTTTGAATTCTTAGCCGAGTGTTACCTTTCTTCACAATAATAGTACCATCTTCAGTCCAGACATTCCGGATCCCGAAGTGAGAGACTGCGGAAGTGAGAACTTCCAAACGTTGTTTGGTGAGGTCCTCTCGGATAGTTTTTCCCGTATTCTTTAATTTACTTTTAGCACGAAATATTTCGCGCCGCTTCCCGTAACTAACAAATTTCACAATTATGGGGCGGTTTTTACCAGGGATTTTGGGACCCACTCTGTGGCTCCTATCAATATCAGATAAACTTAAAGGTACACTTATCTGCTTTGACATTTCTAAAACCAGCGAATCAGTGTCTTCACGGTCAGATTCACTAACACCGAAGATTCGGAAAGAGTTTCGTCGCGTATACATCTCCAGCTGGTCCGACCTGTCTTTCAGCTGTCGTTTCAAATCGATAATTTGGCGATTTTATTTATCCAATTCAGATCGCAAATCTGAAACCATATTTATATTAAAATTAATGGTTTCCTCCAATATTTTACATACAAATTCGGTAACAAAGTTTGCTAGAGAGTTCATTATGTCCTCCGAACTCAATGCAGTCTGCACTGCCTTCGCGATTTCAGCCTTCACATCGACTGATCCGCTGGCAACCGACTTATTATTTTTAGGAGGCATAATGATACAAGGAGAGTAAAATAACTGAATAATAAATTACAGGTAAAGAGAAGAAAGAGTTTCTTTAGAGTGACAAAGAAGGTAAAACAAA
The DNA here is from genome assembly GCA_002313205.1 of Laupala kohalensis. Lineage (NCBI taxonomy): Eukaryota > Metazoa > Arthropoda > Insecta > Orthoptera > Trigonidiidae > Laupala > Laupala kohalensis. Next base: position 886,961 of record NNCF01128589.1, read on the forward strand.
TACTATTTGAATTAGGTGAAGGGCAAAAGTATAACCAATAATATACAATTATAATAATTTTTTTAAAAAGTTGTTAAAGATAATGTAGAAAAAAGCTTAAAGAAAAAAAGGTTTAAAATCACTTTTCTATAATTACTTATATAGAAATACTTACTCAAGTATCCTCGTCCAATGCACTGGTTGAGCGTCACTTCCTGCGAAAATCCAACCACCTGCAAGAGACCGGGAGCGCCCAAAGAAAGGTCCTCACGCGACGAAGGTCATAAGACGATCCAAATTATTGTAAATTTTTAACAGCTAAGAAAAGGGGCGTCTATTCAGATTTTGTTTCAGGGGGAGGGAAAGCATGAAACACAATAGTATTTTCTAAAAATTATGATTGTTTCCTGTTGTCGGGAAACACTTATATCTATTAACTAATAAGGTATCAATTAATTTGTTGTAGAATTACTAGTTAATTAGCATATTATATAATTTGCACATTATATTTATTATATGTCTACCAAACATCTTAATACTAATGAATTAATATCAAGAATTTCACGTGGCCGTAGTTATCACATATCTCCACATGTAGGCAAACAGAAAACAGATATGTTGGAATCATTCTAAGCACTTACGTAGGTATGTATAAATTCGGTACATCAGCGTGCAACATAACGGATTGCCTTCTGCGATCAAATCAGGGAACCATGAGATCTCTTCTCGGTTCGTTGCCATTTCCATCTGGCCATATCTTTCGATCTGTCAGATTATAATGATAATACAATGAAATGACATTCATGGAAATACAAATACATTTTATACAAATTAAGAAACATGATATAGTCATTTCGTTAACGCAATTTTAATGTTTGTAAATACTACAATTCTTTTAAGAACTATGTAATAGAATTGTATGTCTACACTTACTTTTATATCTGTTTCTTACATACGTTACCTACCACATATTTGTTTAAGAAATCAATACGGATGTTGGGATTGACTTCTATTAATACCTGAATAAAAATCATAGTGTATCTTACGTACATTGCAATGCGTTATAACACATTTGACAAAAAGTATAAAACACTGGATGTAAAAGAATAGATTATTCAGGTGTAATGCTAACGAAAATGAAAAGTATCGAGAATTCTCTAATCTAATAACAAACGTTAATCATCTGTTGAAAGTACATGTCATTTCCCAAAGGTACCGTTGAAATATTAGGATGCCATTGAATGTATAATATTCAAATTTAGAATGCTTTAATAGCTTTATTGTATCGAAATGCGTATAGGATGGTTTTTATCGTGTCACACCAAAGTAAATGTTCTAAAATTCCAAGTGAACAATTAGAGCAAGAAAATTTAATTTAATTTTAGGGACTTCAAAAGAAAATAATTTGTATGATTAATATTTTTTTAAATATTCAATATTTTTATTTAGTTATGATTTTTTTCTTTTCCATTTTCTTTTACAGATTTAATGATTTAAAATAATCGATTTGCAAAGACAAAAACTAAAAAAATACTATGATACAATAAAAAAGATTCGTGAACAATTTTTGAACGATAATTAATGTATGGTTCAAATTATTTTTATTGCTATATAAATGTATGATTTTTAAAAACTTTTACGTACAAATACTTCATAAGCCTTGCTACAATATGAGATTCAAAATCTCTATAAATGCAAAATAAATTAAAAAATATTTTCAGCGTTCGAATGCATATCCTTCATTGTGTTTAACACTAATACTTGATATATTTTAATGCCTCGATGTTATCGAAATTTCACTTTCAACAATGCTAACGGTACACAATTAAAACAAAGTTGTAAAAGAATATTATGCATGACGATTCTCGTAATTTCCCTGCGTGAAGTTTTAAAATAATTTTATTACCGATGAGGTATGAAAACTCTGACTTAGAGATATATTTCAATATGTAGACCACGATCCTGCCAATATTACCCCAGGAGTACATTCACCTAACATTCATTGAAAATCATGCTGAATGGGTCTATGAATTGTTCCACATTGAAATATTTTCCCAACATTCTCATGTGGAATAAGACATGCAATACTAGTCTCACTAAAATTCCAAATCTCATTTTCTGGCAAAGATAATGCTAACTGAAATATCATGAAGTAGTTTGTTGAGGAATTGAATGATTTCCTCACTGTGAAATATCCCTCTCAGATTACTTCTCTCCATGTGTGAAACAGATATATGAAATTTTAACTTACAGATAATGTTGTGACATTTGAACTGTGATGACCTACAGGTCCAGAACCATGTATATAAAATTTCCGAATATTTTCTAATTATCTATCATTCATGAAGTCAAATTTTATTATGAACATACATGGTTATATTAATATTTTCTGTAAAATAACTTAATTATTCATTTAAATTAGTTGACCGATATTTTACTACATGAAATTAACCTCCACTAATATGTGGCATTGTCCTGACTGACTGACTAGTTCATTAAAGCAAAGTCTACGTCATTGAAGCTAAAAACTTGAAATTTGGACTGTAGGTTCCTTTAGTGACGCAACCAACCACTAAAGAATCCGAATTTCAAAGGGATGAAATAGTGGGAAATCTGCATTTCGAATTTTTACGATTATTAATATATCTCACGAACTAGTTTTGTACATAAATGTTGCACAGTTAAATAACTGAAAACAAATGTCTGGATTTTTTTTTCATTTGATTTTTAAGGGTAAAAAGCTATGGAAATATTTGGTGCGTTGTTGTCAATGACTGACATTTATAATTTTCTGTCTGAATTCATTTAAGATAGAAACTTGAAATTTGGACGTAATTTTGCATTTGTTTGTTGACTAAAATAAGACATTTTGATGTTCTGATTTGAAAGAGGATGGTATGAAATGTAATTTTTCGTTAGGGGAACTTGGAGCTTCAGTGTGGATTTAAGCGACATTGGGAGTGTCGCTATTAATCTCAGAAACCCCGAAATTGATATATTTATCATCAATCTCTATCGTTTTCCATTATTTTTTCAAGTAACTGTTTTCACCCCTTCCCTAGGGGTGCTGCAGTTACCTTATCTGCACGGTATTTTAGTCACGTTATTTATGTTTCAAGTTTGGTTTAAATTTCTTGTGACATTCTAGATTTATGAGAAATAATACACACACACACATACTCACATCCATGGATATCTAGAAATGGCAGTGGACACATGTTTGAATAAATAAGACCCTTAAAATGCTTGTTCTATTGAAATAAAGTCAGAAGTATTTCTGATTTGATACATAAAATAGGCAATTAACACATTTTGAAAGTTAGTTAGAATGAATATTGTTGAGAAGAATTTCTGAGCATATTTATATAGTCTCGCAATTCATGATTATAGTTCATATGATTATAGATTTGAGAAATCCTAAAATATTTTAGTTCAATAAATCATTACCACCAGTCTCGTTTAATAAAACCGAAATAAGTTCACAATTCACGCAATATTGTAAAACTTTCTCCGTATCAATTTCACAAATACTAAACAGTTTTAATTATTATTTTGAAAATTACTTTAACTTGTATACGAGCACGGATGAATATTAAAGAAGTATGTGTTCAAACCACGAGAAAATGATTGAAGGCGAACATTATTCCTTAAAAGAATATCGTTTAAAAATTCACAAAACCTAAAGTTCCAATTATTCATGGATTACAAGGAAATAAAGTTAGAATACCTCGAGCTTGTATTAGAATTTTATACTTATATTATATTCCATTTTGTGTATTATTTTTATGATATTCCCTGAATTGGCTGTTCTTGCGAGTAGAATATTGGTACACAATATATGAAAACATACGGTTGTGCGCGAATCCCGCTTTGCTCATGGCAATATTGGTTTCCGCTGGTAAAAGTTGTGTGCCATTGTCGTGTCCTTTTTTTTGCAAAACAATGTTCAAATGACGCTATTCCAACTGAAATTCAATCATTAAATTTACTTCATTTTGCAAATGAACTTCAATTGTTTCACCATTATGAACATTTCCTATACAAATGATATTTTCCGAAAATATACGTATCGTATTCGTAATATAGAGTACAAATTAGTCCTGATAGAAAATGTAGCGCGTTCTCCATTGACGTAGCGTCATGATTGACTCTCTTGTCTAACTCACTACTCCATCCCTTCTTCATGCGAAATGTAAAAAAATTCTCTTATTGAAATGTTTTATAAGGTCGGATTTCTGCGCTCACACAGCATCACGTTTTCATTTTCATTAGGCGCTCTATAAATGAAAACATTTCCAGCGAAGCTACACGATAAGGTTGGTTTAATATCCATTTGACTTGCATCTCGAACTAATCGTGTTACCTCACATCAAAGAAATGACCAACATTGCGTTTCGAAACTACAAACTAAAACGAGTGTAGCCATCGGACCAAGAACAACAGAGCGTTTATTCTTCTAAAGAGAGAAGACCAATGTCCTCAGTTTCCGAGGACTACTTCTGATTTTATTTTAGAGTCGTCTCCATGGAATTTTGTAACGATGGTGCAGTTCATATCTGCACATTTTTCAACCGATTTTTCGTGTTCTTCGAAGGATTTGTAATTTTGTTTATTTTCCCAAAGAATTATCCAGCAAAGAAAACAAAACAAGATGCAATCCCGTACTTACATAAGGAGAGCTAGAATAAAAATCAGACATTGAGGTGGTGGTTTGTCTACCAGTAGAATCACCCTTGCAGAGGAGTTTTTAGTGGCGACAAACGATAGTAGTCGACTACTTATATCACAATTATCTCGAAATCCATTTATCAAATAGACAGGCACGTATGATATTTAGAATTATACAACCTTGTCTACAAACCTCCTTATTTATGACTATCAGTTTAGTTCAATTATTTACCCTTGCATTCGGGGGTTCTCTAGAGCTTTGAAAGACTGTCATCAAATGTCCCTGTAGGTCTCCTGGAATGTTTGCATTGCTGAATTGGATCTCCAGAAGACATTTTCCTCAAAACAATTTTTTCAATTTTCCTTAAACCTTTTTCATGAAACTTAGTCATTTCTTCAGAAAAAAACATCTTATCCAGCGATTCTTTTATATGTACTCTCAAATTTAGAATTTACGGATATTTTGTATGTACTATTACTGAAATCAGAACATATTGATTTTTTTGTACATCATGCAAACAAGGACGCTGCGTATTGTAAAACAATACTTTGATTGTACTATCGTATATCCAATATTTTCTATCACTTGATTAAGTCTAAGTTGTCAAATAAAGTTTAAAAAAAATTACATATATGATTGACGTATAAAAGCAAATTTATAATTGCTAATTATTTATTTCAATTACATGTTAGGAACCTATATCCTATGTACTAACTATAAAATCATTACCACAGAACAGAGATGAAAAAAATCGCAGTTAATGCCTTGGATTTCCCATTAATCTTTTCATACGAACCAGTGATCTACATTGTCCGACTTACCAATACCCGGGAACTTTCAACAAGACAAGGGCAAATTAACCCCTAATGCAAATGAAGTCGTGTCATCTCATGGCCTTCCTTCACGCACCTGCAACGAGCGAAGGAGCTTCTTTGGATTTGCGATCTCTTGTCCAAACACATTCCGTCCCATTACTTCAGCACAAGATTTACGCGCGCGCTTTGCGTATATTCCTCCCGAAAGCCTCTTCTCGGAACTTCTTCATTGCACACTCATAGTAATGACTGCGTTTTAAACATCCGACAAAATCCTGTTATGGATAAACACGTCATATTGAGATAACATGCATGGTCTTACAAAGGGTTTACTATTCCTCTTTAAATCAATGTTCTTATAGTAATTGTGGTCCTTCAAAAACCGCAATAGTAATAATAAAAGTGGTGGAATTATTCATGTATGTATACCACTGAATCACAATAAAGAGTAATTACTGCTAATCTTTCATGCGTCAATATCCAGAGGTGAGGATAAATGTTTGTACTGAACTTTCACGCACTTTTATAAGTAAAGAAGGGAAATTTGAAAAAAGGACGCTTCAAAGATATATAAGCAATATCAAAGAAATCGATTTTATCATACAAAACAAAGAACTATCAGACTATTGAACGCTTCAATGTTATTTATGGAATATAGATCTATTGCCTTGTTGGTAGTAATTGTTTCAGATAAACAAAAAAATACAACCCTGGCATAAATATTTATGTTCCTTGAGCGCAATTATTGGAAGTACAAAATAGCGTTAAATGGGACTTAAATGATCTTGTAAGGGCTGTGATTTTGATTACTCTCCCGAAGAAGGCGGAGAAAGAAAAAACGTGTCTGATGAGATTTTAAAAGGCTGTGGCATTTGGTTGCGGCAAAGAAAAAAGAATAAAGTCATACTTCCGTTCCTTGTGAGAGGGCAACCGGTACGCATTCAAATGAGCAAACAAGAGACCGTTGCTGCCGTGTAGGAGGTCCGTGCCAAGGGCTCGATGGCGCAATATCTCCTTCCCCAGTGGTTGCCATGTCGTACACCCGCTCTCAACCTCTCCACCTCCCAGAACTTTACTCACCCTCCACTTCCCTCCTTGGCCACCCACCCCTTTCCATAACTCCCTTCGTAATCGCTGCCTCCATTAACCCGCAATTCCGTCGCAAATGCTTACCTCCCTCGTCCTCTCTCTCTCTCCCACCCACTACACCACCGCTCTCGTCTCCATCACCACGTCGTCGGCACTGTCTTTGCTCCCATATCCGCAGTCATCGCCTTGTATCCGTCGCGACACTTAATTCCTCTCTTTTTCCCCGCGACAAAGTGGGTGTGGGAAATGCCGATGAGGAAGAGTAAGCAAGACGACAGAGTGGCTGCACCAAGAGCTTCCGGCGTGAGAGTAGAATACCTCCAGTGGAGCCCGAAGCGATTCTCGAGGCTCCGAAGGAATGTCGTCATCGCGTGGAGAGGAAAAACGAGCCAAACGCTTTTGGAGGAAGGACGCGTTCGCGGGAAAAAGGTGTGGTGCAGACTAAGAAAAATGGTTGTTCGTACCTCGCAGAAGACACGATTCGCCGAGGACGTGCAAAGAGTACGAGGCGACACAACCACGGATGGGACCATCATCCCACCACACCGCGGACACTGTCCGTATCGTTGACATCGCTTATCTATCTTCTCTTTTTCTCTCTCTTTCTTTTCTATCTGGGCGACTGGGCGAGGAAGAAAAAGAAGGTTGGCTTGGATTCTAAATCTTTTTGTTGGCGTAATGTTCTTGCGGCAGTCGCATCTCTAGCTTTCGTATCCATCATCCCGGATACGCGCTATGAGCTCCCGCATCTCATTCTTCTTCTCAATCTTCTCCTGAAATCTTGCGTCGATTTTTTGTTACTGTTGCCCTTTTACGCGTTTTATCTCAGGTTATCTCGGAACGTTGAATTTGCTCGGTATTTTTATAGGAACGGAATTTTTGAATTGCAATTGTTATCGCAAAATAATTATACGTGTTTATTGCTTATTAATATGTAATAATGTAAACATGGATATCAATTATTGTCTAACCATTTGAAATTTTGTGACTGAGTTTACGTAATAACCAACAAAAAAGTTTTTGTCTAAAAAACTCCCGCATCTTCCTGGTGCAGAGTTTGACACTCATTCATGCGATCTCAGTCTCTGGCTAAAACCTCCAACTGTCCTGGAAGCACCAATTCACTTCAGTTCGCCAGTCAGCCGACATCTGCGACAGCGTCACCGCAACGACCGTCACCATGCTAATTCATCTCGCGCGCCGCTACGTTTACATCGGTTGATCCGCGCTCTGAAAGAAAATCTGCTGAAGGGTATTCGGTGCCCGCTTGAATTCACTTTTTGTCCGAGACGCGACAGGCAGAACGAGAAAAAGAACTCAGGAGTAGCTCCCCTGAAATTCAACAGCCAGTCCTCTTTCTGCGATGCGTTATGAGGAGTTTCGTCTCCGGCAGGTTCTCTTTTCGTAAAATGTGAAAACTAGAATATTCCGAGTGCTACTCCGTGTCATAAAGAATACCTATAGAGAAAACAAGTGTAAATTAAAAACTTATAATGCTTGGTGTTTAATAAATGGTTTCCTTTTGAACTCACTTTTCGTAACAGACAATGTTGCGAACTATGCATTATTAAACAGCTTGTCCATAATTATTAACAAACAACTTTAAATTAATGAAAAATTAATATCATTTTATGGATTCTAATCATTCCTTTCTAACTCCCTACACACAGAATGGAAAATTGTGTCTCGACGAAAGAATTTTACCCCACGCTCAATAATATAAGCCAAGCACACGAAAACACACTAGAAAGAGCTGAATGCGTCAATTAATTATTAATTTTATGAATTCAACCATTAGAATGTGAAACGGGATTTTCAAATACAACATGCAAAACAAACATACGCTGTATAACAAACAGAATATGATGAAGTTAAGCCAAAAACTGATTACCTATATTGATTGCCGATAATTCGCTTAGATAATGCGTTATCTCCTATTCTGTCGTTTCCAATTACGCAGTCATACATTTCTGCGGTTCCGCTGGGACGGACTGCTAACGGCAGTCGTAATGAGCCGCCTAGAGGGCGACGCGGTGGGTGCGACGCGCTCTGCCACTGCAGTCCCGGTCTCTCCGGCCTCAACTCAAGTGAGCACAATGGGCCCGCGACAAAAGTCAGTGATCAAAATGATTGAGCAAACGCTATTCAAAATAATATTAACTGAATGCATGGGAAATAGTGTTGACTAGAGGAATGAAAGAATAACATGAATATGTAAAAGATGTGACGTATGCAGAAAAAAAACGGAATGGTTTAAATCGAACAGAAAAGTAACGGAAACACCAACGGACCACGGAAATTTCGTAAAGTAGTTGCTTCCGATAGGAAGAGCTGAAGGAGAAGAATGCATCTTTGGGAATGGAGTAGAGGACAAAGATCATATGACATGTTCATGGAGGATTTACATCGGTGAACGAAGAGAATTAATAACACATATGATACGAGAAGTTCTGATGATAGAAAATGACACAAACTTCATAAATACGGAAAAAGATACTTAATATTTGAAGATTGAATAGGAATGGTACGTGCAGAGCGAAATATAATGAAGAAAAAAAATTGAAAAGGCAGGAAGAGTGACATCTAAATCCATCTTCCCGTGGTGAGGATGAGAGCAGTGTTGTGGCAAAAGTAATGTTGACATTTTTTGTGTGTTAATATTTATAAAGTGTCTGTATAATGACATCGTTAGAAATACAGATCCTATAAAAATACGGTCTCCTCCATGATTTTGATAGGTAACCCCTTCACTGACCAGGACTACCAGTGTCCCTTAACTTGTGTTCATTTTTATCCTTAGTTTGTAATAAATCATTGTTTTCCATGTGGTCCTTCCATGTGGTTTATAATTTAAAAGATTACCATACAACAGTCCATCCCATACTATCGAGGAACTCGTGATTGCTCAACTCCAAGTATTAAGTTCATGTAAACAGGACTTCAAGAAAATTTAAACATCTGTGAAAAGAAAAATATTTCCCAGAACACTAACTATACAGTATGGGGGTAAATAGTATTAAGACAGAACTGCAGTGGCTAAATAAATCAGTGTGAAAGATATATTGAAACTTGGTATCCAATCCGAGGCGATCGACATTCATTGATAACTTTGAAATATGTCTTGTTACTTTCATGTGATAGAATAATACTATGTTATGTCTACAAATCCATTAGAATGAAATACCAAACCACAATGATCTCCCGCAAAATATTTACCTGTTATTTATGAAATCTATATTCTCTTTCGTTCAATAACTGAAGAATTCTTAGCATTTTTTAAATTCTGCCTCAAGCGCTAACTGCACGATACCAACAACGTCAAAATTTGTACTATCAAGCAACACGTTAAAAAAGCAGAAATCAGAGAACGCGACAAACACAGAAATAACCTTGCCATATAACAAACGTACATAATATCATTACTAAAGAAGGCATATAATACGTCATATTTAGATGTTTTTTCTTAGATACGGAATTCTTAGGTCTTCATATTCAAGACAACTTCAAATGGAAATGTCACGTAATCTAAATTCCAAACCAAGCAAAGTCAGTTATACATTTCAAATTCTAGTCAATGTTGCAAGTCCACATGTTTCCCGCTGCTATTTTGCAAATGTTTCTTCAATTTTCGCTACGGCATTATCTTTTAGGACTGCTTCGCTCAGAACAAACAAACTTTCATGGTACACAAGAGGATAGATTTTTTTTTAAATGTACCCCAACCCTTGAAATCAATGTAAACATGTAATTAGGTAATTAAAGATTCTAACTCTATCTAGCTTTTATGTTTATGGAACGATTGTCTTTGTTAAGAAAACAATTTTCTCGGTTTCCTTTGGGTAGACAGAAACGTTCTCTAGGGACGTGTCATAAATAAATCAAATGTTATTATTATCCTCAAAATTTGAGTGATTGTTACGATTTCCTTTGGGAAGGATAAATTGATAGCAATACCTTTTGATAAAAATCTGTTCGTTTTTTAACCTATCGAAAATGTTGTTAGCGGATATTCTAACAACCAGCTAATTTTATTTATTCTGTTTAGGTTTGGGGTTCATGTCATTATTTTACCTTGGGTCGTAGAAACATGAAATACGCTTTTGCCTTTAATTGAAATTGACTGGATGGCACTTGCTTGTTCCCGGAGAGTAAATTAGTTTTTTTGTTCTATACGTAACGACATTTTTAACAGTATCTTCAATATTATAGATAAAAAATAAATACTTGACCATTCAGTTTCAGCGATTGAATTTTCGCTTCACAGAATTTCACTAGCAAATGTCTTAACATGTTCAGAAAAGAGGAATGAAATCAAAAAATTATTATCCCAAATGCAAATGCGTTATTCCTCCTGTTGTATTACCTCAATCATTCACAAGTTTGTTCATATATTTATTAAACATAATTTTAAACAGCTATAAATGCGTATGATGTTCAGTTCAAACAACAAAGGGATATTCATTTTCTAAAACTAAAGATCTTCTCATCCCATGTAACGATAAATTACATTGGCTTCGCATTTATACTTGATCCACACCTTTCCATCAGCGAGCTCTTAATGGTTCCAAAACCATCTCTGACGTTATTTGAGATACTTACTACACTAATCACTGTGGACAGAGGATATTTAGTTCCAATTTAAATTATAACGGGTAAATATTGGAAAGTTAATAATTATATTTATTTAATTTACGAGCTCAGAACTATTCAAATTTCCCTTTAAATCTCACCTCCAAGTGTTCTTTATACCACACCTTCCTGAGCCCAACAGTTAACAGATATAAACGGCTTGAAGCCACCTGCCGGCATATTCGCACTTTTTCTCATGCGAAGAGGTAGTGCTTTATTTCTTTCCTCTAAAATTTGTGCTACCGAAAGTAACTTAAACTAAGCGATTTTTCACTTTATATTAAATGTATGCTAAATTTTATACTCTTGAATGAATTTTTTCATTTCAATACTTAGGTAAGCTTGGATAAATGGAATCTAAACGCACTGATTAAAAAATTTGGATTATCCAAAAGGTGGCAATAAACTGTTATCTTATTAGATAAAAACTACGTTATTGCAGTTATTTTTTTAAATTCAGGAAATGCTGTATTTGCAAAACATTCTTCCTGAAACTAATAGAACAACTAATGTTATTAAACAACTAAAATTTAAACATTTCTTTATATTACGCTTTTTTCGAATTCCGTTAAAAATGTATTCTACAATTCAATTCACAAACAATAACCTTATTAGTATTCAGCAATGTTGCAGTGCCGTATTCAATTCAATAGTCATTTGTGAAATGTTACGAAATAACATTTTTGCTCGCTTTTAGTCAATTAGCGCGCGAATCTCGAGTTCAGCTCTCGGGATGGTCTTGAATCTTCCAAGGAAGGCCAAGTAGTGGAAAGAGTCATCCCTGCTTCGCAAAATCTCTACCCAGAAACGTGGGACAACAATATACTAGGTTATTGTAACAGAATTTTGCAGCCAAAACAATAACAATTTCTTCACAAATAAACATTAAAATTTCATAATATCCAAAATAAAATTCGAACTATACAGGTCAAAACATTGTTGTAATGGATACTTCCTAGTAACAATTTTTTTTTCACAATCTCTTCATAACTTTTATTTAATTCACCAATTAATTGATTCTTCAGAGTGGTCAACTGTAAACAATGTGACCAGTATTCCTCAATACGTTTCTTTTCACCTGAAATTACGTATGTGATTTTATGCGGCTATTAATAACAACCATCATCGATTTTCATAATACGTGTTGGGACAAACTATTGAAACGTAATTAGTTTGATATAAAAGGCATTACAAAAAATTTTATCCGAAGTATTTCTTCATAATTATCTTACCAGTGGGGCCCTGTACTTGAAGTCCGAGTATCATAGTGATTATTATTTCCGTTCTTTAAATCTTTAAATCTTCCTCAATTAACTTTTCATTTCTAAATCAATAGAATAATATTTAAAAGTGTTAAAGTATAAATTATTATTGGAAGAAAACAATGTACCAAAAGAATCTTTTGTTAGCCCTAAAAGAGTTTTTCATTTTATTCATTTCTTTTCATTTAAATTATAATGAAACGACAAATGCCCTACTTCTTTAGATTTGATTTATAACTATGGAGAGTATTAAACTCCCTAAAATGGTACCATACAATGAGAAGCTAGTTTTCTTATATGGTGACATAAGATAGGTTTGGCAATTAACGCCCACTGTTAATGATGCCCACACTAAACTTACTTTTATTCGTATAACTTGTCCCACGGCACACGCACACTCAGTATGAACTCATTTGAACACACGTCGCTCGTACCACAATGCCTCAAAAGCCTCACGACATCTTTAACAAAATATATTTATTTATAAGAACAAGCCATCATGATGTTATTTTTTTTTTACAAAATAGAATGCTGAACTTTAGAAAATCGTTAAAACAGAATTCTAACCGAGGTTTCAAGTTCCGTAACGTGTGTTAAGAAATTTGTTTTTTCCTTTTTAATTTTGATTTGTTACATTCCTTTCTAATAAACTTCAAATGATTATTCTGATTAACAATTTTTTTATGTGATTTTTATGTTTTATAAGAGATATAATCCTTATTAGTGTATTTTTGCACCCAGAAACTTATTTATCGAACGGGCGGTAATAAACACACTACATTTAAGAACGGTCAAGACACGGTTTTAAAAAGGTGTTACTGACATGAAAATTGTAAATGGTTACTTCTCGCAACTAGTATTTTTCAATACTGAAAATTATATTAAATTTTTCTATCGAATTCTATATTTCATTTAAACAGTATTTACAGAAATGATGAATTTTAAGTTAGTTGTGTGTATCCCTTGTTTTTGCATCCCTTTTTTTCTATGAAACTTTTTCTACTCTTGGTGAGATATAAAGCTTTGTTTGGTCGCATTTCTACAGGTTGAGCCACAGTGCTTCTCCATTACCGCTTGCCGTCGGTGGATCCTCGCTGCTGCGGTGGAGGGCTTGTAATTGGGCGACACGCCACGGGGCGCGTGCCCTGCGCTGAGTGACAGCACTGCAATGAGCGGGAACGGGATCCGGCAAGGAGAGATAACGTGAATGAGACGAAGAGCTGGAGAGGGTGTACCGGAGAAGGTTGCGAGATAACCACCGTAGGGTTGAGATGAGGTAATGGAGGAGCAGATGAAGCAATGAAAAGGCGGTGTCAGAAGGGAAAATGTAAGAGAGTGTATGATGGGAGGGGATGAGTATCAATAATAAGTTGAAGAAAGATTGTACGGAACTGACAGAGATACTAAGCGAGAGATGCAGAGTTGAAGTTTCAAAGGTGTATGTTAGGAAGCGTGGAGAATGTGAATAGGATATAACTATCCTAGAAGAACTATGACGTGTCTGACGAAGAACGCAAGGGGGCAATGGAACGTTGTGTTGGGACAGGAGTACCTCATGGCAGTGGAATTAGCAACGGATCAGCTGTGGCGAGGGGACAGTATTGGATAAGCATGGGTGGATACGCTGTGACAGGGGCAGACTGTGACGAAGAGACAGTGTCGGGACGTTGACAGGGAAATAGGGGTGCTGGCCCGCGTGTAAGGCACGGGAAGCGGATCGCCGAGAGAAACGGGCGAGCAGGGTAGGGCGTGGACGCGATGGAGCGCGGCGGAGTTGGCAGGGGCTGGAGGCGAGGCCTGCAGACAGGCAGGCAGGAACTGTACGGCTCGGAACCACAGCGGAGCGCGGGTCGATCAGTCAAGGCTTCCGTGTGAAGGGATTAAGTCGCAGAAAGAGAATGGAACGTGTATGTCGGACAGTGAAAAAAAAAAAAAGGAGTCGGAGACAGGAAATTTCTTCCGGTGTTCGTAAGATTTGCTAGTCCTATCGCAGAAACTTAATATTAACGAAGAAAACAAAGATAATTATTCATTAATTCCGCATAATCTAATTATTTTAAAATTCTTTTGCATGTGAATCTGCAACAATAAAATTTGTGTAGTGACTATCTTTTGTAATACGAATACTGTAAAATTGTTCTACAAATTTAAGTGCATAGTGAAACTTATTTAATTACTGATATTGGACTTGATGTATTCAAACATTACGTGAGAATTTAGCTGATTTTATCATGAAAGTTGGCAAATTCAATTTCTTTTTTTCACTTTGGTAATCTCGGCGGAAAAATTCTTATCCCACTATTGTTTACAAGAATGATTTCTTTGACTCAATAAAACTACACGGTATGTGGCATTAAACATTCACCTTTATGACTGATAATAGAAGGTCTGGAAATAAATTAATGACAAACACCTTGAAAAAGACATAAGATCCATTCTCCATTTACTACTCTCTATAGGAAACATATACCATTCTTCTTGGATTTTCTTTTCCAGGTTTTAGTAATTTATTTAAAATCCAAATATTGGTGTGATATTCGTGAACACTTTTGATTATTATTATTATTATTATTATTTGTGAACCTGAAGTGCGAAGAAGTATCTCAACAGCTCCTTTGATTGTTGGAAATTAATTTATTGAAATATTACATCACAATTTGATCAGTATAGTATGATTATATGTTATTCACAGGACGATAAAATTTCACAAACCCGACAGTACAGAGTGTACTTTGAATTCGTTTCATTAAATGGATATTGTTTGTATATTATGCAAATTAATTAAACAGATGTATTAAACCGTTTGGAGACAACATAAATCTGCAGTGAAGAGGAAATGTTTGTGATAAAAAAATACACATCCAAGGCATATATATTTTCGTGATCATAGTGGTAATTTGGGAGAAATTTCCCATAATCAAGAGTCGAATTGATTGATATGCAAACATTTATCACAGCTAACCACGCCAGAAATCACTTCCTGTAGTTAAACACAACCATAAATCACGCAGTAGCAACGAAACAAGCGTCCTAACGAACTACGCGTCAGGAGCTTATGTCATTTAGAGTTTCAATTAATGAGCTGAGAAACGTGCATTTAAGGTTTTACGCTCAATTTCTTTGTTGTTTGCAAGAGCACTGTGACTAACACGCGAACGCATGCAAATGTACAATATCTCAAACTGACTCCATTATTTCGTGAGCGATTCATACTTGCTCGTCCACATTGACTCATGGATGAGTTAAGGTGAATTAAGTTCGAATATCTCCATTCTACTTAATTACATATTCGAACATATCCTGGCAATGCACTGAATTGATCAGCTTTTTATAAGTATGAGTTCTTTATTTTTCTTTAATTTATATCATCATTTATAATAAAATATATCCTTACTTAATTTCGATACTTCAAACGTTTAGCACATACCATCCATCATAAATATATTGTAGTAGCACATACATACATTGATATTAACATATAGATTTAATTTCTTGTTTCGTTAAAAGACTTGAACATGTCATGGATGAAAAAAAATTATCTCAATAATTGTACAGTATTTTCATTGATTTGTTGAAGTTTAAGTAGGGAGTTGATTATTTAGTTTTCTTCTTCTTTTTTTGGTTAATCCAACGTCTTGACGTGCTCTTAATGGGCATAAGTTCTCCTGTCAAGCTTCATATGAATGCCTTCCTTCACTTTTTCTGTTGAGAATATTAGTAATAAAATTTGTGAAAAAAACAAATACAACGCTTTAGTATTATTACCGAAAAGACAAAGTGCTTTTATTTTATTTTATAAAATAATAGATGAACTATCCAGCGTTTCCCGTGATTTGAAAAAAAAATCAACAATAATTACTGGACATAATTTTTTTTAAACAGTTTACAAATAAAACAACAAACACAAAAATTACATCAACATTCAAAGAAAAATTGGTTTTGAGAATTGATATATTTTATTCTACAGAGAGTATTAAAACACTTGTCTCAGTTTGCTTTGTTCATTTTGCTCGGCGTTGCCCGGGTTTCTTATATGAAATTCTAATTTTATTTGTTAGTTTCTATATTTCTCGACTCCCGTTTTATTAAATTCAATACCACGAAGAAAACCTACAAATAATCTAAACATACAGTTTTTAATGTTGTAAGCTAGTATGTAACGACTTACGAATTATTTTAAAATCAAGACAGAAGGAAAATACACTTTACACAGAAATAAAAATCTCATAGTTAAAAACTACTGAATTCTTTGGTTTTCATTGTCCTCCGTATTGCGTGGATGTCCTCCGTATTGCGTGGATTGCTTCCTAGCCAGTTCTCAGTCTCCGGTTTCTTTAAGCCAAACGCTCGTTTGGCTGAAGTTATTCGAGAACTGGACACTTACACTAAAAAACTCACAGAGCAGGACACAGTAATCATCATAGGTGGGCAGAACGATATTAACGTGGGTGGTCATTTCAACGCGTCTGAACATCTACAAAAACTAAAAATGGCCTCCTTAAAGACGAACATAGTGCTCTCTAGCCTGCCTCCACGATTCAACGTTCCACAAATAAACCACGAAATTAACCTGGCAAACATCTCCCTAAAACATCACCTGGCAAACACAAAAATCACATTTTTTGATTTGCAACCACACCTGACTGCCAAGGACTTTACCCAACACGGTTTACACCTGAGACCGTCTGGGAAACAGCACTTCGGTTCTCTTCTAGCTTCACATCTGACCTCACATCATCCACCTGCCCCACTACCCACTCCTATACCTCCTCCTGCACCTACCTCATCTCCTCCTTCTGCTCCTACCTCATCTCCTCCTTCTGCTCCTACCTCATCACCATCTCCTCTTCCTCTCTCGACACCCATTTCTTCTCTTTTCCCCGTTCTTTCACCTACTGCTTCCTCATCTCGCACGTCCTCATCTATTCGTCCTGACGCCCCCATACACAGTTACAACTTGCGCTCAGGAGTACGATGTGATACTCGAAGGTGACAATCGCGTTCAGGTGCAGTGTGCGGGCTTGATCCGGAACTAGAAGCTGTACCAATTTCAAATTCCCCTCCACAATCTAACGTCGATTCCATTTCTCGTGAGTCACAAACTCTGCGAAAATAAAATAATTATATTTCATTATAATGTCCAATCCCTTTCAAACAAATTGACAGACATTGAAATTCTGGTACACGAAAGTCGATTCGATTTGCTATGCCTCACAGAGCACTGGCTTTCATCTAAGAACATCAACGATACTGCTATTTCTAATTATTATTTCGCAAGTTCTTACTGTTGGCAAAATTTTAAAAGAAAAAATCCGCACGGAGGTACATGTATCTACGTTCGTATTGTTATATTATCTTCTCCACTGCCAGGCTACGAGAAATTCTGCGTAAATAGTGTGTTCGAATTTTCTGCAGCTAATCTGTCCGACACCGGTATTCTTGTTTTGTGTATTTATAGACCTTCTCAATCAGATCTTGATATATTTTTTCAAAACTTTGAAATTGTTTTAAAGCATATCACACATAAATCTACTATATCTATCGTTATATGTGGCGATTTCAACATCGATTTCCTGAGTACATCCGACTCTGCACACTCACCAATTAATCGATTCAAGAATCTTATCGATTCCTTCAACCTTGTTACTGCGATAAACGACCCCACTCGCCTCTCCGGATCATCTCAAACATTGCTAGATCAAATTATAGTCAACAATGGAATCTCGTATCTTTCTGAAGTGTTTGTCGCCGGATGCAGTGAACACTTTGTTCATGTATTGACTATTAGTAAAAAACTACAATCATTAAGAATCTTTTACAAATTTTCAAGAAAATTTGATGACACAAATCAATCCGCATTTGAAGATTGTTTGCAAGAGAAAGCGTGGAGGGATGTTTGCAGTTGCCAAAACACCAACGACAAATTCAATGTATTTATCTCAATATTCCTAAAACATTACAACTCTAGCTTTCCCATAAAAGGCAAGTTAATTAACACAAAGAAATACAATAGATGGATCACCCAAGGTGTAAGAATTTCTACAAAAAACAAATTTATATTATCTTTCAAAACGCTATAACCAACCACCCGAACTCCATAATTATTTTCGTAAATATAAGACTATTTTTCGAAAAGTAGTCTATGCCGCTAAAGTAATGGAAAACGACAGGCATATACTAAAATCGAACAACCGGATGAAAGCCATGTGGAATATTATTAAAAATTACACGTCAACTTCTGAAAACCGCGAAGAAAATGTTTCTTTACTAAACGATGGCAAGATCGTGACAAATCCTCAGGACATCGCAAATTTGTTTAATTCTCACTCTCAGAAGTTGATAAAATAACGAACTCAATATATCCAAATTAATATCCTCCAATTATATCCACCCACGTACCCAATTCTATGTTCACTTCCGAAACTAACGCCAGTGAAGTCATGAGAATCATCAGCTTATTAAAAAAAAAATTTTTCAACAGGAGTAGATGATATACCTGAGTTTATTGTTAAATTTTCGTCCCATGCTATATTAAATCCACTCGTAAATATTTTTAATACTTCTTTATCGGAAGGGATGTTTCTTAAAATATTTAAGAGAGCTAAAGTGAAACCTTTACACAAGAAAGGAAAGAAACTTAATATTGGAAATTACCGACCAATACCTCTACTACCCACTTTCTCAAAAATCCTAGAAAAATTGTTCTATAAGCGTCTTCTAGATTTTTTATCAAAAAATAACATTCTCTCTGACGATCAACACGGTTTTAGGAAATCCTTTTCCACTACAAGCGCCATATTTTCCTTCTTAAACGAAGTTACCACATCTCTTGACCGTGGAGAAAATCCTCAGGGTGTTTTTTTTTGACTTATCCAAAGCATTCGATGTCATCGATCACGAAATTCTCCTTTCCAAATTGCATTCTTTAGGCATTCGTGGACTTCCACATCAATGGCTAACTTCTTATTTAAAAGATAGATATCAACAGGTCGAAATATCCTGTACTGAAAATAAAATACTTCAGCGTTGTCTTTCAGAAACAAAGCCACTTACTTGCGGAGTACCCCAAGGATCAATTCTTGGCCCTACACTCTTTTTATTGTATGTGAACGACATGTCATCATCCACATCAGATTGCAAAATGGTTATTTTTTGCTGATAACACTAATTTACTATGTAAACCCGCCAATCCAATAGTTTTGTCTAACCTTTCGACTTGGTTCCATGCAAATCGTCTCATTGTAAACACTGACAAAACAGTGTCTATGTCATTTCACAATAGTAATACAAAATCTTTACCAAAGGTTTCTCTTTCTTTAAACGGAACACAATTAAAAACTGTTAGGAATACAAAATTCTTAGTTCTCCATATTGAAGACAACCTCAAATGGAATTGTCACGTTGACAAACTTAATTCCCAATTAAGCAAATTGTGTTACGCATTCCGAATCTTAGTTAACGCAGTTAGTCCACTTATTTCCTGTTGCGTATATTTTGCAAACGTTTACTCCCATTTACGTTACGGCATTACCTTCTGGGGTAATTCCGGTCAGAGCATTCAAACTTTCAGAATTCGATCGGATAATTTGTGAATCTAATCTCCGAAACTTTTGTAAACCTTTATTCAAGGAATTAAATATCTTAACAGTTCCCTGCATTTATATCTATGAAACGGTCGTGTTTGTTAAGACCGAATTACTGAAACACAACCCTTGCTTTATACGAAACAATCTCGTTCACGAACACAATACTCGCAATAGTAATAATATTCATCGCCGTAGAGTGTCAACCACTCTTTGCCAAAAAGGACCTTATCATTCGGGAATCGTTCCATATAATTCCCTGCCCAAGAATATAAAAGATATTATGAAAATGAATCTCATCAAATCCGCGGTTAAAAACTACCTCCTGCACCAGTGCTTCTACAATGTAAAAGAATTTATTGATTTTAATAAAAGTTAAATTCGTCTTGTACTTTATCACGCCATTGCTGTAGCACTTTTTAAATAACTTATAACTATTTCAAAAACTTTTTTCTTGCATGGTTGTGTTGCCGTATGGCTCATATTAATTTAGTTTTATGTGTCCTCAATTTTGGCACGGTTGTGTACATTAATTCAGTAGCCCCATCTTGGCCCGGGTTTTTCTCCGGTTTTCCTTCGGGTAGAGGCGTATTTTTTATACAGGTTCTCTAGGCTTTGTCTAGGGGCGTGTTTCTTGTAACAATAAATCGTGAATTTAGTGTTTTTTTCAACTCTTATGATTTTTAAACTATACTCAGAATAATCTATAGTTCGATAATAACTTGTACATGTAAATTTACAAACATATTTGCGTTAAATTACAAACATATTGACATTATATATGTATTATAACTCGCAGCTAACTTTTTATCTTATCTAGGAACTTTGGCTGAAATTTTTGAATCCGCCTCTGCCTTAGGGCCCTTGATCGGAATTGATGGGATGGTCCCTTGCTTGCTTCCGGAGTGAAAATAATTTTTTTGTCCTCCAAGTGGCCATACGCAGTCTGTACTGTTTTTTGACATTAAATTTATTATTATTATCATTTCACTTTTAGAATATGCACTTGAAATCTGTGTTCTTCACAAACTATATACTCGCAATTTCGCTTCGACGATTAGATCACATAGATTATACCTTCAGTAGATTGTCCACCTCACTTTACGCAAGTGAACTCTTGCGGACACATTAGTAAACTTCGAAGTCAACAGTCATACGAGTGTATATTCACTTCTACTGATTAGCTGATAATATTAATTATTTTTCTGCTTTTGTAATTCATCATTATTAACCATACTTTGCTTTTTTGTTGCAATAAACCATAGTAGAGTGCTTTAAAATTTGAAATAATTTCATCAATTACTTTTTCCGATTTCCATTCAACAAACATTTTAAGTTGTTCATTTTTATTAGTATATATAAAAGTTTATATAGATTACCACCAGACCGTGTCGGGCTTTGCATGTTATTGTTGTTGTTCTTGCGATACCGTTTACCCTTCGCCATAACTTGGTGCACTCAAATATAGTTCGTTTACTTTCAAGAACCGTTATTAACATTAATTAGTTCGTGATATTTTGCAAAAATTCGGAACAAAACATTTCACTCTTTGACATCGCTTTGGAATCAACATTTTGAAACATCCCTCTCGAGTGAGCGTGTACAATTTATAAGCAACTTCTGTTTAATTTCATCAAGTGCCTATTTGTTATATTTTGGTTTCTGTTTTGATTAATGAGCTAGTCATTCAAGACAACTTACCAAACATTTTCATTCCATTTCAACTATATATAATTACAGAATTTTCTTTTTATATTAGAGATAAAAATTTTAATAATACTTTATGTATTAGGATATATAAGTATACTTAATTTTTTTCTTAATTAACTCTGTGTAAACAAACACTATGTGAATCGCAATATTTTTGATCATTTGTTACAGTATGTTTTCAGTGAAACTTTTATTTATAAAATTTATTATTTTTTTGTATATCTATAAATTTTATAAATGAAACCTTCACTTAAGAGAATATATCTGCGCTGTATCACAATTGATTATTATTATAAAAAATGAAAAAAAGTTCGATCGTGGATCTTTATTATAAGAAAATAAGAAACTACTCATTCCTTGCATGACACCGTATGTTCCTTAATATACTTCCTACGTATGCAAAGTATGACTATGAGATACTAATTCTATTAACGTCCATTATGTAATCTAATTAAATAAATAATTAAAAACTTACGACCTTTTATGGATAAATAATATTTTTATTTTTTATTTTCTTGATCACCTGACGACGGCGTAAATCCACGTCGAAACGTAGTGAGCTGTTCACAAAATAATATTATTCGTCCATAGAAGGTTGTAAGTTTTTAATTATTTATTTATGGGATACAAAATTGGAATTTATATGCTGAGAAAATATATGTGTTGAATCAATACTGTACTTGCTACATCAGCTTTAGTTAGTAATGAGTAACTCTTCACAGGTCTGATTTTTAAAATTTAAACAATTCTGTAACCAACTCGATGAGTTGAAACATTAGGAGATTAAATTTCAGAATAAAATAACCTGCTTTGTGCGAGTTTGTTCACTTTTTCATGTTATCCCTAATAATTTGCTATCCCTTAATTTGCAAACGAATAACCCCTGAGCCAAGTCACGGAAGAATAAGCGGCGATGACAAAACTCATCTGATTCTTTCGAATCCGAAACGAACAGCTGTATGGAACGATACACATGCGATCATTCATCAGCAGCAAGCGGAACACTCGTGGGAATGTGGTCAGGAGACGAGCAATAATTGGTTTGCAGTTCATCTTGGAAAGAGTGCATGACTTCAAACGAATATCTGAACCGCGCACGCCGTTTCCTCGTCCATCGGGGACATGCGTTTGTGCAGCACCCGTCACTGCGACTGTGTGTTTAGAGAACATGTCGTTAGACCGGAGATACTGGACCGCTAAATCCCAGTGAACTGTGGCTAAAACACGGAACTGGGTATAATAAAAATGCAATTAATTTGATCATTCTTTTTAATCTTTACATTAGAGGGAGACATACACTTTGTGTTAGCACCGAAACAATTATTTCTATCGAAAAGGCTTGAGCACAAGATTTGACTTTGTAAAAATTGTTTGTGCGTTAAACTGTTTTGATTACTCTTCCCACAATAGTAGTCTATTTTTATAATTTTTCAGTTAACGTCCTGAATGTGAAGTGCTGAGATTATATAAATAGAAAGATGCTCTTTCTATTTGCTTGTCGCAGAATGGCCATTTAACGAGGGACCACGAGGACAACGACCTCTCAGACGCAATTCTCATTTCTTGGTTCCAGCACGATAATATGGGCGTAATGGATACTCGGGCGAGTTAATAATACACACGCTGATACGATCGAAAGAAACGATTGACTGTTAAGCAGGCTGACAAAGAAATAATCATGTGATAGGTCAACTGGGCACATAAGAACGCTTCCTCAGTCATCCACAAGCTCGCAACATCTGACCAGTCCGAACAGCTCTTCTTGCTATACCGTCAGCCGCTGTCCTGTGTCTGCCCTACTGCTGCAGTCCGCAGGCAGGTCTCGATATATCGACAGTAACCAAATATCGATCTCTAATGTTCGCTACAACTCACTCTATGAGACTGCACAGATATCTTGAACCGAAACCGCAGAGGATCTCTACCCATGAAAACTATGGCCACGAGCGGAATTACATGCGTTGCTAGTTCCTTACAAATTAAAGTGTGCAATGAATCCAAATCAATTTTTAAAAATTAAATCACAATGAATACACGACATACTTATATTCCTTCTCAAATGATCAAGGCAAACGTCTTTACCCCTCAACTTGTGCATGTAGCATCATGTCTCAACAGTGCACTTTTATGTGATAAGGTTGGTTTCCTTTGCATCCAATGAATTACCGCCCACGCTGAAATTAAACTTTCATATCAGATACGTTAATAGCGACAGAGGAAATGTATCTAATTTTTTAAGATTATTCTAATCGAATTTAAGTAAAATGCTGAGATTATTAATGGAGCAAGAAACACAAAAAGAGAATAAACTTTTAAAAGTAGTTTTGATTCCACGGTTTTAGGGTAATCGGCCAAAAATATTTTGAACAATGTCGGATTTCACCTTCTGTGATTGGATTAGTTTATCTGCCTATTGTTTAAGTAGTTATATTGGTGTCCTACAAGAAGGTGGGGATACCGATCTCTCGCATTTAAATTTTTAATCCCTCGGGTCATACTTTATTGAATGCTTTCGATAAGTAGAATAATAATAAATTTATAATAATAATAAATTTATTGTCAAAAACAGAACAGACTGCGTATGACCACGTGGAGGACAATAAACTAATTTAGGAGGACAATAATAATCTATATAAAGATGATTAGTAATGAATGAGTAATTTTCTCAGTAAACTCTTTTGTATTGGTTTCTGCATCTCTTATTTGTTGGTGCTCTGCGGAGTGGTTTTGCACAAAACTGATATGTGCGTTAAATATTGCATTTGTAATCTGGTGGAATTTGACTTGTTTTAGATTACTTCATAAAAAAATAGTAATATTAGGTAGAAGCTTGACTGATTGTAGGTCTTTCTTGGGCTTTTAAACTGGAATTATTTATCGTTTTGCAACTCTCAGGGTAATAACCAAATATTAATGAACCGTTTAAACTCTCTGAAAGGCTTTTATTTCGTAAGTTTCGTAACGTGTTTCGTGGATCAATAGCCGCTTTTTTTTGTTTCTTTTAGGCTTTCCTATTTCGTTCGTTTCTTTAAAGGGCGTGATACAGATATGATTACGTACTGTCGTGAATGTGATGTTAAGTTTTTCTTTTATTTTATCATTAAATTCTATGTTTGAAATTCTATTTGGTTTGAGGAATTGTCCACAGTACATTGCAAATTCTTCATCTGCTTAATCTATTTTTATTAATTTTAATAAAGATTTCAGCCTAGAGATCTGATCGTGCTTTTGAGTTATTTCCTTTGTCATGCAACCAAAGGCATTGTAGTTTATAGGTATCTTTTCTGAAACGTTTTCAAAACTATTGCATTTGCGATGATCTAGAAGTTCTTTTTCAGTTTTTTGTTGATATTTTGTTTCATTATGTATCCATTAGTAAGAGTCTGGGTATTTACCAATCTCTTTTCATTTTATATTTTATTTGAATAAGATAAACTACTATGAAGTTTAGTGGAATAATATGAACTGTATTTCGATTTATATGATATTTGCATTTAATCATGACTTTCTGTATTACATGAGACTATGACTAAAGAGTTCTAAACCGTCTTTCAAAGCAAAACATCTCTTCTTCAGGACCTCGTGTCACACTCTTCTGTCGGGAGAGGGCAACGACTTTTAATCAATACGTCATATAGACCCTCCAATATCACGAGCTGCCACACAATGTTCTGAGTAATTTGTCCAGAAAAAATGGCTACTGACACCCGACTATAATTTGTCGCAATGTCTCCGTTGGTTTGACACTCATTTTTGGTGTCCTTGAAATTTGTTGCCTTCAGAGAGAAAGTCGTATTAGAAGCAAATTAGTCATAAATAACGCGGCATGTCATAAAGAAGTTGTGAATCCTGAGTTAAAATGCAGACAATTCAGTGATATTGTATTGTTTCAATCACGTTACAGAAATTGCGGTAGCGAAAAGATGATAAATACCTCATCAATTGTGTTTTTATTAGATCTTTAGATGCACTTACCCATTGTCAAATAAAACCTCAGACCTCAAAAGGAATTATATTTTATCTTTATTCTTCTCTTGCAGACACAATGATCTTCCTTGGAACATCCGAAAATTCTTGAAGAACCGTTTGCTGGATTTCAAGTTTTCAGAAGATCTACGAGAGACACCCCCATGGTCGCGCAGCATTTGGTCGCACACAGACTTGCCACGTCTGCGTGAAGGAATGGTTGCTGCTCAGGTGAACCTTATTTTATCTATTTAAATTCCCTTTTCATCCACTTTTCGTCTAGATTTCTCCATTTCACTCTAATTTTCCTTCATCGAAATCTAAACATTTACATCGTTTCTACTCAAAATCCTCATACTCGACTACATATTACAATCCTCAGCATCATGTTTGCGAATTCCATCCTCAATATCACGACCTGAAGACGAGAAAACCAACTGCATAGTGTACAAACTCCTTCACCTGCCTCTCAACATAACCCCGAAAGTTCATTTTCCCAATATAATACCATTTTCCTCATACTCCGTATTATGAAGCAGCCCTCGCTGTATAGTCCATTCTCCACATCCAACCGTCCACTACTCTCAGTGCACACCCTGTCTCCCTCTTCTAACTCTACCTTAAGAAGTGCGTTTCTCCAACCCTCTCCTCTATCCTATCCGCTCGCCTATTCCTCTCTCCCCATTCCGCCTAATGTTCACCGCTCGCATTCCTTGCTCCTGCGTCCCCTGATCCGGAAACCGCCGTCGGCTGCGTTCCCTGCTATGCGATACCCCGCTGCGCGCCCCACCGCGTTCCGCTTGCCGTGTCGGCTGCAGCCCCACCTGCCGCACGGAATGACGTTTATCGGGCGCAGCGAAATGGCCACCCAACGGACAATCGTCTTAAAGGGGTTCATGGAGGAAGTCGAACATGGTTTCCTTTAGAAATCACTCCCTCCTGGTTTTATTAGAATGGTAAAAATTTATTCTCAATGTGAATAAATGCTTTAAAACATTCAGGGAAAAGATCAAATTAGTTGAGTTGTCCATATTATGATAATTACTATCCGTAGCACATGCAAATGTGGACACCAAGTTTCTGTGTAGCCTTATTCTTTAGAGAACATGGTAACACAAATTTTACTGTATTTATGAAGTTTTTGCAATTAACAAATTTTTTACGACTGTAATACGATATTTTAATGTTTTATCTGTGATCACGAAAGCACTTGAATCTAAAATTAGGTAAAAGTAAATTTTATACGTAAAATTAACTAAATAAAGCTTTAAAGATATGAATATATTTAAATGAAATAAAGATATTAATTTTTTGAAAAAAAAATTTTTTTTCCGAGGAAGGAATGTGTTACAAATGAGAATATTTAATTCATATTTATGGTGGAACTTAGTTATGATTTACTTCGTTGTATTATTGCATACTGTATAATATGAAGGCCTGAATTGGTGACGAAAAAGAAAATAAATATTATCTGGAAATCAGGTAGTTCAATAGTTTAATTTCAATATCAATTACAATTAAAATACATCTTAAACGCCATTTTACTTCGTTATGGTGGACGAAATGTGTTGAGTTGAGTGGTATAAAATACTACACCTACCTATATACTACTATACCTATAAAGTAAAGGGAACGCGAGATTTACATGTATTAAGATTTTCAAAATGTGGTTATCTCGTATGTTTCTGTCAAACTTGTATTCACATCGTTCGGTTTTCCTCCATCACTGAGTTTAGAGCCATCCATTTCAATCACAAGTTTTATCAGGGATTGTACTCACTTTCTTGATCATCCAGACGAAAGAGTTTTGCCTTCCATATCTTTAAATACTAGACATCCATTACTCATATGAAGCAAAAAGCGTGAAGTGAGATAGAGACCGCATGTAAATGACTTCCAATCCCAAACTGGGCAGGTGTCATTTTAATGGACGGTGCCATAGTCATGTAAGCGACATCTGACAAGCGGATGGAATGACAAATGACATGTGCCTGCTTTCGCTTCAATAGAGCAGAATCTGCGCTCTTTTTCACGTGTTATTGTAGAAAGTGCTTCGGTAGCTTTAATACCGTTCGTATTCATTTGTAAACGGATATGACCATTTTCTGCCATTCTCTATGAGATTTGTTTCCTCCCAGCACTTGGAACTTCTCGAGAGATATTCACCATTCACGAAAGGTCACATCTTAAGCAACTTCCCTTCGGGCGGAACTACGTCCCTTAGAGTGACTTGGTAGCTTCCTCAGAAAGGTAACGCAACTCCCAAGTGCAGAGTTCGTAGTTAAGCACCCACTCCCCAAGTTTAGAAGGAGCATTGGGCAATAGTATTCCTAGCAATTCTAGTTTCAAGTTGTTCTTGACTCGCTTATTTACCGATTTCATAATAACTAGGTCAACCTGTGAGATTAATTCGCACGGAAAATCGAATCTAACCTACATTCTGTATGAAAATATGGATGTTTACGGTTGTGTAGCAAGATTATTTTATTTACCTGAATAATATGGCAAATATTACTTTCCCCCATATCTACAACTTGTTGGCAAGTTTCATTGTGTTTCATATTGAGCATTAAACAAACAATGTAAGCAGGACAGCAGAACCGTTATGAATAGTAAATAAGTGTTTTCAATGTGTTATGAATATAACACATGATATTACAATGGAGCATTATTTAACTCACAATTCCCTACGAATATTTTTTATCATTTACCAGTCGCCTTCATTTGTCAGGATGCAAGTAGTCAAGTTACGTCCTTTTCAAATAAATGAGTCAAATAACGTCTTTTCTCGATGTAATTTTTAAATGTTTCGGAAAGGAAAAGGGGAAAGACAAAATATCAGGAAACCACAATCATATCTTTTAATGCTTTAACGTACATTACTTCATTTGTGTGTTTTCCTCCGTCTGGTTGCCCAGAAAAAGAACGAAGAATTAGGGGACATTCGCGAACTAATGTATACGATGATAATGACTAGTAAGACCTAGTTTTACTTTTGTAGCTGTTGTTTTCCATTATGATATCATTATAAATTATTTGTAA
Organism: Laupala kohalensis; assembly: GCA_002313205.1. Taxonomy (NCBI): domain Eukaryota; kingdom Metazoa; phylum Arthropoda; class Insecta; order Orthoptera; family Trigonidiidae; genus Laupala; species Laupala kohalensis. Next base: position 915,705 of record NNCF01128589.1, read on the forward strand.
GAGATTATTGTAAATTCACACCGGCATAATTATTATTAGCTATGCGTTTCACTCCAACAATACTATACCAATAAATTCATAAATACAAAATGCAAGCGATGCATATTTTTGCTCAAAATTAGAAAATTATTCCGTATTACTTATCTTCGAGCTACATGCAGCTATCCAGATATACTCTGAAGGGCGACTGAAGATATCCGAGCTTCAGTTTTTTTGTCGTGCAAAAACAAAATGACCCAAAAGCTTGAAACTAGAAAAAATTCATGATTTGTTTTTTCTATCACACATCAACTGTTGATGAAATATAGCTCCAGAAATACACGAGGAGAATAAATAGGAAGTTAATACGAGACATCATTTTGTTTCATATTTGCTAATAGTCACGCAACGGAGAAGGAAAAGTAACTCATCTTCCGGATGACCTCCATTCTTTGTTCACTGAACTGCATTAATGACAACACGACTTCCCTCCCTGATGTTTTAAATTTATGGTATTTATCTGCACATAAGATTAGTTCACATTATTTAAATTACACGAACAACAAGAAAGGAAGATGTATTCCTCACGCGTCACAATAAAAGCACAAAGTTTTGGAATCTAAGTTTACTTTGGAGCATAAGAGTTGGGAGGAACCTGAAAAGAAATTCGTTGTAATTTTCATTACCGTGTAACATAGGAAGAAGAAAACATATTTGAGAGAGTATTTTCATTTACTGTCATAGTATTTTCTTGTATCATAAGTCTTGGTGTTTCATTTGTATTCTATGTCATTGTTATTCTCAATGGGAATGTTAAAAATAAATCATTTACATAATTGTGACATTGTCTGTTATCTTGGTGTTTTAATTACTACCATTCAGAAACATAGCACTTGCATCGAGATTTAACCAAACTCAGACTAAGTCAGCATTCCTTTAATAGTAAGAATTGCCCAAATATAATCACAATATATTTCAAATTCAATGTAAACGTTTGCCTTTGCTAATTTAAGGGTGGTATTTCAAACAAGAAGCTAAAACACTAATACGCATTTTAATTACCTGTTCGACTGAATTAATTACCTGTTCGACTGAACTAAAACCAACCCATTAAGAATGTTGCAAACATATTCACTTGATTAATTACATGTATTCCTAATAGTTAATTCATAATAATCCATTACATTGAAATACATAAGTAGTCTCATCTAGGATAACAGTGAGGAGGTCTATATGCTGATATTTAGAGATAGGTTCAGAAAATCGATTACAAGTTACGTAATAAATGAATCAAATACAGAAATTCATCCCCTTCAATACACCTGAACCACCAGAATCCAAATTAGTGTTCAAAATAGTATTACGAAGGAATAAACGAGCCTCTTGAGAAACTCAGTGAACTGTTCAATCACTTTGCCCCATACAGTTTGACGCAGTGTAGTGCGAATATGGCAATATGATGACTGGCTAATGACGAGTGATTTCTCCCGGGTGTTGTTGCAGTTCTGGTCAGCGTACATTCCCTGCTCCGCACAGCACCTGGATGCCGTGCAGCTGGTGCTCGAGCAGATTGACGTCATTCGCCGACTGGTGGACAAATATCCGACGCACATGACGCTCGTCACCACATCGCAAGGTATAAATCCACAATATAATAGGTTTTCATCTCACGGATACTATTTTATTGGTTGTTGTAGAGTGCTGCTGAGCACACTCAGATTGACCGATTCACTCTCCATTTCACTGAGAGAAACCGTGGCTTGTTGCTTGGAGGCTTGCTCAAACGTTTTCATTACGTCAGAATGCACAAGGACATTTGTTTCATTTTATACACACAAACTGAATTTGTTGATATTCTATTCTATTATATTTTTATCTCATCTAGGAGTTTGCTGAAATTTGTCATCCTCCTCTGCCTTAAGGCCCTTGATCAGAATTGATGGGATGGTCCCTACTTGCTTCAGGAGAGTAAATTACTTTATTGTCCTCCACGTAGTCTTACGCAGATTGTTCTGCTTTTTTGACAGTAAATTTATTTTATAAATCTCGAAGGTACACTCCTCACATAACCATATCATTATAGACGTATCAGTAGACATTTTTAATACATTCCCATTTTCACATTCCATATATGTTTTATCTGACCAAAGGTATTGCAAGTTTGAGAAATCTATAATTTTTTCAACAATAAACCCCCCAAAAATAATAATCTTTCAATTAAACTAATTTTTTAAGTGTTAATATGTTAAATTAGTTTAAAGACAAGATATGATTAAGTTATTGAACAAGAATAATTATTTAATTTTATAAAAAAATAGAACACAAAAAATGTACAGATTATCAGTTATCGGAATCTATTTTTGTTCTCCGGAATAAAATGAAACAAAGAAACAATTTCAAGTTCTTCTGAGCAGAGAAGATAATAAATGAGTGCCAGTGAACCAAACAGCATTTAATATTTTGTTGGTTCACCTCTGACTTCGATCACTGCAGTCACTCTTTTAGGCATGAAATCCACAAGGTTTTGCAACACTTCGGTCAGTATTTCATGGTGACAAACATTTATTATTGTTTCCTGAAGCTCTCGTTTTGATCTGGGATGATTTTGAGATATTTTCCTTCCAATTATGCGCCACAAATTCTCAACAGGATGTAAATCTGGCGAATGTCCTGGCCATGAGAGAACATTAATACAATGTTTTGGAAATTCAGCCTTAATCTAAAATAAGGAATGTTTCGATTTAGAAGTCAGAATTGAACTGTAATGAATTTTAAATTTAATTTTAAAGTTTTTCTTACCTTTTTCGATGCATGGCAGGGTGCTAGGTCTTGCGAAATATCGATTTCTGCCTTGGAAACATATCATGAGAACTAGGAACCATCCAGGTGATATGCAGCAGCAAAATATAAGCTTTGTAAAAAAATGGATAATTTTTAATTCTTTCTTTCAGAAGAATGGGTTCAATTACAGTCCTTTTTATAGCATCTTCGGTACAACCACCAGAAAGGAAATTTCTATGCTATGGTATTAAATGAGAGGTCAATTGAATAAATTTTTATTGGTTTTACAGCCTAAAAGTAATTGTTTAATTAATGGAACGAATAGGTAGCCATATAATATATTACGTTTCAAATTATCTTCGGTTAAAAATATAACTTATTCTATTAGATAATGCTATGAACATAATTTATTAGACAATAAATTATCAAGAAGAAAACATTCATTACGTACTTCTTCATGAGCAAATAATGCATTTTGGTAACAAATTAAAAATATTTGGTTATCAGCAATTTTAAAATTACGAATGACTTAGATGAATTCGATAAAGATTTATTGAGAGTTCCTTTCATAGATGACTCATTAAATGTTGTTCATAAAATTGGAAATAGTTAGAAATGTTTGTTGAAGTAGTTTTTAATGCGTACTCTTTTAAATATCATGAATGCCCAAGAAAAGGTTTATTTTGTTATAATTTACTTCAATAAATTCCCAGTAAAAATAAATTTTCTCTAAAAACCACATTCGTTGTATTCTTAGTCATAATATCAACGGTGGTGAGTTAAAACGTTGGCAGACTTCTTTATTTTTCTTGTTCGGTTTACCTCCTTTTCTTTGAATCATAAAAAATCTTTATTTGTATTGAGTTAAGAACACAGATAGTACTATTGATAAGAGGTAAAGAAGTATAATTTCACTATTAGTGATTATTCGTTGTTGAACCGTAACTTTTTTGTTGATCTCCTCACTAATGTGGTGCTCACATTAGCAAAGATACTAATCCCCAAGAACGAAGGTAATCTTTTATCCCTCGTGGGAAAAAAAATTACCTTCGTTCTTGGGGATTAGTATCTTTGCTATATACCACGTCATGTGTCTATTCTCCAACACAGTACTAACTGTATCCCAGAATTTGAACGAAGTATGTCCAATTGATTTCGCTGAAGCGGAAACGAAGAGAGTTCTAAACTAAACGGCTTATTTGTCGCTCCGGTAAGCAACGCGTAACACTGTTGTGAAGCTGACGTAAGCGAAAGTTAAGACTTACGAGATTAAGTCATGGGTGCCGGTCAAGTTTCCCAAGCGGACTCAAGCCAACCGACCGCATCTGCCGACACACCGTCGCAACCGCAGTATGCAAATAGCGTGAGAGGTCGAGGGAATTTAAACCTTGGCAGTGTTTAAATTGTACCAGAGTCATTAGGAGCACGGTGTTAAGCATACCAATGCTGATTTTATGAATAATTTTGCCAATGAGTACCTTAATGAATGTTGTTTTAAGTAAATTATCGTCAAGTTTGTTTCGGTGGCAAGGGAACAATGCAATGTGAATCCGAAATCGTTGTGATGAAATATTTTTGATTTAGTTTTAAAAAAATGCATTGTTCCTATGCAGTGTACGTTATGTAATAAGGGCTTAGAAGTAAAAATTATTCGAAGATAGGAAAAGAAAATAAAGTTCTATTTCTATCTTTTGAATGCTAGAAGGAACAGAAAGTTAAGAGCATACAACACATTAACAAATCTTCAAAAGAACATCATAAATAATACTGAACATAAATTGTGTACCAAATTAACGACACAGATACTGCTAAAATAAATCAAACTAATTGTGAATAAAATTTGCCTCACGTATTGAATTTACAACCGTGACGAGTGTTACCAGTGTAGCTACATGTCAAAAGTATTTTAACATATTCCTCAATAATTTTGCGCAATGATAATATGTATTTCTCTACAAGAAACCACTGTCATCAAATCCTAAAAACTATACTGAAATGTGGAACAAAATATTTTTTCCCTAATAATTCTAGACGACCTATTTTGAATTTAAAAAAATAGTTTTTCAAATTGTTTTAAAATTCACGATTTTTAATGGATTTAAACGGAAATCCCATTTAACACTGAAGAGAACGACTATGAAAAATAGTTTTCAATCTACGGGTGTTTGAAACATGCAACACCCTGTCAAAGTCACAAGTTTCTTGAAAGTCTAAACGGAACAAATAGTCTAAACTTTTCTGTTTTGATATGCACTGAGGAGGTATTGCTAGTTAGAAAGTACTACCTGCTTTCAATTTTACATGCTGCCATGCAAAAGAAATTTAAATTTTCATGATTTTATCCTCTCCACTTGTTGCATTTAACGATTTCCTACGAATTAACATCGTGGTAGATATGTTGATTTATTATCTTATGGAACAGTAAATTAACGTTAAAGAAGTAATCAAGACAAAAACGCACTTCCTAACCTTGAACTAATCATTTCTTTGTGTGTAAACTGATATGACTTTGGCAATTGTCAATCATGTGAAACGATTCATAATAACGTAAAAATTTATTTATAAGAGTACAGCATTTTATTTTCTATTTCATTGTTTTTTGTATTCGTTTGTTTCAACGCATCGTCAAACACCCTTGTCTCGGTTCCACTTCAAATACTTTTGGACAATGTTTGAGGTACATGACTGCGGCGGCGAGAGATACTGCATAATATTCTGAGGTTAACAACCAAGCCACGCTGTTGTGAACCTTCGTCGATGTTCGCTGATCCGCATCAATGGTTCCCAATCCACGCACTTCACCAATACCCTCGAGCTGGCGATTTGCCATCGCGGAAGGGTGTCACGTCACTTCATTTTTACACACTGCTGCGTCGGTCTTCTCCCTTTATGCTTCCATGCAAGCAAGGTGCAGTCGATTCAACGACATGGAAGAGTTTTATTTCTCATTTAATCACCAGCGAACTTTAACTTTTTACTATAAGCAGTTTACATTTCTTTGGATATCAGTAAAATATGACGTAAATCTATGACAAATACACACAACTTTAAATGAGATATGGAGGGATCATAGCAAGTGAATAATGAAACAAAAAAATTGTTTCATACCAGTTCTGTTCTCCCTTACTAGACAAATTATCCCACGTTCACACGTCTCATGATTACATCTCAATATAACGTATATTTATTGCAAATGCGAATAATACAACCCATTATCTATCTTTACCAATCCCCTCACCAAGAGCATATATATATATATATATATATATATATATATTGGAATTTACGAATATTTTCTGATTTCTCTCTTTTGCTGTAACGACATTGTTTTTTCTGAGTTTCCGTCATTCTTGTACGATACTTTTATTCACACTACTTTATACGTGTTAAATAATAGTCATATTTAAATTAAAATTACTAAATTAACCTATATTCATTTAATTATATTGTTGGCAATATTTTATTATATTTAACCCATTAAATCCGACAGGAAATTTTCAATAGAATCTCCTTACAAAGTAATCTTTTAATAATTAATACCGAAATAACTTTAAAATTGTAGTTCGTACACTTAGAAATGCCTGGTACATTGTTGTACCAGTAGGTTCCTGAACTGTCACATACACATAAGAGGCAACGTTCGTTAGAGTGAACATAAAGAAATACAAATAGAAGTGAACAAAAAGACATATAATGCACATGTAATAGAAAAAGAACACAAATAATAAAGTATTATAAAACAAATAATAAAAATAATATAAATCGTATAAATATAAATACATTATAAATAGTATCCGTTTTAAATCGAGACATATAATGCAAAACTTATAAAACAAATAACAAAGTGAAGTGGCTGTAGAACACCTGGCAAAAATTAAAATATCCCGAAAATGACTGTTTCATTGACATAATTACCTGATTCGTGAAAAAAATATCGAATAGGGAACAATCCTGAATAAATGAGACGTTTGGGCACTTTAAGGTAACGTAAAGAGGTTAGGGAAGGGATGAGAAAGAAATATTCAATATTCCGACAGTGCAAGAACCTACAGGTAGACTATTGTAGTACCAGCAAAATCTACTACACGCCTGACTACTTTAAAGTGAACATTAAGTAATAAAAATAATCAGGTCAATTCATCAAAGCTTATAGAAAACTATAAGCCGCAACAAAAATGTACGAAAGGAAAGATATGCTTACCTCCCACATGACGCCATTTTTCATACGACTGATTTTTCTACATAATATTTTTATGTTCCGGAGATGCAATACAGTATTGTTGACGTAGAATTCTTGTAGATATCTTCAGCAATGTACGAAAACTGCTTCCGATTAAAAAGAAATAATCGCAATCTCTCATAATGATAGTAATGTTTGTTAACGTGCAGTGTTACTTTAATGTAGCGGTAGGACTTAATGGGTTATACCTGTCATAAAAAATGAATACATACATCGCTACCCGCTGGATAGCGCGTTTGAAAATGAAATATTGTTTGTTACTCTCCTCCAAGTTCTGACATTTTGATGAACGGAAAGATCCAAGACTTCCCCTGACACAAAAGACGGATTCTCAGCAAAAAAGAAAATTGATGGATTATTAATTTACATTCAGCGATTTTCGAGATTTTCGTTAATCTCTTTTCAATAATTCACGACCCGTCTTTTACATTTAACGCATCTCAGCTGTTAGTCCTGAAGAATGGGTTGAATATGGATTTCACTCAGATGTGGCATCAGAATCGCTTTGTTATAATTGAAACACACGCCAGGCACGTAGACGCGAGTGAAATTAACCAAGCGTGTATTTTCATTCGCTTGGACGATCTGTCGATGACGTATGCTCTCATCCGCTTCAACTGCCACACTTAAGCCTTATATGACCTCCACAAAATGTCTTCATGATCTGGCTGCGAGAGATGAATAATATCGGTAGACGACTTGGAAGTTATAAATTAAATACCACCGATAGATCTCTATGCTGAGAGAATGAAATTCAGAAGAATTGTAAAGAAAAAAGGAAATTTGGCATTAAACGGAAGAGAATAGTTTGGTATCGAAAATAAACAAAGAAGAGAATTGGATATAGCAAATGCGATGGCAGAAGAGTGAAGAAGGAAGATTGACTTATTCCACAAGTAGAATACAGGGATGGGATCAAAAAATGGTTCGGCTCACACCATATATGGTGGAATTCCTGACAGGACACGGGAACTTCACGAAATACAACTTGAGAAAAATAGATCTATGCGTGTATGGGAAGACGAAAAGTAGTCAGAGCATGTTCAACAATACACAAACAAAAATATTGTGAGACACAATAAAATGCGAGACGAAACGAACATGAGACAACGACAAAAGAGAACTTTTGTGGACGAAGAAAAAAAGACTGGAATACATTGGGTAGATGAAAGTGGTGAGCGCGAAATGAAGGAGAAAAAATAAAATAATAAAATATCAGTCTTCGTAATACATGTGTGTGAAAAAAACTCCACTCCACTACAACGTGGAGCGTGGGTTCAAACCCTGCTCCACCGATTTGGGATTTCCGTCAACTACTTCACATAGACATCGACTCGATACCATCAGTTCCTCGGCAACCTAACATTTCTCCTTCCCTCTTCCCTCACCTAAGTCACGGTTAGGTGGAGGAGCAGACCTCATGACCTGAACCTCGTCAAAAGTATTATATAAATAAACTAACTAATAAGTAAATTTGCAGGATAGAAACGATGGTTACCATCGAAAAGAAATAAAAACGACTGTAAGTAACTTAAAACGATTCACGATCTATTCTTCATCAAGAATGTATTTGAAGTGAAATTTAAGTACTTTTTTCAAGGATATTTCCCCTCCTACAACAAAAAATGTTTTTATCTATGTCAAAAGTACATTCAACCGGTCCTCGGTAGTCGTATGGCGTCATTAAAGCTTCATTTGTGGTCGACGAAGAAGAGAGACCTGGCCGCGACGCGGCGCGACAGCGTTAAAGAAGTGCTGAATCAACGCCACCTGGAGTTATTAGTAGCGTTGCTATATTTCGTTAACTGGCAATAGCGAACGTCAATAGCAACGATGTACTCTGCGTTTTACAGCGTTAGTAAATCGTACAACTTATACATCGTTGGTGAAGGGAGTCATGGAACTCAGTATTTGCAGCAAGAGTTACACGATTAATTACGGGACTACTCCCAATGTTTGTTGGATGTTGTAATGACAATATTTAACTACCAAGAGGTACCCAATGCCGAACCATTGTGTATTGTAAGAGCATCAGAAAAAAGAGTGAGATTCAATTTCACTGGTTAATAAAAAGTATTATTAGTAAATCAAATAATGATTAATCGAATAAACAAATATATGGGAACACAGTAACCTACGAAGCTGCTAGCGGATATATGGGAAATAGGAGGTAAATGTATGATTTTAGAATAGTATATGAGAGTCTATCTTCATAAAATTAAATAAATATCGGAAGTTAGTAGTAAGATGTGGTATCATCTAATCATTGAAGATTCGAAAAAAATGGACTGAAACTCTAAAGCAGGTATTAGTCTTTGGATTAAAAAATGTGTAACATTGTAAGAAATTGTTTTCTTTATTTGATAATATTTTCATATTTTCCTTATTCCATTGTAAATTATGTAATTTTCATTGAGAGTGTGCTACCCTTTTTAAATACGTTTTTCACTCAGTTTTTACAATTCGGCATTTTGTTTAGAATTTGGACAGTAAATTTAGCATTTTCATGTACATTGACAACGATTTTTAATCACTTCTGACGGATTTTTTTCCAATATCCCGTTACACAACAAATTCGCAGTATATACTGTTAGATTGACATGCTGTAACAGCGCATCTTAAGGCGGAATGTTTTTAGCACGAAACAATCGTCCCATTTAATAGCTGTAGATATCACTACCACGACAGTCAGCAAATAACCTAGCTTCCTAGACCTAGAGTTGTTGATTCAGCACAATTGTCTTGACATAGCGACGTGACCTTTCTATGTCGTCGGTCACAAGTTTCATTGCAATGCACAGACGTTCTGAGAAGCAATCATGAACTACTAACGTCGTATGTATTATTATCAAATACATGCTCATGGGTGATTTATTCGGTAACAAGATAATAGTTTTTTTCGTTCGTCTACACTTATTATTAATACGCATAATCTCGTCACCACCTTGTGAAAACGGTGGATTACTTCATTTAAAAGACATAAAAAGAATGCTTTCCTCTTATAAAGACATTAAAAAATATTTCATTGATGAGTAAATAGTATTTCTTACGTAAATTTATTATTTGTAAGCAAAATCCACAAGAGCTGCATATTTAATTGTATTTTGGTACACAGTTTATGATGTTTTTGGTGTACAGTTTCAATCACTTCTTTAGTTTTGATGCACATATTTTATTTTGACATTACAAAGTCACAAGAAAAATTGAATTTCTACAGAAAATGCCGTCAATTTTCAATTTTTCTGCCCAGAAAATGTAAAAGCGACTCATATATTATGTAGAGTACTCTTCAATTACAGAAATAATATATTCCGTCGAGTGAATCTCTAGCATTTAGATATTAGGCATTTGATAAGGCATTCAATATATGTATAACACACAAATAAATTATCTTAAAATTGGACAATATGTTTTAAAAGATATATATCTTTTAAACACAAATTGTCTCTCTAGAAACTCATTCTTCCATCCGAGATTCTTCATTTTAAGTGTATGACAAGTAGCCCAGCAGCCGTAAAGTTGAAGAAAGTTGTAGTCTCCTTGCACGCGAGTAGAGTGCCCGATGCCGGCGCAAACAGTCACCTCTGCCCGGTCCACCAACTTCTTCTTCCACGCGGGGTAGAATGCCCGAGGCCGGTATGAACAGTCGCCTAGTTCGGGTGCCCGATGCTAGCGCAAACTGTCGTCTCCTTTCACTCCGAAAGGAGTCTCTCTTCGTGTCCGTCTACCGTCTCCGATGCCGCCGCGACCATCGCCTCCTTGCACACCGGTCTCGTCTCTCTTCTCATGTCGTCTTTTGTTTCTCGCCACCTCCGTCGCGACCATCCCATCAATTCCGATCAAGAACCCTAAGGCAGAGCCGGATTAAAAAATTTCAGCAAAAATTCCTAGACAAGATAAAGCGTTAACTGCGAGTTATAATACTAATAGAATATCAATATGATTGAAATTTAACTCAAAAATTTACATGTACAAATTATTATCGAACTATTGATTATTCTGAGTATAGTGTTTAAGAATTAAAATAACACCAAGAATTGAAATTCACGATTTATTATTACAATAAATATGCCCCTAGACAAAGCCTAGAGAACCTGTATAAGAAATACGCCTCTACCCGAAGGAAAAAACGGAGAAAAACCCGGGCCAGTATGGGGCTACCGAATTAACGTACACAACCGTGCCAAAGTTGAGTACACATAAAACTAAATTAATATGAATCATAAGACACAACAATCATGCAAGAAAATAGTTTTGAAATTGTTATAAGTTATTTAAAAAGTACTACAGCAATGATGTGATAAAGTACAAGACGAATTTAACTTTTATTAAAATCAATAAATTATTTTACAGTGTAGAAGCATTGGTGCAGGAGGTAGTTTTTAACCGCGGATTTGATGAGATTCATTTTCATAATATCTTTTATATTCTTGGGCAGGGAATTAAATAGAACGATTCCCAAATGATATGGTCCTTTTTGACAAAGAGTGGTGACACTCTACGGCGATGAATATTATTCCTATTGCGAGTATTGTGTTCGTGAACCAGACTGTTTCGACAAAGCAAGGGTGGTGCTTCAGTAATTCGATCTTAACAAACACGACCGTTTATTAGATATAAATGCAGGGAAGTGTTAAGATATTTAATTCCTTGAATAAATGTTTACAAAAGTTTCGGAGATTAGATTCACAAATTATCCGAACTATCCTCTTCTGAATTCTGAAAGTTTGAATGCTCTGGCCGGAATTGCCCCAGAAGGTAATGCTGTAACGTAGATGGGAGTAAACGTTTGCAAAATATACGCAACGGGAAATACGTGGACTAACTACGTTAACTAAAATTCGGAATGCGTAACACAATTTGCATAATTGGGAATTAAGTTTGTCAACGTGACAATTCCATTTGAGGTTGTCTTCAATATGGAGAACTAAGAATTTTGTATTCGTAAAAGTTTTTAATTGTGTTCCGTTTAAAGAAAGAGAAACCTTTGGTAAAGATTTTGTGATACTATTGTGAAATGACATAGACACTGTTTTGTCGGTGTTTACAATGAGACGATTTGCATGGAACCAAGTCGAAAGGTTAGACAAAACGTTTTGAGCGTTGGCGTGTTTACAGAGTAAATTAGTGTCATCAGCAAAAAGAACCATTTTGCAATCTGACGTGGATGATGACGTGTCGTTCACATACAATGAAAAGAGTATAGGACCGAGAATAGAACCTTGGGGTACTCCGCAAGTAAGTGGCTTTGTTTCTAAAAGGCAACGCTGAACTATTTTATTTGTAGTACAGGATATTTCGACCTGTTGATATCTATCTTTTAAATAAGAATTTAGCCATTGATGTGGAAGTCTACGAATGCCTAAAGAATGCAATTTGGAAAGGAGAATTCTGTGATCGATGACATCGAATGCTTTGGATAAGTCAAGAAAAACACCCTGAGGATTTTCTCCACTGTC
>NNCF01128589.1:935381-948718 GCA_002313205.1 Laupala kohalensis
TATATACACTCTAAGGTTAGGGTATTACCCACTCAGCTGGAAACATGCACATCGTTCCAATACTCAAGCCAAACACAAAGCCTAGCAGTCCAGATAGTTACAGACCTATTAGTCTTCTTCCCATTCTCGCCAAGATCGCAGACAAACTAATTCTAAAACGTCTTAATAACCGTCTTTTGAAAACCAATACAATTCCATCCCGTCAATTCGGATTTTCACCAAACCATTCATCCGCACACCGAATACTGCGACTAACTGAATATATACATAAATGTTTCCAAAATTAAAAAATGCATTGCTCTTGGACTTTGCACATGCCCTTGACAGGGTCTGGCGGACTTCTCTACAAACTTAGACCGATTGGCTTGCCGAAATACCTCTTTGATATCATTAATAGCTTTCTAAAATATCGCTCCTTCTCCGTTAAAATACGGACATAATGTCTTATCCCCGTAAAATCTTATCAGGTGTCCCTAAAGGATCTCCACTTTCTCCAACTCTCTTTAACATTTTCGTAGCCGATATCCCCATCCCAAATAACGCTTACATTGCGATATTTGTGGATTATACATCAATATTCTCAGCACATAGGAATATAAATGTTCTCGCAACATATATACGAACGTCATTGAAAGCTGTAGTAGATTGGACTAACAAGTGGAAAATCGCTCTAAACCCTAGCAAATCCCAAGCCAAAATATTCACTCTACGCCCAGTCTCCCACCCATTTCCACTCTCACTTCAATCAGGAAATATCCACTGGACACCCCTCCAAATGCCAGTTAAATAGCTTGGAGTATTAGTAGAAACAACTAAAATGGGGCCCTCATATCATAAGCAGATTTAATGAAACTCATCGAAGACTACATCAACTAAAACCCATCATCAACGAAGAAATCACCCCTAAAATTAGAATGCACCCTCTTAATATATAAAAGTATATTTCCACCATTATTACTTTATGCATGTCCGATTTGGGATTACGCATTAAAAACACATATAAATAAAATCCAGATCTTTCAGAACTAATTTCTAAGAAAGTTTCTCAATGCGCCTTGGTAGATAAAAATAGAAACATCCAAACGAACTATAATTTTCAACAATAGAACAGTCAATAATAAACTCAAACAATTTCTACTCTGGTCTTCCTCATGTCTCTGGTGCCCTTCACTTCAAACTTGGAATTTCCCAAAATTTACCTACCCGCATTATAAATAGATATCCATATCATTACTTTCTCATCCACGTTAGCAACCCATAAGAAACCCAAACCCTTCTCGCAATCAATTAATCTTTTAATTATTTCAATTTCATTTCACTTGGAGGAGTCCATTATTATCCCCATTCTATCATTTCAGCATGCTGTCTGCATTGCAAATTCCAACGCCACCTTTAGAGCAGAAATGCGAAGCGTTGAATTTTGTACCAAAAAAATTAAAAATTAAATAAAAAATAGATAAAAAATAAATAAAAAGTAAATAAATAAATAAATTTAAAAAAATAAAAAAATAATCAAATAAATAAATAAATAAATAAATAAATAAATGCTTTTGGCCTGACGCACTTAAAAAGGCAGATGTGGTCCCTATTTTTAAAGCAGATAAAAATGTGTCAAATTATAGACCCATATCATTCATATAAAATATCGCGAGAATTCTGGAAAAATAATTTATGAGAGAATATACAATTTTATAATGAAAAATGACATAATAAACCCACAACGGTTTGGTTTTATCAAAAATAAAGGAACCATTGATGCTTTAAGTTTTATTACAAAGATAATTTATGGCAAATTAGACAAAAGTAAACCTATAATTATGATTTTTCTAGATTTAGCAAAGGTTTTCGATACTGTGAGTCGAAACATTGATAAACTTTATAATTATGGGATGAGAGGAATTGCCCATACATTTTGACTAGCATGAGTGACTATCGTATTATAACGACTGGAGTGCCACAAGAAACGATCCTGGGACCTTTTCTTTTTTTGTAATGTAAGGAATTTGCCTAATGACACATTGGTGTCATATGTAGATGACACAACCATTTTAACAGCTACAAATTATTGGATAGCTTACTCAGGAGAAAATGAATGAACATCTATTATGCTTTTTTAATAGCTTATTCAACTGTGGCATAATTGCCTGGGGTGGAGCATTCAAAAAGAATACAAAGACTACAAAACAAATTATGTTCGCGTTTGAGTCACTGTATTATAATTACAAAGATGTAAAAGAAAAGTTTCTTAATATGACAAGTAAATAAGAAATAAAAGTATACTAATTCCAAAATTTGCTAAAACTATAAGTATTAAAAACAGTTACTAAATAGGTATTACATTATGAACAATGTTTAGCTATTTTATATATTATTTGTGTTTTTGTTACTAGTTTAAATAAGTACAATTTAAAAAATCAGCTTTCGTCAGTTTAAACAAACTACAAGTCTTCAGGGAAACAGTTGTTAATGATTACACGAGTAACAATGGTATTACTGTTAGTTTGTTTTTCTTTTTACTAAGAAAGTATGTAAGTATTTTTTTGTACCAGACCTGTATAAAGGTCAAATTTACCTCTGTAGGATTTTACTTCGTAAAATTTTCTGGTTTAAGAAATAAATAAGTAAATTTATCAGATTTGATCCAGACTATAGTAGAATGATTATGCATCATAGAGAAGAAGAAAAAGTCCCTCTTTGTTTTCAGAATCTTAAACATCAAGTATACAAACTAATCTTACTTCTATATATCAGTAATGTATAAGTCTTTCTTTGCACATTTATTATGAATCGGTTTTCCTTTTCATATTTTGTCATTTGTGACGCAAGTGGAGCCGGGAAAATCAGCTAGTGTTAAAATAAATATACAAACATAACGACGACTCGTTGATATATGAAAAGTGGTATAGTGTTTCTCATAAAACGATACATAGAGATTTTTTTTGAAATAAAATCGTTTTTACGCCAGACGTGATTTTCTAGTTAAAATGTAGTTCGAATTCAATTTCCAAAAACTGACAAATTTCATTGAAATCAATGATTATATGGTAAGAGTCGGACACAGAACTAAAGTTGTCACCATCGACGTTAATTTATATAATTCAACTTGACGTTGAACTCGAAGTTAATGACAGCAAAACCAGTGTTTGTGTTTTCCGTTTGCAATAGTAGCCCATCGCTGTACTAGAGATGAATTAATGATGAGCTCTGGAGTTTCATCTCCCTCCGATGTCGATTGTGGTGACCTCACGGAATGGAGACCAGAGGAAGACTAAGACCGTTATTACACGGTCATATTTGTATGTCGTATATCTATGATCAAAGATATATGATAAAAATATGACCGTGTAATGCACAAGCTTTGATCATAGTTCAAATATTACCGTATATCTATGACTTATGTTCTCGTTGAGAGGACTTTTGATCATAGATGTGATGACGTGTAATAGCAAGTCGCGAAGGACACGTTAGCTTGTAAAGTAATATTTGCTGTTTGAATAGAAATAGTTATTGTTTCGTTGTAACTTCTTCAATTTTTGTTCTCTGTGTCGATGATCCACATACGGACAAAATTAATCTACGCCAAAAAAATACATGTAGTTCGTAAATGTTTGGTCCATTAGCTTCGAAAACAATATTTTTGTTGTAAATATAATAACTGAGAATCAACCAGATTATATTGTTCTCTCTTTTAAAATTTTCTCTTGATGTCAAAATCGCAATTGAAAAAAGAGAAAAACTCATAAATATTAATAAGTTCTCCAAAACTTTTATGGAATATGCTGGTATGCTCGTGTAAACACAATGTGCGCTAACATGAGAACTGTTAGTCTGACGGAGAATACGTGCGTTGTTAGGTTGCAGGAAAAGTCTATTTTGTTGGAGGAAAATAGCAGTTTCCTTTCAAACGAGCAAGAGATGTTTTCAGCAAAAACAATAAATTTTTTTCCGAGATTTTTCATTTATTAAGTTTTACGATGTGAAAATATGTAAAAATTCGTTATCAGTGCTATTAAAAACATTAATGAGCATAATATATTCTATCTTCTCCAAAGCTTTCCAGTCTGACGCTGTTTTGAGCACTGAATTTGTGATAGCATCAACCTGCGTCTCTCTCAGTGTGTAGATGAGAGGCGGATGGGAGAGAATGAAACGAGTATTTAAAAGTATATATTTTGTACAGGTATCGAGCAAGCGCACAGTGCCCATCGCCTGGCCAGTCTCATCGGCGTGGAGGGAGGTCATGCTTTGGGCTCCAGTCTCGCTGTGCTGCGGATGCTGTACCAACTGGGCGCACGCTATCTCACGCTCACACACACCTGCAATACACCTTGGTGAGTGGCGACTGGCGCTGGATCATATTCCCTCACGCTTGATACCCTGCCTCCATCCTCACTTCAGTCGTCCTAATAAGTTACACGAGTTACACGGTGGCGAGACGAAAGTGAGAGTAAATCTGAGTAAACAAATTGAGTAATTTTGATAGAAATCCTTGTAACCGAATAAGTCGCTCTATCACCAGATGAAGACGAGTAGGTCTAGGCAATTCATCGACTAACTCACTTATTATTAATGCAGAGTAACTTCAGAGGATGACTAAATATTTATCATTATCTATTTACCCATTTCTTTACTTTTAAATTATTCATTACTTTCCTATTCTTTCATTTGTTTCCCTTTACTCACAAGACTTTTTCCAATATATTCCAGGCTCCAATTCTATGTAACCTGTTTCTTTCTCCCCTCTTTAATTCTATCTGTATTCCCTTGTTTGTTTTTTCATCATCTTTTTAATTCCATTCAATTACTCCATTTCATTTCCAGAATCAAAAATCTATACTTCCCTATTTTTTTTAAAGAAAATATTTCCTAATGAAAATCTCCCCTTAAAAACCATATTTCCTTCCTCACCAACCATTTTTATTTACTCTCATCCTATAAATGTCTCCAAATTCTCAAACATCCAAACTCTATCCCACTTACACAAACCACCTCAAACATTCCATTGCCCATCTCTGTTTTCCGTATTCCATGACTTCTAACCCATTAGCCCATAGCTTTTCATTGCTCACTTCTTACTCACTTGTCGCACATTCCATAGTTTTGTTGGCAATTGCATGATGGCCTTCGTGCTTCTTGATATTAATTGCTCTTGTTACATTAGTTGCGTGTAAAAGTGAAATAGTTTGCGGTTTACGATGGAGTTACTGTGCATGGCGCGAAATGGGGTAAAATTTATTGCTAAGAACTTGTGTTACGCTGTTCAGTCACTGTGGAATGGAGACAAAATATAACACTAAAAAAACAATGCGAATTGAATGAAATTTATCGATGTGATGTTTGTTTTCAGATACAGGGTTCCATATTTTATTTCATTGAAAAAAAAACCCACGAACTAAAACGTTTTGACAACAGAAAATATGTTGAACAAAAGAGAACATTATTAAAGCTTCGCCAATTTAATTTGGAAATTAATCAAAAGATAAAAAGAACCTGATACGTTTCAAGTCTTATAAATTGTGATATGAAGGAACGATATTTTTTAAAGTTTTTAAATAACATTAAAGATCTATTACTTAATTTCCTTTTCAAAATTGCAGGAAGTGCAAATAAAAAATTGAGAATATTATAAAATTATCAAATAAAATTTAAGTCACAAAACCATCGACAAAGTTAATAATTTTATTACAAAATAATTACAGACGTTAACAACACAACGAAGTGAAAATATGATTAACAGAAGTCATATAACCTCATTAATGTGTCTGTTGCAGTAAAGATACCATAGCGTTTCGATTTCAAAAAATTTAATGATATTGCGTTGGAGAAATCATACATCTTTAAGTATCCGTATTTTATGGAAAATAAATTCATCACTGACTTCTTCACCAGTTGCATGCATTGAATAATCTACTGCATGGAGTGAATAAAGAGACATTAAATTGCAACTGCAACAATCCTTTAATACTCTTCGAATATGCAACAAAATGTGTGCTGTTATTGAATGGAAGCGCTCCGTGGAATTGGAGAGGAATTTATTGAGTATGAAAATTTCTGCGCACATAATAGTGTCACATTAATGAGTGGATTTGTTCCACTTTACCAATACAATATCATGTTTCTGAGTCGTTTGCAATATACTACATACCATGTCATTACAAATGTTCTTGTCATCAAAATCAAAATGGATGTAATTCAATACCATGTTTAAACTTTTGAAAATATATTTGGACATTGAACATTAATTTCTTTTATTTTTACAATTTTATTCGTGAGTTACAATCAAGCTTTTCAATATAATGATAGCTTTTTCAAATTCTTCATTCAAAAATATTGAAAATTTTAGTTTCTTAAGGAAACATATTCGTACATTTGACAGTATTGCATTTCGAACTTTTCTAAAAACGATTAAATTGTCAAGTTATTAAAACGTTATTAAATCTAACATATTTTCTCTTTTCTTGAAAAGGAAATTTCTCTCTCTTTTCTCTGACAAAAGGGAAGGAAATCTTTGAGGCGGATATGATTAACGATCCTCCAATATGAGTAAAAACTGATTGAATTGATTTTTTTTCCCGAAGCCTAGCATTTCTAGACCACAATTATCGTTACCTAAAGTCTATTCCCTGCATAGAATCGTGCTTGTCTGGTCGGCATCATCGTCGACCGCGCTGCTCTGTTACTCTCTCACTGGCCGACTGACCACCCCTGCACAGCAACCACTGCGCGTATCCATTCCCCCTCACCATTCGCTCGTTACGCCGTGAATCCCTGTCGGAAAATAGTCGTGCGGCCGCACACGCGCCGCCGCGGTGAATTCCCCCACCCTTCCCCCTCCTTCCATCATCCCTCTCCGTGGCACAACGACTCACGTTCCCCTTTTTCCAACAGTGCCTCCGCACCGAATTCCCAGCACCCGAGTCCCGGATTATCCGCTGGACACAGACGCCCCACCGACACCAAACAGACGGTTCTCCAGGGACTGACGGAAGAAAAATATGTCTCCCTCACAAAAGAGTGCATCGAGGCACGGCATTCTTATGGAGTGACGTTCCTCCAGTGATTTGTAACACCGGGTAGTCGAAGAGAGTAATACTATTTAGTAGCGACGAATGGCCTTTTGTATGCCATGTACATAATGATACGGCGATCAATACAAGAGGGTTGCTTTAACCGGAAGGCAATTGAGGTCACTTCTCATGGACACAGGAACGCCATCTCACTGCGAGGACGTCTCCGTGGGGATGAATAAATGAAAATACGCCCTTTAAAGCGGCAAGGTCTGCTCGTTCCTACGATTTTAAAATTCTGGACTACGTATAGATCCATTATAGATGTCCAAATTTAATTCTAAAATGGCATCGTCGCGTAGACTAGCATTTGCGATCCTTGTGAATGGAACTACATTATGCCATAAAATAATGACCAACGTAGAAATTAAAAGAAAATATGCCCGCAATATTTATCATTTATTTCGTGATTATAGAATTCGGAACCGACAGCATACAGATACGGATTTGATGGCATGCATACAAGCCAATATCCGGAGATATTTTTTGAAATTATTTTGCGCATTAGATAATAGAAAGTAATAAAATAATACAAAGAAAGTACTATTAATATCTTGTTCCTCTCGTGTCTTGTACATAATCAACGAATTGATACACTTCCACAAAAAAACGTCCCTGAAATGCATGGTGTAAGACTTAATATTCCTTCTTCTTATCCAATTCCGATTCTTATACGAAAATGCATGTTTTCTTATAAACAAATTTACGGAGAGCTGCAGTGTTTTTCACAATATTGCTAACCGGCGATAATAGTTGTAGCTAAAAGCAGATGTTCAGTATTTTTTGGGGAGGCCATTTTTGTTTGGAGCTCGAATGCGATGCGCTTCTTCTTCAGTTTTTTTTCTGGATTTCAATGATCAATAGGGGGTTCCCTTATAGTTTCATATAACATTAAACTACTAAAAATATCTGACAAGGTAAAATTTGAGAATCTGTATACCGGGTTGCGTATTGTTTTATCTTTTTTTCTGTTTTTTTTAGTATGCGCTACCAAACGAATGTTGATGAAAAATTTGAGCATCTTTCGGAGTTAAATGATATCCATACAAATTTTCATGGATTTTCTTGATTTACATCTTAAAATATTTAATTTTTTCCGATTTTTATGAGAACGGGCCGTTTGTGCCTAAGCGGCTGAACGTTTGAAAAAGAAATTCCCAAAAGGGGACTCTGAAACTTTTGAAAAATTTAACTGCAAAAGAAGAGAGAAAAAAATTAGCTGATAAAACGCGTTTTTCGCTACGTTTCAATACCGTGACCGTTTAAGAAGCTCAAATTTTACCCTTATATAATATTTTCGTAGTAGTTTAATGTTTGTTATATGAAAAATAAAATTTAATGGAGGTCACATTGAAATCCGGAATAAGCCTTTGGAATTCTCATTGTTATTTAGAGTCAATAGTTGTAAGAGCTTACAAAAGTTTCACCAAGAATGTGTGGAGGCTAAATAATGGTGTACTTAATATAGAAATTTCTAAAAGATAAGAAATATCAAAATATTACATCTAAGTTTTAATCATTATAATTTTCCTTGTTCCCATTTACACAAGTTCTGAGTGTGTAGTATTTACCGATTAAAACAGGTAGATTTATCAAAACAGAAATAATTTTCTTTAATTTTAATATAATTATATTGAAGTTCTTATTGGCAGAATCGATTCATTTTTTTCAAAAAAAATTTTCAATATAGTCTTGCATTCAATTTTTTTTTCTGTTGTCACCGGTATTCAGTCTACTTTACATTCTACTTTATAGGTCTATCTTGTTATACTATTGAGCTGATAGGATCGTGCATTTTCAATGACATGGATTGTGAATTGACCTAAATCATTGCCCAAATTCTTTCCCTACTGGCAAAAAAATCAAGGATTTTCTCGACAATACAAAAAAAGATTAAGGATAATATACAAGGAAAACTAAAATTTAGCCAGTAAAAGTATAAAAAATCATTCTTTATCATAAAATATCATTCTTTCATTTAGTCTTATAGTTATTAGTGCACTGGTGTGTATGTTTTAAAAAAAATTGAAATGTTGTCTTTATAAGTGTAATAAGGACTTCATTGAGTTAAAAATATGAAGATTAGGTAAATACGTAGCATAATTGCCTATATGAAAATGGATCAAATTTTTACAACTTATAATCTCATAAATAGTTTACATAAATAATTTCTAATATCTAATACAGATTTTTCTCGCTAGAAGAAAATGAGAGAAAATAATATAGCGACAGGTATCGTGGGGCATAGGTTCGGACATTTGCCTCGTCGCTGTGCATTCACGGGAGTCGCATTTTTGTCGCACTCACGGTTACCGAATTAATAGCTGTTCCGAATCACATCGTTATGCAAAAGCATAACTTTGCACATCATTGTTAATAAAATACGAAGCTCTCAAAAACTGTGTGATTGAATTACATTTTGAACGAAAGATGTTTGAAAAACCTTTGACCTGAGACCTTTGAAAAACATAAAAATTATTACATCAAGTCAGTAGAAAATAGACTAATTTATTTTCTTAGTTCTTTTTTGTGAGAAGTTATATTTCAGTTAACAACAAATACATCATATCACCAATGACAATTTATTTCACGATAATTTTGCTCCATCCAAAAATAAATTTAAATGGACCTGAGTATTTTTTTTGTGGATGACTTTTGAACTATTAATGAATCCTTTTGCAAACGAGAGATAAATGAGTAAATACACTTATCTTTCTCGAAATTTTCCGTAGATTTTGGTGCACACTGTTTCGATCTCCTTTTTGATAAGTTTCAGAATATTTGAGAAACTCAATACGGATGGAGTAAACGGGGTTGGAGATGGTTTTCGAGGAGTTTGAAAATAGTTCTGAAGAAAACATTACCCAGCGACAGAATAGAGAAAGCATCCACCCGCGTTGAGCGCCATCGCGAGCCACAAGTGACGAACCTATAGTGGATATGTCAACAGGCAGGTGAAAATTGCGACGAAAATTTCACCTGACTGTTGACATTGTAAGCACTCCTCCACGAGTAGATACTCGGAAGTTGTGAGTTAAAAATATAGTGGATAAATCGTAGCTGACTCCCTAATAGGTTTATTCTAATGCATCGGATAAAAGGAAAATGAAAAAAACATATCAGTTTATATATTGAAGCAAATAGAATCATTCCTTGAATTTTCCAGATAATAACGGAACGTATATATTTTCTCCGGTTAAGCGATGAAGAAATTCAGAGAGCATCAATTTTCCCTATGCCCTCGCCGTTTCTCCAAAGCTCATATGTCTTCAACTGCTCGAACGCCACCAAGCGGCCTCGCTCGTTCTCACTCTAGTCAAGCTCACATAGAGGTGGGTGGATCGTGCTCCTTGAACTGGTTTTTAGAATTTGCAGATTTTCTTTATATTCGTCACATGTGGTGCATATCGCCTTCCCTCAGTTATTGTCTTCCGCTCTAAATCCTCCTCTGTATCTTCAACGCATACACAGATATTTACTCTCTATCTTCGCTCAAAGATTTCCTCGAGGTTTCCTTCTTCTCTTTCTGTTGTTGTTCTTGTTCTAGTTCTTGTTCTTGTTCTTGTTGCCAGTCAGCGCGCAAATATTTACTTTAACTTTTCTCATAATATCTGATAATTGATAATAGATTTCTCTTTAAATCTCGCACATACACTCATATTCGTGCTTTATCAAATTTTCTATCTGTATCTCCATTTGTTTTAATCTCCCTTCCTTTTGAAAAATAGTTCTTTCTGACACTGTAAAACAAATTCATCTTGATATTTGTGTAAACTTCACTCATCTTACTTCACATCCAGCTTATCTGACGTTTGCTGACCTTCCAAATCCGTACACAATTTTTATTTCCCTTGGTCATCTCACATGATCCTGGAAGAGGGTCAGACGTCTACTCTCTATTGACAATGTTCTATAATTCTTCACAAACCACTTCTTCAATTCACTTCCCTTATTTCCCTTCTTCGTTTAATTTACCATCTGCTGATACTGCTTTGTTAAATTCTAGACGTATTTTGTTCCACCATTCTTTAAGAGTGCTATAAGAATTTCAATTCAGAGTTTCTTCCACGGCACACTGATTTCATATTCATTAGAGTTGGTAATTGTTTTCTCCCAAGTGATCCTCTTAAAGTAAGATCTGGAGGATGACGAGTTCAGTTGTTAATTACTGCAAACATCAACGGCAACTAAAGCGCTCATTTCAGCCATATGCCCTCTCTTTCAGTCCATTTCTCATTTTAACATTTAAGTCGAATAATTTAAATGGGAGTCTTCTTTTTTGTTGAATTTCTTCCTGTTTTTCATTAAAACAAATTAATTACCAAGTATATGATGATTATACACTTTTTAAATAGGGAGAGCATAACTGTTCAGAATAGTTAGAATTCTTCTCGGGTATTTCAAAAGAAAAGAATTTATTCTCGCTTTAAACTGTTAGAGAGAAGTGCAACCCCGAGTATCATTCTTTTTTAAATAACGCAATTTATCGTTTAGATAGTAAACCAGTCAGATGTACTTAAACTCCTGACAATTAATCAAAGAACATAAGCCATACATGGTGATAAACATAAAGAAAAAAATAAACTTAGGTTGAGAACTCTTTATAATGACAAATTTCGAAAGAGCATGTTTATTTACTAATTAATAGTTCTGTTCCTCATTCTTATTATGAGTTGGTATATTTTTACGAAATATAATGAAAAGAACAAACAAAAGCTTTCAAGAATCCACATATTAACATTCATGGTACATTTCTCATTTTTCCAGTGAATTTGAGTGGTTTTCACACTACGTCATTAAAAAACATTAATTATATTAATACTAAACACGTTTATATTACCCCTAGATGCCTAGACGTTCTTGGAACGGTGGGGAATAGAAGAATTTCGTAAGAATTGCTTAGTTTTTGCATTTGTATCGGAGAGAAACCAATCCGTTGAAATTTAATTGGTAAAACAAGTAACAATCGGAAAAAAATTACTAACAAAATATGACGATGTATACAACAGATCTTATTTAAAATTGTTGAAAAATGACAATGTATAGACCATCGTAATAATCACGAGCGAGAATGGCAACACAGTGAAACTAGTGGTGCAAAACCAATGCACATACTTTCTCAGTCTGCACTAGAGCGCGACATTAAAGCATTCTATTAGGAGAGGATTGATTTTAACATGTTACTCTCGTCTTCATTTAACCCTATTTAAAAAGTTTATTAAAGAAATACTTTTACTAGCATTTATATAAAAGAATCTCTAATATACAAATTCTGTTCTTTCGTTTTTGAGGGAGATAAGATCAGCAAGATTTATATTCTATTTCAAAAGATATATTTATTATTAAATATAAATATAAGATAATTAGGATATTATAAACACGAGAAGAATGCCAGAATACCATCAATATTGTTATATAATTTCATTAAAAACTAAAGAGTCAATTCTCTTGCAAATTTGAAATTGCGAAATTACATTAATGAACATTAATCGTATCTATGATTAATTTCGGTTAAATAGGTGATACTGTTTGTTTTACTTACTCCCTGTTATTTCGTAACCCTCCGTATCTATCCTGTCAAAGAATTATGTAAGGGTTCAAATACATTATTTATAATAATATTGTTTTTAACATTGAAATTGCTATAAAGCATTGAATTTAAAAAAATAATGAAAAATAAACAAAAAGATTCATCACGTTACCTTCAGGACCTTCAAGACAAGAAAACACGTAACCAACTTAATTCTTGAAACGATAAGTAATAATAGAAAATAACATATTCAGGCATCAAATAATATACACAAACATTAAATATGACACACATTATGCACAAGATACGAAGAAAATCCGGCAAAATGACCATTGGACACGTCTGATACGAAAGCTTACGCAGCGAAAAGATGCAGCGTAAGAAAGGATGAGAGGTTATAAGTACTGCGTAGAGGTCGCGTGGGTGGAGGGTTCACGATACCAAGAGAAACATATGATGCAGACATTCCTCTAATCTCCTTTTATAAGTAACATATTAAAATGACTCATCTACAAACATAATCTCTGGATTCACAACATCGGCAAACTTAAAATTACGTGCCATAAACACATATATCCCCGTCGTGGCCACGGCGTCAGCTCGTCATCAAGTCATCCCGGGTTCGATCCCCGGTCGGGGCAAGATAAAATTTGTAGCCATGTCTCAGTTTAAATAGCTAGAGTGTGCGAAAAGTCCTGGTCTCCTGGTCATTTATTACTACACACACACACACACACACA